>JAZKJV010002168.1:0-402554 GCA_037367405.1 Ottelia alismoides | reverse complement strand
TCACTAATAAAGATTAATCGACAATCAGGATGACTAATCGGATTTAGTCAGGCTTTAATTGGCTTTGACTTTTTAATTATTTTAAATATATAAATCATTTTTATACATATATTCTTTTATGTTTACAAAGATTTGTACATTTTTTTATATTATCATAATGAAAGAAAAGAAGTATTTGAATTTAAATAAAACATTTAACATGCTAGAAAAAGTTTGTTTTAAGAAAAGGAAAAAAAGTAAAAAAAATATGGTATCTGTGGAAAACTAAGAATGCGGAAACATAATTAGAGATAAAGAATAAACATCATGGAACACCGGAATTTTACATGGAACCCTACTCCGCGAGGAGCGGGATGAAACCACAGGATAATGTCACTAAGGGTTGATTCTTCTATTGAAGTTTTCTCCTCTGATACATTGGTTTGGGGTATCTTATATAGCCTTCACTGACCCTTCGAGTCCCACAGATAGCAGATGTGGGACTAAACCACTTGATGTGGTAATTGGTACCCATCTACACAAGAGTGACGCGTATACTCCAACAGTATCTCCCAGCAAAAATCGATCGACTAGTCGGCCTAGTCGGAATTAGTCAATGCATGTTAACCACCCCGCCGACTAGACTAGTCGGCCCTACAAGTCGTGCTAGTCGGGGAACTTTCACAACAATGTGTGGGACTACACCTGTGGATGCGGTATTTAGATCCTGGAAGGATCCAATTATCATCTATGATGATGCATACTCTAACAATATATGATAGTTTGGATGTGGAGGCTATCTTCAACTAAGCTTTTCACCTAGATACCTTCCTTTGTAGCTTCTTTCAATGTCATATCTCGGCTTCTATGGTAGACAAAGTGGTCAAAGGTTGTAAGATAACTCCTCAAAGTAAATACATAGCCTATTGTTGATCTCCTCCCACCAACATCGCAGCATAGTCTGAATGAATCTAAGTATCCAACAACCAAAAAATCTGAACCAGTCATGTAGACAAGGCTAATATCAGATGTTCCTTCAGATATCTACCACTTTACTGCCCACCGGTGCCCCTTCCTTCAGTTCCATGTGAACTTGCAAACAACATTCTCAACCTGAGAAATATATGATCCAATGCATGCATCAGATCTTTCGATTACTCACAATCGCATTATCAGGTATTATTGAACCGGTACATGATCCATGTACATTACAAATACTATTACATGACATTGGTGCGATTTTAATCATGGGTCATTTGAACTTGGACGTTTCAACGTGCCTTGTCCTAAATGAAGATGTACCTATACACAATTTTATACACCGGTACACACAGCTTTTGAACCAATTTTATTTATATCGCTGCCATGTCAAGATGCATCAATAATTCAATAGAGAGATGTTTTCTCAATTGTTTCTATTTATGGTAATTTGAATTTGAACCAATTTTATTTGCATCGTTGCCATGTCAAGATGCATCAATAATCCAATAGAGAGACGTTTTCTCTTTTGTTTCTATTTATGGTAATGTGAATATTTGATATTCTTAGGGCCCTCTCTACCCTCTAAAAGACCATACTCATCACCATTCCAATATACACTAAGAGCACATGTTCTCTACCACCTATACTACTTTGTATACTTCTGTGAGTTAATTTTTGTGCTCAAAAGAAGACAAATCCTTGCCAAAAGAAGATAAACTCTTGTTGTCGTTAGGTTCCATACTTCTCTATGAAAGTTTTTCTTGTGTAGAAGATAAATATTGGTAAGATGTGTACTTCCAAACGGTTTGAATTACAATAAGTAGTTATGATATTGAGAATTTGAAATCTGTGTTGGCCAACCTTGGCACATGACACACTGGAGTAAGGTGAACCTGAATAAATCTCTTGCATTCCAGTTAGCTTGTTGAGCTATTTGTTTTTAAACTATGTGCCATTTTGTTATAATACCAATATGCATCAAATATCATTTTTTGCTCCTTGACTTTTTATATTGGTTATTGACGAATTCACCAAGCATATATTGATTGCTGCTTCGGCGACATTCGTAGATGACATTCTTTAGTATGAGATTATGTCAGCAATAAAGTACAACCAATATATATATGGAATTAGGTTCAATTACAAGTTGAAGATATGACAGAAATAAAGCTTGGACACATTACGTCCTGATGAGCACTTTTTAAATATTGCTTTAGAGGAGCTATGAAAATATATCTCAAAGATGTTAATTCAATGTGATTGAAGCAGTCAGAATTTTGAGACATCCTTTATGATAAGAAGATACATTTAAAGAGAGGTAAATGACGTAGAACTATAATGGTAGTTGTTATGTGTTATGGCAAAAAGTGTTGCACAGTTTAACTATAGATGTGGAGAGAATTTCTCTAGTTGAGATGATGATGTTCCGATGGATGTAACTACATAAACAAGGATTGAATTCTTTATGAGAATAGCCCACAGTTGAATTTGGCAGAACATAAATTGAAAGGATTTTGCTTAAGGTGATTTGGACATGTGCAAAGTAGACCATTTAATGATTCAGTTTGGAAATACAATTAGTCATAGAAAGAGACTTATGAGAGGATCTAGAGTAGAGCAGATAAATGTTAATCTATAAAGAAGGGTGTATACCTGTAGATCGAAGCCTGGTCCGAGCCAAATTAGGTCTGTTTGAAAACAAGAATACATGTAGACAATTTCACTTGGAGGAGAAGAAAGCTTGTTGCTTTGGCTGTTATTTATGTTATATTGAAGACATGGGTATAATTGTGATGCAAGTTGCATCTCTATCAAAAGCTATTTATGTGATATAAGTATGTTTGAAGTGATATAGCACCAAAAATCTTCCCATGGTTATTTAAAGTTTTTTTTGATATCGAGGAATGTAGCTTAACTGTTCTTGACACGACTTCAGCATAACGTACAATGTACCTCAATTGATTAACACCTGACTTTGGCTGCAAAAACCTAGGTTTGAGTTTCACAAACTGCAAATTACCGCAATTACCATATGTACAGCGTGTAGGCACCATTGGTCTTTCCCTCCATCAATTAAATGAAAGGGAATCTAGGTATTAAAAACAATATTTGCATATTGCTCGCACACAATCCCCGAGTTAGATTGTTCACTTGTAATCATATGTGCTTATGAAGCTTTAAGTTTTTTAAGGAAATTCCATCCACCCTTCTCCTAGAGATGGCCCGGAGAGTAAGAAGTTTAATGCTGTTGATACACAGGCAACAGGGAGGAATCCTCGTAGCTGTGGTCCTGGACGTGGCAACATTTCGTACTTCCACAAGGTAAGTTCCTGAAGTTTGCACATGAATGATTTTTATTTATGAAAATCAATCATTTTCTTCTAACAGAAAATTCACAAATATATTGCTTCCATTTCTCAGGACAAAGAAGCTGGCGACGATCTGGATATCGAAGATGTGATGAAAGCATGCTGTGTCTAAGCACTTGATTTGTTCAGAATGTGGAGAAAGTACAGACACCAGAAGATGATCCAGACGACGATGTCATGAGAGCTTGTAGTGTTTAAGCACTTGGTTTGTTCAAAATTTATAAAATGTAGTCACAAGAAAATGATGACCATTGCCCTATAGTTGTTCTACTGGAGCATCCCCGTATCATGAGTACGTTATTTATAGAGGATAATTATTGCAAAATTGTACATTTCAGAAAAAAAATGTTATTAAGAGGTAAAACAGAACTCACAGAGCAAGAAATTGGTGATCACAGAGAGTGATGCAGTTTTCAAGTTTAAACCTGCCCTTTCCTCACTCAAGCATAGAACATAAACGAGGCATGAAACCCAAACAAGAGAAGTAATACATGGACATAGAGGGGAAGTCAGCAATGAATCTTCCATCGGAGAATCAGACTTTCATCGCAAGGTTCCCTCAATCAAATTTTCGAAATTATCTATTCCCCCTCTCTTTTTTAACTATAAATGACATCTTATTCCGTTATGATCCTTAATGCAGTAAATACATTTACAGCATTCATTATATGTATATATCTAAAAACTAGTTTTACTAATAGAGACATTTGTCTTAAATTGATTATCTCTTTTAAGAATATAATTATAATTCCTTTGGCTTATGCCAACATCATTACACATTCTCTAATAAGAAATATTATAGCAGCTACGTCCACATCAGTTTCAATGGCTAGCAATATTTTACCTAATCTACGGCTAGTGTTGGCTGGGTGTGGGTCTGAATGACTACCGATACATGGCAATCCCTCTGTATGAACAAATACTTAGCCTAAATGTGATGCGTTGCAAAAAGAAAGTTCTTGTGCCCGAGTAATATGGAAGTCAACCCCTTTTGACTCTTTTAATGGTCCTAAACAGAACGCCAATAAATTCCACCTGCATGCATGTTTTTAAATGATGATGTGCTCCTCGAATTACTCCAAACGCATAGCAGCAAACTCATTTCACCAATTTACCGCCACAATGTTTAAAACGAACGGAAAATTCAAAAACTTAATCAGATATTTCTATTCGTCGTCCAAAAACTATCGGCAATTTCCACCATGTGGGTTCAATTTACAACATATACGAACCAGGGGGGCATGTTATCTCCATGTATGCATGTGCCACGCTGAAGCTCCGTATTCAAGAGCACGCCTATGATTCGAAAGAAGCAAGCGGATCCTCTGCGTAATTACAGTAAAGGCACCATCTTTTTTTCTGAAATCAATTCACAAATCCAACCGTATAAATAGAATCATCTATCACTGTTCCACATATCCATGGAGTATTGTTAAAATCCGATATCATTTGCTATTTATCTTAACAGTCTAACTTCCATTTTGATATAAGCGACTTAAATCTGCATTTAAAAAAAAGGATCGGACCTTTGACTCTTAATATAAAATAGCAAATGAAATCAGATATTAGCAAAATTCAGTGGAATAACTTAATCTATACAGTTGGATTTTTTTAATCGATTTAGAAAAACATTACAACACCTCTGATCCACCTCCTTGAAAGAAATCGTTAATCTGCAATGACTAAGATGAACCCATAGACCTTAGTTCATTTGGAGAATAAGCACTAGAATACGAGGTCAGTTCTCCACCTGACACGGCTTTCAAGAATACAACTATTCTCATCCATATTCCATTATTTCACCCTATTTCACCGTTATTCATATCTTTATTCCACCTTACATACCCTTATTTCACCTCATTCTCCTTATTCTTATCTTTCCAACCGAACAATGCTTATTCCCGAAACAAACACCCCCATGGACGTTCATCTCTAGCCAACATCATAAAAAAAATTCCTTTGCACATTTTGATTATTAATTCGTTTTTTTCATGGTGGAAATTGCATCTGAGAAAATTCAATAGCACCGATTGCAACATTAAATTCATTGGTATTCACCATTAGATGTGAGAAGGATGCGTCTTGTGATCGATGTTTATGTAAAATTATCTTCAAACTTAAGAAAGAAAACATGTCACTCATCTAATTCAGGCATTTTTGCACTCTCCATGTCGAATTTCGTAGGCACCTCTATCACAATGTTGTTTAACCGGAGTGCCACTAAACTCATAAATTAGAAAACCATGTCAAATCAATTTCAATAAGAAGGTGAAAAATTAGCTCAAGTTGACATTGCATCTTTGTTCTCATTGTTCTACCACCTCATCCATCTAACTTCAGTTGTCACACATCCAAATGACACCTCAAGGCATCCACCGCTGCAATAATACATAACACTTGTTCCAAACATAAAATCTTCCTTGATTGCGAACAATGGATCGTACCTGCTCATTTCATGGCATTCAATTCATTCAGCCACAGTCAGATATCTTAAAATTCGGTGTTAATTTCCTAATAGCCTGTCAAAAGGATCTTTTTTTGTCATGGTTACATAGCTCGTATTTTAGCTAAAGATTAGAACTCTGAATTTCACAATCTCATTGCAATTAGCTGAGATTGAAAAAAGTACATATAACAAGGCTGCACTTTTGACATATCCTTCCCAATGTTACCCCTCCTATCCTCCCAGCAAATCGCTGAAAATAACAGACGGGTTACAGTTCTAAAAATTGGAAATGCAAGGCAATGAGGGCTACGCTGCATCCAATCTCTACCCTGTTTAATTCCAAGAGTAGCTCATGGCAAAAGTCCTGACCATGAAATGCAGATCAACGGACGGTTACCTTCAAATATTTTCTCTCTTCACTCAGCAGAGAGATCAATTAGGTGTTAATTTTCCAAATGTTGAATCCGTAGCCAAGGCGAATGAGCAACATCTCGAAAAGCATATGTACAATACTGGTCAGCCGAACCTTGGAACCCAGGTATCTCTGACCAGTTCACACAAACCTCTATCATAGGAATATGTAAATGCTTGCACAAGTATATAAGCTCAACATCAAAACACCATCTGCACAAAAAAATATCTAATTCATTTTTGAATAGAGATATAAGAATCAATTTTACAAGCCACTTCTGATTCCACTATTGAAAAGAACCTTAGCTAGCTGAATAAGTAAGCAATTGATAATATTTGAAAGGTGTTTTTCTAGGACAGCTTACTTAAACCTTTTGTGTGTGCCTAGTGCCTACACATCTCCATGAAGGTAAGACTATACCAATGAGTGGAGAGCAGGTGCAAGGAAGATGGGAAAGAGGAGGGACGACCACAGCAGCCAAAGAGAAACGTGGTGGGAGAACGAGGACCACCAGGATTTAAATAGGGCGAAAGGGGCTAGGAAGAGGGTTAGGGGGAGGAAAAAGAAGGGGTGTGGGGGTTGTCCCATCAGCGTGGAAGGCAGCCGCGGCAACAAGAATGGCAGGGTCAGGAACAGGGGTCATAGTGTCAGAGCAGGTTTGATGCCCTGGCAGTGGTGGTGAGGGGCATTTTTGCAAGGAACTAGCATGATCCTTTGGTGTGCCTTTGTTTAATAGCAAAGTTGATCGTTGGAGAGATGCCTGTACATGCAACTCATGTAGTGTGGAAGGAAAGAGGCAACGAACTGGTTGTCACAGTGGGCAGTCCGAGGGAATATGTTTATATACAGCTTGGATTTGGCGGCTACTTAATAAGGGAGGTGAAGGGAGATTGTGGAGCTCTCTGAAACCTTGTCGGTGAGAAGTTTGTGGGGGATGTGATCCATCTCTGAAAGGCCTCAGCATTTAAGGGAATTGACACTTCAGATAGATTAAGTGGTAATTTTTTGAACTTACAGAGCATCACGTAGACTAAACTAGGGGCATGCTAATCTATTGGTGTGTGCACCAAAGTTCTATGATTCTATTTTCTAAAGTCGCTGTTAATACATGAAATGATTTGCAGCTCTGGAGTATTCATGACTTCCGTAAAAAAGGGTCCATCTAGTCACTGCATTGACTCCCACAAATGCATCTCAGAGCTGCTTTAGATTTAAATGCATCAAGCCAACAGATTCACTCAGAAAACATGTATTTATTAAGCGCAACAGCATGCATACCTTTTCAATCTCATGTTTGTGAAGAGTTTCTGAGCAGCAGATCTTGTAAACATCTTAAATCCGCACTGCCAAAACTCCAAAAGTTTACATAAATCAAAATTGAATCTACAACAGCCTGAGTCAAAGAGAACCTTACAGCACAAGAGAAACTAACCTGTGTATCACGAATTCCAGATCCTGCAGTCAATAAAACTACAAGATGGAAGCCCTTCATAAGAAAGTTGCGATACCATTTTCTCTGCAAAGAGCAAGAATAGGTTTTCTTTAGAAAGAGGTCTGCGAGGACATACAAATGGCATAGAACTAACCGTTGCAAGAGCTTGCTTTTCAAGATGAGCCCGAGAACCAAATGCAGCAACCAATACATCAGAAATTGTACTGGTTGAACTTCCCGAGGGAGATGACTCCAACTGCTTGGTGACCAGGAGTGTAATCTTGAAATAGAAAAATATCCCTGTTACACTTGCTTCTAGATATAAAATCCAAAAAAAGACCATAATCTACATTCTTTCCGGGATGTCAAGGAAAAACCTGTGACTCTAGCTTCTCTAAGTCAGTTATCTTGGTTGCTCCATTAGCATCTAGCATTATTAATAGTTGACCACGTGAATGGAGCATACCCTGTTTCCAGAGAATTTATTTGAAGGTTAGAAACCTCAATGACACCGTTGCACTACCCTCAAGAATGGCATGCAATGAATGAAGGCTATCATGAAAAATCACAGAGAAATAAAAATTCCTAGCTCATAAAATAAATTTGCAATAAAGGGGTTCAGGTAACCTTTTAAATAATCAGCAAAATAAGCACATACACTTCTTATAGCTTCACCCTTCCCATGGTTCCTTCCCAGAAGAATTACACGGATTTTGTCAATCGTGTATTTCCGTACAAAATCAAAAGCAACCTTTGGGGTCCTATCAGAGCTCCCATCATCAAACGATCACCACCTTTTCAAAATAAAAAAATGTGAAGATAAAATAGTTGAGATCTTATTCAGCACTAGTACAAAATTTTGTCTAGACAATTAGAAAAAATGTAGCAGAATCAATAAATACAGGTGCAGAAATCAAGGGCTTTTGGCTATACATGGTATTTATGTTAAATTTCTATCCACTTGTGTCAATACATGGAGTGGCTATACAAAATCTTAAACAAATCAACATATTAAGGTTGCGAAGTCAAAAACTACCTTCCAAGCTCACTGTCTCATAAAATCAAGTAGTGACATCAAGCAACTAGGTTGATGTTGATGAGATAGTATTGATCTCGATATGACATTGATATCACCAACAAAATGGTGGAAAGTCTGCACTAAATACTTCAGATTTCATTAATACAGGTGCTATGAGATGATATATCATTGATATATCGCTCGATATCAACTGATATCGATATCCTGGGTGATATCAATTTTGTTAACTTGTGGATATGGATATATCGATGATATATCGGGATATTTCAATCCACGCATACGGTCTCTCTCCTGAATACAGCACCATTGCATTATCATGTGACCTTCCCATGACATATGGACAAGGTTTTCTCCTCGATGAGATTCAATTAGTGAAGAGTACACTACCGTGATAGCCATAGGCGATATAAGGAGTTTACATGACAAATTACATTTTCATAGCAAGGCGTTTGATTTCTGAAGATAACCTCGTTTCTTGCAATCCAAATGCACGATAAAAACAGCCAAAGGCCTTGCGCAATCAGCTTGGGAGTTGCCTCCCACATCTCTAATGGAGGTCTAAAACTCCGTCGAACCGGCCCGTCGCGACCCAATCGCACCCAGTCCCGCTCCACACCTGAGCCGAAGACGGGCACGTGAAGAACAGGTGATCAGAATCCTCCACATCGCCAAGGCATATGTCACAGGATATGCCGTCCTGGTGAAGAAGGCGGCTCCTCCTCACCTTATCGATCAACCGTTCTCTTCTAAAGCACCACAGGAAAAACTTGACGCGGCTAAGAATGTTAACCACCCACACAATTTTCATATCTTGTAGCAACGTCAAGTCATGGTTCTCCAAGTCAGTTCACATCTCTTTATATACCTTCTTCCACCGACAGGTCGGAATCACCCCACAAGAAATGATCACGCTCCCGCAAAAGGGTACCGGGTGCGGGATCCCCCCAACCATCCCTGATGAAATCCTCTGAGCGTTGGTCAGACAAATCGCTGCTGAAACGCGGCCACCAATTACCCACATCTGCCGCCTGCACAAGCGAGCAATCCTCCTCCGACGCCAGAGCGAAAAGACGTGGGTATCTAGCCTTCAAGGGGCCATCACCCGACCAATTGTCAAGCCAGAATCTAAAAACATTTCCATCCCCAACACACGGGTGCATCTTCTGTGCTAACGGCAAAACCTCGTGGATTCCCGCCCACAGCGCGGACTGATATCGTGTCGTGCCTGCCACCAGCTCACCCTTGATCGCGTACACTTTTCTAAGCAGAGAGACCGCAAGGCCAGTCGACTGCCCCCAGACGTGCACCGCTCATTTAGCGAGCAAGACCTTGTTCATGTAGTGAATGTCCCGCACCCCAAGGCCCCCTTCCTCCCGCTCCCTGGTGTTCTCATCCCAACTCACAAGGTGCAGCCCAGACCTCTGTTGATTCCCACTCAACCAAAGGAATCTCATCAGAGCCTCCACCTTCTGAACCCCAACTGCCATGAGACGGGTCGAGAAGAAGATCGGGACTGCTGCAAGGACATGACGAAGCCAAATGAGCTTCCCCCTTCGAGAGCGTAGACGACTTCCATCAGGCGAGCCTTTGTTCAATCTTATGGATCACCCCATCCCATTCCGACTTCTTTAGTTTTTTCGCAGCCAGGAGAAGCCCCAGGTAGGTGATGAGCAGCTCACCCGACCGACAACCGGTCACATCCTCCATCTCAGAACGTCTGTCCTCCCCCAAATGGAATGGCACCACTGTGGACTTGCTCTTATTAATCTGAAGCCCAGAGATACTGTTGAATATCTGCACGAAAATCCTCCAAGGAATAGAAGCGTGTCGTCCGCATATTGTAAAATCGGGATAGAGATGTTCTCCACCAGAAAGCCTTCACACCAGCCAACCTCAACTGCTCGCTTCAATAGCACAACCAAAAGCGTCCGCAACAAGTACAAACAACATAGGCACCAGCGGACAGCCCTGGTGCACTCCACGCTGGGGTTGGAAGTAGCCACCCTCCGGCTTCCCGTTGATCAGGACCGAGAAGGAAGAAGTGGTCACATAGCGTTTCATCCAGTCGACCCACAGGTCAGGGAAGCCCCTCCTCTGAAGGGATGTCCAAAGAAATCTCCAATCAACGCAGTCATAGGCCTTTGCATAGTCAATTTTCCACAATGAGCCCTTCTTCGACCGTTTTCCATTCCAAGTAGATCTCAGACGCCATCACTAAACCATCAGCAAGCTGTCTTCCCGGGATGAACGCAGAACACTACAAAATCCATCACCAACTTCAGTCTGTTAGCCAGGATCTTGGCCACAATCAGGTAAATGGCATTGGAGAGCTCGATCGGCCTGAAGTCATCGACAGACAGGGGTGACTCCTTAGGGGGTAGGAAAAGTACGGCCCTATTAATCCTCTCGAAGCCGTTATTGCCTTCTCTAAATTCATTTATCGTTTGGAGGACTTCATCCTTGACCATACCCCACGATTCTTTGTAAAAAAGCACTTGGAATTTGTCCACCCTGGGGCGCCATCGGCATTTAGACCCCAAACCGCCCTTTTAGCCTCCTCCTCGGAGAACGGAGCAATAAGAGAAGCAGCCTGGTCATCGGTCAAAGAACGCGTGCCTCTACCCATCCACCCCCAACCCTCATTGTTCCTTCTTCTCGAAGCGTGTAGAAAGTGGTTCCGCAGGGCCCTCCCAATATGCGCCTCCCCGGTGATACGCTCCCCACCAATCTCGATTTCATGGAGGAAGTTCTTTCTTCTCCTCCCCAAGGCCATTGCATGGAAAAACTTTGTATTAATGCCTCCCTCTTTGAGCTAACGCTGACGGGATTTTTGCCTCCATTCATTTTCCTCTTTCTTGTCCTCCTGCTATAGATCCGCAGAATGCCAAGCTCTCTCAATCAACTCCTCAGCCGTCAGACCTCGCTCGTCATCCAAAGCATCCAGTCCCCAGAAGAATTTACACTTTGCCACGTCCCCAGAGTGCCACAAAATTGGCGTGTGATAGAATAGAGTCCTCGGTAGCGCCCAAGCCCTCGAGAGGGGGAACGTCGCCGCAGCCTCAGAGGATAGGAAAAATCGATCCAGTTTGGATCTCGCGCGCGCATTCCGCCAAGTGAAAGCACAACCAGTCGCATCGATGATGAATAGACCAAGCGATTGGATTGCCCGACGAAGCAAATCCGATCCAGCGTCGCCATCACCGCGTCGTTGCGGGCGGTCATCCGGGAGAAGGGTGACGTTGAGGTCCCCACCCACAAGCCAAAGCTCCAACACATGAGTAGTTCCCAATTGCTCCAGCTCGACCGCCAGCGAGCCACTGTCGCTCCCGAGAGGCCCGTAAACATTTGTGACGAAAATAATCGCATCATCGCTTCCCCTTTTGAGGCCGACCATCGGGCAAATATCTGACGAAGACACGGAAAAAGGAGTCAAAAGGGTCTTTCTTCCACCCAGGCAGTAGGCCACCCGCGGTTCCACGGGCAGATCGCAAGACCAGCTCAAATCTAGCGCCACCGTCTAGGTCCCTCCAGACCTCGTCAAGACCACGCGACAACTTCATCTCATGTAGTATGAAAATGTTTGCTCCTGCTTCAAAGATCATATTCTTGACACCTATCCTCTTCTAGGGGCACCCCAACCCTCTAACGTTCCAAGATAAAAGTTTCATTTATCACCCCATTTCTGCGGAGGGATTACCCCTGCTACGCTACTATGTTCCTGTCCAGGATAGAAAATCGATTCCGTTGGGCGTCGGGTTGTGAAGGATAATAGGCATCCCTCTGTGTCGGATCCTCACAGCTAGACGCACGAAGCGCCGCTGCTCTCCTCAACCTCCTCTCCGCTCCCTGGATCATCTTCTATGGTAGTAATTTTCGAATATATTGCTTTTCGTCTTCGTGGTCTTGCTGGATTAGAACAGTTTCTAATGCCTCTAGTTGACCGGGCCGACTATCCCCCATACTAGTTTCATCCCCCTGAGCCTCCCCTGCTAGCTGAACCCGGACCGGTAGGAGAGACCGGCCCCTGAACACCTCTAGCCACCCGCCCCATCTGGTTGCCACGCGTCGGTGCGTCATTGTCAAATTCAACCCCCCCTAGACGTCCGATTGGGGTGAGAAACGCGAGGGCTACAAACATTATCTCTTTCATTAGGCCCTATTTTTTGACGTGGAAAACGCACAGGGGGGAGCGCCGGAGGTCTATCGCTCGTAACCCCTCCCCCGCCATTGTGTAGCGCAAAGATGGGTCGCAGACACCATCTGCTTGGTGATGCATTTCATGAGGTAGCGGTGAGTGGACCAAAGAAGGTTGAGCTCGCGGGCTGGCCTCTGTAGATGACTTTTGATGGGGCATTTCGTTGAAGCGATAGGATCAGAAATAAAAAGACTCGGGTCCAGCGGTTGGGACTCCGTACCGCACCCAAGGGAAACAGGTCCCTTCTTAAAAGCTAGGACGGCACTCAGGTCTAAAGTCCCGGACCGTAAATCGAGCTGCAACTCGGATGATGGGAAAGACGGACCCGCGTAACCCGATAAAGCATGTGATCCATCGCCCGCGAACAACGTAGGAGAAATGCAACTATCTCGGGGAGCATATCTAACCACCTCAGACTCTTCGGGTCCCGTGTTGCGCGCCACCGAAAAGGCGCCAAATTGAATACGATGCGGGAGACGAACCGGAAGGGCCGACCCTTAAGCTGCCTTGCCAGAGGGTTGTTGGTCACCCATCTCCTCTGGCCCTTCCCCATATTGACGTTTCAGAGGAGCCGGACATCTCGCCTCCGGATCTGAAGACTCAGCTTCACCCTCGAACTTCCGAACATGTTTCCCATGTGCCCCTCGGCAGATGACCAGGTTGAAGATGCGACCTTTGAGCAGCACCTTCCTGTTCCCCAACATTGTCGAGCGGCGGCCTCTCACCGTGCACGATTGGATCAATCGGTTCCCAAGGAAAGCACCTCGTGCTTTCAATCTCCACCACCTCCGCGAATTTGCTGGGCAAACATCGAATAGTGGACATGCACCGGTCACCAAATGGGATGCCTTTAACACATATTTGGTCAATCGATTCGGTGATCAGATGTCCATCCATGGCCGCCACCCTTCGCCATTTGAGTTGGGTCCAATCCTTCCGCATCCACCAGAGCAATTCGCTGGCCTCATCCTTCGAAAGACCTCTAGCAACCACCCGCCACGGAGTGGAAAGAACGATGTCGCCGCGAAACTGGCGTCGCAGAGACCGCGCCAACATCAGAGGAACCCAGGAACAAATCTCTTCCTCCGCCTTCACCCACTAGCAGAGTGTCTCCTACTGTCGCCTCCCCCCACCCCGCCTTGTAATTTCTACTCACGTGAGAACTCCCGTCCGCAATGAAAGCACCGGGATAGGTTCACGGCAATGGCGAGCCCAATGACTTTTAGCACCGCATCAAAAACAGTCGTTCCCGAATGGATTAGCGAACGACCGACTCTGCTTTCCCCCTTGAAGCTGCTTGCAGGACATCCGCTTCTTGTGCGAGACCATAATCCAGCCGCCTTCTGACAGAGGCCCACGTATGCCACCCATACCAGTGTCGCGTCTTCGTTTTCCCAACGTCGGACCCTCTCCAAACGTAGGGTATTGTTTTCGACCACCAGTGTTAGGCCGAAGTCGCCCCCGTAGCCGGTCTCTCTCTTGGTCGCTCCCGTCACTCGCCGCCCCAAGGGTTCTTAGTTGTTTGGATCTTTGATTGGCATGTCATTTAAAGCATAACTGAAAATGCAAAATTAGATAAAATGGCATCTCTCACACTTGCTTTAGTTCGTAAGAGACTATTATAATTTATTTATAATAAAAGAATAATGCACAGAACAAAGGCATTGTCGCTACATATTCCCACGAGCCTAAAGAGACCACAACTTTTTAACACCATGTATTCCTTTTTTAAGTGTAAACGAGACATGGATCGATCCTAGAAATGTCGGCAACGGTGCAGGATAGACCGGATGTGCTGCAACCTATGGATCATCATGGGAGCTCTTTCGCTCAAGGGAACACATCACATTCTCTTAAAATGACCTATATAACTATCAGTGCATGAGTCTATAGTTGTGTCGCTTACAAAAAATATCTTTGAGATTAAACCTTCCTAGCCGGAGCTTTCCCCAAAAAGAACTTAAAATATGTGGAGTCAAGTTAACCTGTTGTACAGCCAAACCCAGCCTACATTGTGTGATGGGATACTTGAAAAACGGATCATTAATATGCTATGTGGAAAGGCAATGTCAATCTGTTGTCAACTTGGACACGTACATGTTTGTTATCAATCTACAAAATAATCGTGTGTAACTATTTTCGAAAAAAGTCAGTCCTCAAATGAGTTTTTTTATATAGAAAAGGTCCTCTAGATGAGCATGCAAATCATCACCAAAATGTCCAAGTGATGGGTAACATAACATGAATGATGAATCCTTGTGTGCTTAAAAAACAAGGCATTGTCCCTCCAAGTCTGTCAATTCATTCAAGGGCCCAAGGAATGAGAGCTCACAGTCTACATTTTATGCATCAAGTCTCCAAACTTTTGATCCGACTTTGGGGACTGATACAATTAAAACTATAATCCTGCACCCAGTACTCCCAAGCAAGGCCCTAAATGTCAGTTTCGATCACCATTTCGGTATCGGCCAAAACAGAATTTCGATGGAATTTCGGTGGAATTTCGATTGAAATTTCGGTCATTTCGGTCATTTTTTGTACTAGGACCCCCATATTTCGATCATTTCGGTCATTTCGGTCGAATTTCGATTTCGACTGAATATCGATATTCGACAGAAATTCGACCGAATTTCGCTGAAATTTGAGGCCATGCTCCCAAGAGCCATGCACAAAAGAGATGCGAGTTTTCCTTTTTTGGAGGAAAAAAGGATGAGGCGTCGAGGAGACGTTCACCCAAAAACTTTATATTCACGAATTAAAATGTAAAATTACAAAGACCAAGAGCTTCAAAGTATCACGGCATCCTCTATTACATTTTCCACATGAAAACGTTCACCCCTAGACATCACACAATTTCTCACCAACGAAATGACCCAAAATACTGCAGTCACCCAAACTGTGTTATCCTTCCTGATCCACCCCTCGGTCTAAAGAAGCCCAAAATTTATCCGCACAATCTGTAGAGATTATATCCAGATCTGCCCTCTCCCAAACCTTCAGAGAGGTCACAAGAGGAAGAACAAGTAGTTCACACTCTCACAAACCAACAAACACCTCTAATAAGAGATGTTTGCACCCTGGAAGAATCTAGCCTTTCTTGCCCCATCAGTATACAATCACACCACTACAAGATCCTCTCAGAGTGAGTTTCACATGCAAGAACAAGCAAACAAGGTTTATAAATTACTACGAGGTAGCCCAACATGGCAAGTTGTCTGATCAATTTGAAAAGAATCGGCAGTTGAGTGGTGACAGTTGAGGTGGTGCTTGACTGGAAAAGGACCAAGAAGAAAATATAGAAAGTGGACTTCTCAAAGGCATATGATTGTGTAGACTGGCGTTTCATTTGGTCATCCCTGCAGAAGAGAAGTTTCCCTAGCTTGTGGATCTCCTGGGTCAAGCAGTGCATCACGATGGCTTCGTATGCGGTGCTGGCCCGAAGGGGGTTTCTTTCAACCCCAAAGAGGTATGCGTGAAGACTGCCCTTTGGCCCCCTTATTATTTGTCATTGTTGTGCATGCTTTAACCACCATGATGAGGTGTGTTGTAGAAGACGGATTTAGCAGAGATACTAGCTAAAGACATTTCTATTCCAATAATCCAGTATGCAGCTATGATTTTCCTGGATAGAAATGCGGAACATATGAGGACGGCATCTGCATATGATACGGGGTTGGGAGATATCGAGGCTCCAGCTTAACAGAAACAAGCCTATGTTCATACATTTTTGGTCTATCTAAAGGGAGAAATCCAAGAGGTGAGTTTGACATCGTGATGTCTGTTGGTGGGGGTGTTACGGTCAGTACTTGGGGTTTGCCCTGGTGGCCGGCGACTCTCTGCTTCGGAGTGGAAAAAGATGCTGGAAAGAATGGGGAGTAAGTTAGAAGAACCTTATCTAGAGAGAGAAGTTGATCTTGCTGAAGCTTGTGTTGTCTGTCATCCCTATTTTTTCCTGCCCCACCAGATTGCCAACACTAGGAGTGCAAGACAGAATGGAGACCTTGATAAGGAGGTTCTTCTGTGATGATGGGAGCCAAGCAAAAGGAGGCATTCATCTTGTTGAGTGGCACTTTGACTAGGATGAAGGAAATAGGAAGGATGGGGATTTTAACACGAGTCAATAAACAAAACACTCCTATCAAAGTGGATACTAAGGTTATGGGGTAAGTCTGAAGATCGGATTTGCAAAATGAAAATGCGGAAATTTATAACATTGACGGCGACCTTGTGGCTAACAATGTCCGGTCACCTTCATCTCTTTGGAAAGGAATTATGTGTGCCATGACAGAAAAAGGAGAGGCCCTCAGACCAATGGTTGGTAATGGAGAATCTTTTGGATTTTGGTTGGATAACTAGACCGACATTGGAGCTTTCAAGGAGAGGTAACCTCGGTTGTTTGCAACGGTTGTGAATCAGAACCTGAGGGTTGTTGATGCACAGGTGGATGGTTCATGGTCCCCAACATTGACTTTCGATTTCTCGGAGCAGAGATTTCAGGATCATTATATATGGGACAATGGCAAGTTCTAGGTTACGAAAGCGTATCATTTCTTCCCGTGCCAGCTGAATGTCACCAATGAACAATTGACCAGGGCCTGCAAAACCATTTGGAGTAGCAAAATCCCGCAAAGGGTCAAAGTTTTCTCATGGCTTGTATGGCATGGTCCGCATGGACGTTTCCTACTAAAGTACATCAAGATAGACTGCTTCATACTGGGGATCTACGGTGCAACATGTGTGGACAGGATAATGAAGACATGGATCGCCTCTTCCAATGCAGGACGTCAGAGGTGTAGTCGTGTGCTGGGATTCCTTGGATTGAAGTCAATAACAGCACAAACTTTTGGAACTCCATTAGATCATACTGTGGTAACTCGCATGAGGATAGCTCCCAAGTGTTTCTTCTTCTTTACGTGATTTGGTGTGGAATAAATGAATGTATTATCTAGGGACAAAGGCTCTACCCACAAAATGTATGGGTCATTTTCTAGCTCTAAATCAAGTTCCTATATAATCATGCTTTATTAATATTAATACATTATATTGTAGTGGATCCCACCTTGGGATTCCTCCATCCTTCCTCTCAAAAAAATTTGAAAAGAATCCACTAGAACAAAAACCATCCAGAAAACTGGTGTGGTTTTCTTGGCAAATGTAGTTGTAGCATGTCCAAGAAGTTTAATGTCCTATAGCAAGGAAATTAAATCCGACTTCAGATTGTTGCCCCTTTGCTTGTTGAAAATAGGAATGCAGAAGCGAGAATGATAGACAGAGCATAAACTAGAAAGATAAACATGGAAAACTAAGATTTTTACGGGGAAACCCTACTCCCTAAAGAACAGGATGAAACTACGGGAGAAGGCCTCAAAGGGTCATATGTTGCATTCAACTTTCTCAGTAGATAGAATAGGTATGGAGGTCTATATATAACCCCCACTGAGTCTCCACATCTCCAAACTGGTAGATGTAGGACTAAAGACTGGATGGGGTAAATGGATCCTGGATGGATCCATTTACCCATCTCTCACACATATAACAAGTGCTCTAACACTCCCCCCTCAAGCTGGAGTATGCAATGCTCAGCTTGGACAAACAGAAAGAAATGCAACTCACAATACATGACAGTACAGACAATATCAGCTCAACGCGCACAATTGTCGGTTGTTGTCGAGGATGCTGCTTCTCATGCCACGTAGATGAAGAGGACGAGCGCGCTGGAGTGCGAGTCAAACTTAATCTCCTCGTCGGAGAAAATGTGCTCTGTATTGCGTATGTCAGAGTCGTTGCCACTGAAAATGAGTCTCCATCTGGAGAACTCTGGGTCTCCCCATCTAGCACAGAGAATGGTACTCTACTCTGGAGTCCCTATGATACCATATGAAACCCTGCCCACATGGCATAGGGAATGGTCCTCTACTCTTGAGTCCCTATGGCTCACAAGAAAACTCTGATCGAAACACAAAAGATGGGGACCACATGAAAAGATGACAAACAAACATGTGCTCATATGAAAAGATCGCATACATGTGTGTGTCTGAACTGAGGACTCGGAATCAATCGTCGAGTCTGAAACTACGCTTCAAACTGTGGACTCGGAATCTGAACGTCGAGTCTGGGATTGCGCATGGAAAGTCTTCATCTGAACAACTGAAGGCATCTAGACTAGAATCTGTACTGGCATCTGGAGACTGAAATCTCTGAAGTCCGGATAGTAGTCGGATATGAACTGAAAGTGGTGATGTCGTATGATGCCGAAGAACTCTACACTATACTCCCCATTTCTCCCATACTAGTCGGAATATATGTCATCGACTATGTTGGGAGAAGACAAGAAATTGGGGAGAAACATGAACATTCTCATAAATTTCTCCCGACCTTTCTTCAAATTTTTTTATAAGCCGTCAAACAAAAAAATTTAAAAACATTTTTTTAAGCCATTTCAACTTTTTTATGGCTTTTTCCTCTTCTTTTTTGCAAAAATGTTGTTTCTTGCGTATTTCTTGCGTATGTTTTTTTGTGTGTACCTCTTGTTTTTTTCTCTCTCTCCCTCCCCCTTTTTTAAACGTTGGGCTTTTCCCCTCCTTTTTTTTTAAACAGAAGTCGACCCAACTTGCCCTGAATATTGCAATACACCATTTTTTTCTAAGTTATTGATGCCCCCTTGGGTCTATTTAGGGTTGCCCATCTGGGAACCCTCATCACGAGAGCCGCCTACGCGCAGGGAGATCTTGCGGTGCGCCGCTAGAGGGGTTTCGGCTGGAGTGAAGGTCGGCTGGAGATGCACCCTCGTGGAGTTGTGAGGTGATGGCAGCACCACCTCATGCAGAAGATGGATCTCGAGAAGAGGAGGCGTCGAGGGAGAGTCGCGAGGAAGGTGTGTCGTCTGAGTCGCCGCGAGGGAGGAGCTTTGAGGAGGCGACGATCTGGAGCCGTCGCTGGGGCTGGATCCGCAGGGGGAGCCATCGCTAGGGTTGGCTATGTCCGAGCAACTAGGGCTCCCGACATGTTATCATGCCGTCGATACCTGTACCGAAGGCATGCCATATTACGTCGCCTGCACGTATGCTGGAGGAGAGGTTCCTCCTGCTGATGGAACCCTACCTGGAGCATATACGGGCACTCGTACTGCCTAGAGGAAGTTCCGCCTCCCAGTAGCTATTAGAGTTTGGAAATGTGAACTCCAAGACTCTTGTTGATTCCAGAGCATTACATACAAATAAAGATGCCCAAATTCACACTTGCCCATCTCGGACCTTTGCATTTGCAATCTGCACATTCCCTGTTTTCCGGCAGTTTAAGAAGATGCGGCTTAATGGCAATGAGGGTTTGCCGATGGAACAAGGATTATGGTTTCATGAAAAGAAAACACTAGAACTTCTTGAACAAACTCCAGAAATTTAACAATACATCATAATCAAACTTGCAGAAATGAAGACCGTGAGATCAACATAAAAAACTTCAAAATAACCAAGAACAACCCGTTCTAATACCATGTTAGAAAATAGGAATGCATGAGCGAAAATTATAAATAGAGCATAAACTAGAAAGATAAACATGGAACACTAAGATTTTTACGTGGAACCCTACTCCCTAAGGAGCGGGATAAAACCACATGAGAAGACCTCAAAGGGCCATATGTTGCATTCAAATTTCTCAACGGATACAATGGGTGTGGGGGTCTATATATAGCCCCCACTGAGTCTCCTCATCTCCAAACTGGTAGTGATGGGAGAAAAATTGTTCTCGCATTAAAATAGACCGAGGGCTCTCTTATATAGGAGAATAACCCTTGGGTTAATTACATGATAAGTACCTAAAGAAAATGCGATTACATAAAATAGACAGAGAAATATATATTTATCTTAACACTCCCCCTCAAGCTGGAGCATATATGTCTATCATGCTCAGCTTGGAACAACACTTCTGAAATGGACTTCAAGATAAAGCCTTGGTGAAGATGTCAGTTCTCTGGTCTCCTGTTGAAACATGAGAGGTAGATATGAGCCCTTTCTGTATCATGTCTCAGGTGTAGTGACAGTGCACCTCAATATGCTTTGTTCACTCATGGAATGCAGGATTATTGGCAATAAAAATGCAGCTTGATTATCACATAAAAGTTGCATATGAAGAGGAACTTCAATGGCAAGATCAGTCAACACCGATCTAACCCACATCATCTCTGCACTTCCTTGTGCCATGGCCCTGTATTCAGATTCTGCACTCGATCTGGCTACCACTGTCTGTTTCTTGCTTTTCCATGAGACAAGTGATTTTCCAACAAAGACTAGCAAAGCCTGAAGTAGACTTCCTGTCTATGGGACAACCTGCATAGTCAGCATCAGCATACTTTGTCATGTCAAGGGACGCATCCCTGCTGAATAAGAGACCCAAACCAGAAGAGTTCTTCAAATATCTCAAAATCATATAGATAACATCCATATGTACCTTTCTGGGTTGCTCCATGAACTGGCTAACTTTGCTTACTGCAAAACATAATATCTGGCCTGGTGATAATAACATATAAGAGCTTCCCAACCAGTTCTCTATATCTCCTACTATATACTTCCTCAGGATCATTCTCATACAATTTCATACTTGGATACATAGGAGTAGTAGCAGGCTTGCATCCTGTCATACATGTCTCAGAAAGGAGATCCATCACAAACTTCCTCTGAGTCATCACTAGATCACGCTGGTTCCTGGCAAATTCTAATCCCAAAAAGTAACGTAGAGTGCCAAGGTCCTTAGTCACAAATTGTTGACCTAGGAACTCCTTGGTTATCTGGATGCCTTGAGCATCATCCCCTGTAACAATAATGTCATCTACATAAACAAGAATGGCATACCTTTCTCTGTCTTCCATTGTTGTAAAAGTCGCCCGACTGACCCGACTGGTAGGTCCGACTAGTCTAGTCAGTGGGGTGGCTGACCGAGTACCGACTAATTCCGACTAAGCACATTAGTCGGCCATTTTTTGCTTGGTTTTTTTTATGTTTTTCTTTTTTTCAAACTTATTATGTTATGCTTGATGTTTTATTTAAATTCAATTACTTCTTTTATTTCATTATGATAGTATAAAAACGTACAAAATCTATGTAAGTATTTGTATAAAAATGAGGTTTATAATTAAAATAATCAAAAAAATGCAAAGTCCATTAAAGTCCGACTAAATCCAGTTAGTCGTCCTACTACCGATTAATCCTTGATCACGTGACCCGACCGACCGAGTACCGACTACCAACTTTTGCAACCTTGTTGTCTTCTAAACAAACAATGAGTGGTATACAGTAGAACTCACAAACCCGTGGTGCTCAATCAACTCCGATAGCTTGTGATATCAAGCTCTCGGACTCTGCTTCAGGCCATAAATTGCCTTGTGTAGCATGCACACACTCTGGGACTCCTCTAAGCAGCAAACCCAGGTAGTTGCTGCATGTAGACCTCCTCCTGAAGGTCCCCATAAAGAAATGCATTCTTCACATCGAGCAGACATAACGGCCAATCCCGTGAAACTGCAACAGAAAGCAGAATTTGTAGTGTCGAATGTCTCGCCACAGGGGAAAAAGTGTCCTGATAATCCATCCCATATGTTTGGGTGAAACCTCGTGCCACGAGCCTTGCCTTGTAGCAATCCACACTGTCGTCTGCATTGTGCTTGATGGAAAATATCCATTTACAGCTGACAATCGATGCACCTTAGGGTGTAGGTGCAACAATCCACGTCCCTCGTGACCGTAAGGTTGCCATCTCCACTTCCATGGCCTGGCGCCACCGGTTGTCCTATAATGCCTCCATATATGTACATGGGATAGTAACCGCGGAGAGTCCCACTGCAAACCTCTTGTATTCATCTGAAAGGTGATCCAAAGAAACATGTGCGGCAAGTGGGTATGTGACACACTTACGTCGAGGCTTCCTTAGGGTAATTGGCATGTTCAGATCAGCATCCCCTCTGTCTTGTGGGCCTAAGTCGTCCTGTGTATAACGAAGAACTCCAGTGCCATCAGTAGAAACAATGTTATCATGACATACCTGAGGCGTGCTGGATGATGTGGTCGGCTTATGAGCAGAGGAGCTAGTAGAAGACCTGCGAGTGTAAACAAGAGATAGGGATCTTGGATGAATAGATGAAGGTGGAGGTAGTGGTGGCGGAGGAGATGACTGCTGAGGTGCAACATGTGGATCATTTGGTGGAAGAGACGGAGGAGGAGGAACAACATCCTCCCCAGAATTGATATTGGATAGCTTGTCACTTGTGGGAGAGAAATACATAATGGATTTAAAGAAAGTAACAACGGCACTCACATAATATCTTCTGCCAACAGGATCAAAACATCTATACCCTTTTTGGGTACGAGAATATCCAACAAAAACACATTTGACAGCTCTGGATGAGAGTTTGTCACGACCAGGAGTGAAATCGTGGACAAATACCACAGATCCAAAGACTATGGGTGTGAGAGAGAATAGTTCCTTCTCGGGAAACGTAACCAAGAAGGGAATCTTCTCTCTAAGAACAGTGGACGACATGCGATTCACCAAGTAACAAGCAATGAGAACAGCATCCCCCCAAAAAGAGTGAGGGGTACGACTATGTATCAACAATGTGCGTGTAACATCAAGAAGGTGACGATGTTTGCGTTCAGCCATACCATTATGTTGTGAAGTGTAACTGCAAGAAGTTTGATGAATAATTCCAAGAGAACTCAAAAATTCAGACAAATGTAGTGTGGAAAATTCCAACGCATTATCCGTACGAATGAGTTTGACGTTTGCAGAGAAAAGATTTTTGACTTCAATAAGAAATGTGCTAACAATAGCACCTGCTTCAGATTTATGTTTGAACAAAAAAACATCCAAGACAATCTAGAATAAATAATCATAAACAGCAACCATATAATAACGATGCCCCTGATGATTAGGGACACGACTCGGACCCCAAATATCAAAATGAAACAACTCAAAGGACAGACTACTGTGACAACTCGGATGACTCGGAAAGGACGAGCGGATGATGCTTCCCAAGCTGACAGGCTTCACAATCCAATGCGGAACGGGTAGATATCGGTGGTAGAGCATGAACATCTTCTGTAGAGGAAGATGGCCAAAACGAAGATGTCAAAGGAATGGTGAAACGGATCCAGATGGAATGGTAGCAATTCCCGCGCATGATGGTATAGCAAGCTTATACAAGCCTCTCTTCTCACGGCCATGTCCAATCACTCTGCCAGTCAGTATGTCCTGAAAAACAAAAGAAGAGGGATCAAAGATGGCACGACAATGTAGATCTTTCGTAAGCTGACTAATTGACAAAAGGTTCATATGAAAATCAGGCGCATATAAGACATTCTGAAGGATCATAGAAGGGGCTAGAGTATTCTCCCCCTGACCAACAATGGGTAAGCGAACCCCATTGGCAATAACCACGGATCTGCCAGGCGAAAGTGCTCTGTATGAAGTAAACTGCATCCTGTAGCCACACATATGATGGGATGCCCCGGAATCCATAATCCAATCTGTCAGGTCCGAACATGTACTACTGGTAAACGCATATTGAGTACCTGATGAACTAGACAACACGCTGGCAGAAGCCTCGGCCTCTATGGAACCTAGAGACAAAGACGTAGGAGTACTCATCATCTCTCGAAGTCTGGATACAATGTCATCAAAGCGAGTATCAGGAGTAGGCGCAGAGGAAGCCTCAGTCTGCTCAACAACTCGTGCAGATGTTGGATATCCATACTTATGAAAGCATGTCTCCTCAAAGTGATCGGGACGATGGCAATGAGTACACAGACCACGATGTTTGCCTCCCCCTTGACCACGAGGTCTACAACCCCGAAAGTGAGACAATCCTCCCCTGTCTCTAATAGCAGCCATAGCAGAAGGAGTAGTCTGTGTTGTACTCGCAGATGTAGTAGTAATCCTGCTCAAGCGCTTATAGACCTCTTCCATTGGTGGAATGGTCTCTCCAGTCAGAAGTTGAGTACGAGCTCATCGTACTCCAGGATCAAGTGAGGACAGAAAAACTCCAGTCATCGTGGCATTTCGATATGCATGTTGTTGCTCCGTGCTGGTGGTGATTGGCATGAAGCTGTGTAATCTCTCAAACATACCACGTAGGTGAGAGAAGTGGGCATGGAGCGGTCGACCATTCTGTTTGGTCGAGAAGATGTCGAACTGCAACCAAGGCCCTACATTTTTTGTACTAGGACCCCCATATTTTGGTCATTTCGGTCGAATTTCGATTTCAGCTGAATATCGATATTCGACAGAAATTCGACCGAATTTCGCTGAAATTGAAGGCCATGACTGCAAGTGAAGTATCTTGCTTTCTTTTTCGACTGCCCGTACGTATCTGTTGTAGAGGTTTACGTTATGTTATGATGTACCATTACGTATTTCTTATTTACCTCATGTACGTCTATGTAATTTACCCAAGGGTTTTCTCTCTATATAAGAGACCCTAGGGCTCTATGGAATAACACAACTGAGCATTCTTGACTCTGACATGGTATCAGAGCCAAAACCCTAATCTAGGGTTTTCTTTCCACCTTCCCCCCCCCCCCCCCGTTCGGCAGCCGCCCACCTCCTCTCTTCAAGCCGCCGCCAGCCGGGAACCCCTCCCGACTCCTCCCCTCTCTCGAAGTCGCCCACAGCCGAGGTCCCCCCCCCCCGTCGTCGCCTTCTTCCCCAGCCGCCACCGAGGACCTCTCCCGTCGCCGAGGCCCTCTCCCATCGCTGCCAAGGCCTCCCACTCCCACCGAGGCTGAAGTAGCCCTCCCTCGGGCTCCTCTTCCTCGTCGGTCGGCACTTCTTCATCTATGGGTTCAAGTGCATAAAGTCTACATATGCACTTGAATCCAATACAGTCTTTGTAGACAAACGTTCCTTTGTCTACATCCCAAGGTCTTCTTCTCCGGCAACATGTCAGACCAAAAGGTTGATATGCCCTCCATAGGTGCCTTTAAAGGTTCGGCACCAGTAGTCAAAATGGACGGGACGAACTACGAACTCTGGGCTATGCAATTCCTGAGTCTTATGAAGTCATGTGGTAAGAAGCACATTCTTACCGAAGATGAGCCGGCAGAGAAGACGGGGATATATGCCTCATAGGAGGCTGATGATGCGTATGCCAAGGTCTGGCTGTCAGGGACGCTCACGATGGAGATTGCCAATGACGTCCTCCATCAACCCACCGCCAAGGCGATGTGGGATATTCTGGCTACTACATATTCTCAGGTGCGGAACGAGACTAAGATGTTGCAGTTGCAGCGTGATATTTTTACCATGAAGCAAAATGGGCGGCCTCTTCACTCTCTGTACACATCCCTACGAAGGATGTTCGAGAAATTATATAGCACCATCCCGCTCACAGCCACCCCAGAGCAGCAGAAGATATTTCGCAATGCCACTATGGTAGGCGTATTACTTGCTGCACTTAATCCGGAGTACGAGGCGGCCCACTCTCAGATCCTCGTCGATGCCACTATTCCTCCGATGGAGGAAGTCTACAGGAGGCTCAGTTGTATCTATGTTCCCTCCAGCACAGCGACTCTGCCTCCTTCGGCAATGGTGGTTTCCAGAGGACGAGGTAGTTCGTCTTCATTTCGTGGCCGAGGAGGTAGCGCACGTGGCCGAGGAGGTTGTATGCATTGAACGTGTTCATTCTGTCGTCGCATTGGTCATTCCGAGGATACATGCTATTCCAAGCATGGATTTCCTCCTTCGGCCCGTGTAGCTGATCATGTTCAGGCTCCGTCATCATCTACTCCAGATCACAGGTTCAAGGAGCTTGTGGCACGGCTTCGTGACATTATGCCACAGTCATCGTCAGAGGCTGTTGATTTATCTGACGTAGCGGCTTCTGCGTCAGCTAATACCTCTGCTACTACCAGTACCTCATGTAGTACTTCTGCCTTTCGTCATAACCACGATCTATCAGGTTGGATTGTCGACTCTGGAGCCACCCATCATCTCTGTCGTGACAGAGATATGCTGCAGTCCTACAGGGATATTCAATCAGGTCGTTCTGTGCTCATAGCTGATGGCACTCATTCCCCTATTGTGGGTTAGGGGGAGACTTCCTTATTACCCTCCATGTACTTGCAGAATGTTTTACATGCACCTGAGTTCTCCATGAATTTATTATCAATTAGTCAGATTACAAAAGATTTGCACTGTCGTGCTATATTTGACCCATCTTCTGTCATCTTTTAGGACATACTAACGGGCAAGGTGATTGGCTGTGGTTCTGAGCATAATGGCCTCTATCGTCTAGTACGGAATTCCTATGATGGCATCTCACTTCACTCTTAGGGATCCGTTTCTCCGTATACATGGCATCTTCGCTTTGGTCACCTTCCGCTCCAGAAGATGCGTTACGTCCTGCCACAGATCTCTCCGAATTCTTCATTTCGTTGTGAAGCTTGTCAGTTAGGGAAGCACCATCGTTCTAGCTTCCCTGGTCGTCAGGGTCGGAGCAATCGCTCCCCGTTTGAGTTATTTCATATAGATATTTGGGGTCCTAGTCGTGTCCAGGATCATCAGGGATACAGGTTTTATCTCGTTGTGGTTGACGATTTCTCTCGTGTCTCTTGGACTTTTCTACTTAAGAATAAATCTGAAGCATGAAGTGTTATCAAAAATCTTATCAATGAAGTGCAGAATGTTTTTTCGTCTACTGTTAAATATGCGCTCACGGATAATGCCTTGGAATTCTGCACTCGTTCTCTTGCTCAGTTTCTTTCCTCTAAGGGCATTATTCACCAAACTACCTATGCTTACACATCTCAACAAAATGGTGTCGCGGAGAGGAAACATTGACACTATCTTGATATTGCTCGCACATTACTTATTCAAAATTGTGCACCATTAGCCTTTTAGGGAGATGTTATACTTACAGCATGTTATCTGATTAATCGCATGCCTTCTTCTGTTCTTGAGGAAAAAGCTCCAATCTCTTTTCTCTTTCATGATAAGGATTTGTTTTCACTTACCCCTCGTGTCTTTGGAACAGTCGCCTTTGTTCACCGCTTGTCTCCAGGAATTGACAAGCTCTCTCCTACAGTTGTTAAGTGCGTAGTTGTAGGTTACTCTCGGACACAAAAAGGATATCGCTGCTATGACCCTATTAACGACAAGTACTATGTTAGTGCTAACGTTACATTTTTTGATCCAGTTATGTACTTCTCCCCTGCAGGTGACAGGTTGGTTTCCTCCACATCTCCAGATGATAATGTCTATGTTCCTCTACCTCCAAGTCTGGGTCAATCTGCACCACCACTACCGCCGCCTCCATATCATCCCATTCCACCATTCCCTAAGTTCTACACAAGGCGGTCAGGGCCTGCTCAAGCTACACGTCAACCATCCAGCACGCCTCAGGTGCTCCGATGCTATCACTAATGATGGGTTAGATAATGTACTGGTGCATGAATCTTTGATACAGGGGGAGGATCCGCCAGTCAGTACAGTGGATAATGATCTTGATCGTCCTATTGCTCATAAGAAGCAGAAGAGGCAATGTGCATCCTATCCTCTTGCGTCTCAGGTGTCTTTTCATCGTCTTACTGGTGATTTCCAGAGGTTTGCAGCAGTTGTCTCGACGGTTGAGATCCCACGAACTTATCAAGAGGCCATGAAGATTGATAGTTGGCGTTTAGCTATGGAGGAGGAGATGCGTGCCTTACAGTCTCGAGGGACTTGGTCCCTAGTTCCTATTCCTCCTGGTGCTTTTGTGGTTAGTAGCAAGTGGGTGTTCACAGTTAAATATCATGCAGATGGCCGTCTAGATCGATACAAGGCCAGACTTGTTGCACGGGGCTTCACCCAAAACTATGGGGTAGACTATTTGGATACATTTTCACCAGTGGCTCGACACTCGACGCTTCGCATTCTACTATCTGTTGTTGTGATACGTGATTGGCCCATTTTCCAACTTGATGTCAAGAATGCATTCTTGTATGGTGATCTACAGGCGGAAGTCTACATGCAGCAGCCACCAGGTTTTACTGCTGAGGGGGAGACTCACATGGTGTGTAGACTTCATAGGACAATCTATGGCCTTAAACAAAGTCCAAGGGCATGGTTCCAGAAGCTTTCCCAGCTGATTGAACGACAGGGGTTCAAAAGATCAAATGCTGGCCACTCGTTGTTTATCCAGAAGACTCCCAGAGGTACAATTGTCGTCATGGTATATGTTGATGATATTCTGGTTACAGGAGATGATGCTCAGGGAATCAAGATGATTAAATCTCTTTTGGGAAGACAGTTTATTACGAAGGATCTAGGTACAATACGATATTTTCTGGGGATAGAGTTTGCGAGAAATGCACAAGGAATGGTAATGACCCAAAGAAAATATGTCACAGACTTGCTAGTTGAAACAGGAATGGTTGGATACAGACCGTCGAGTACTCCTATGGACCCAAGTATGAGACTATACGACAATGATACTGAAGAGGTGGACAAAAGAAGATACAGAAAGATGGTGGGTAAGCTTCTATACATCACCATAACTCGATCGGATATTGCTTTTGCAGTAAACCGGGTGAGTCAATTTATGAAGCAGCCTAGGCAAGTCCGTATGGAAGCCATGTATATGATATTGAGATACCTAAAGTCTTCCCCAGGCACAGATTTGTTATTTAGAAAGGGCACAGATCTGTCCATTTCCGCTTGTGCAGACGCAGATTATGCAGGGTGCCCAAAGGATCGTAAGTCTACTTCAGGATTTGCTATCTTTATAGGAAGCTCTTTGGCTTCTTGGAAAAGCAAGAAACAAACTGTTGTGGCGAGATCCAATGTTGAATCCGAATATAGAGCCATGGCACAAGCAAGCACAGAAATGATGTGGGTTCGAGCGGTCTTGGAAGATTTGAATGTAAATGTCTCTTTACCCATGCAGCTTCAATGTGACAACCAGGCAGCATTGCTCATTGCCAATAATCCAGCTTTTCATAAAAAAAACAAAGCACATCGAGGTAGATTGTCACTACACTAGAGACATGATCCAAAAGGGCTTGATTTCCACTTCACACGTCAATTCAGAGGACCAGACTGCTGATATATTTACCAAGCCATTGCTCAGAGGACCTTTCCAGAGATGTTCTTCCAAGCTGAGCATGATTGATATCTATGCTCCATCGTGAGGGGAGTGTAGAGGTTTACGTTATGTTATGATGTACCGTTACGTATTTCTAATTTACCTCATGTACGTCTATGTAATTTACCCAATGGTTTTCTCTCGATATAAGAGATCCTAGGGCTCTATGGAATAACACAACTGAGCATTCTTGACTCTGACATCTGTCAGTATGTCCCACATAACCTTCGTAGTTGGCTGATTCATAATATCATTAGCGATCTACGTGGTCAGTGTCCCAGAGAGCCATATACGAGCATAGGCATCGTCTTGTTTCCATGACGCATTCGCCCCAGTCTTGTCCGTCGGCTCGGAATCTGTCAGAATGTGCTCCTTATTGCGGCATTGCATAAGGGTTCGAAACTGCATGGACCATAGCTCACAGTTGGTCCCATCCATCTTCACAATAGGGGTTGGGCCTTTGAAGGCACCAAAAGATGAGAAAACGACACCCTTGTTCTCTGACATAGCAAGAAAGAGCCACGAAGAAAAGAACGACTGAAGGATAAACTCAAAGTAGCTTGTCTACAGAATAATAGAGAGGTTAGGTTGTATGTGTAGACTCATACAACCATCCCTACTTCTCGCGTGAAACCTCGGACCAACAAACAGAAGTTTGCAGCAACCAAACGTGCGCTAGGCACATGTCCGGGAGGTGCAGCAGCGGCTCGGAAGGGGTAGGCCCCGACGGCGGCGGCAGGCAGTGGGAGGGGGGGCGAGTGTAGGGTTAGTGTTTGGGGTGGGATAAAGGAACCCCGGTCTAGGACCGTTGCTCCGATACCATGATGGTAGAAAATTTGTTCTTGCATTAGAATAGACTGAGGGCTCTCTTATATAGGAGAATAGCCCTTGGGTTAATTACATGATAAGTACCTAAAGAAAATGCGATTACATAAAATAGACAGAGAAATATATATTTATCTTAACAGGTAGATGTGGGACAAAAGACTCGATAGGGTAAATGGATCCTGGAGGGATCCATTTACCCATCTCACACACATGTGACGCATATAACAAGTACAACAACACTTGTCAATCATAGAAGCTGCTCTACTAGTGAAGCACCATTCATTGTGATTAAATCGTGCACTCTTAGTTCATCCATCCATGTCACCATCAAACTTCATCCCAACTAACCAAATCAACGCCACAACATTGAAATTAGCACCCTGCCACAAGAATCTACAATTTGAATTGTGAATGAGAAAAATAGGGTTGCTACATGGGCAGTCAACAGGCTGCTCCCGCCCCATTTTTCACCTTTTTCTGTTTTGGAAAAGAACGATATTTACTTTCATCACTATATCCTTGAATTATGCCATTCCAATTTCGTTAGAAACAAAGACTCATATTCCCTCCATCCAGAACAGGTCAATTCCACAATTCTGAGATCGTTAAAACTCAATTGTCTGAATGGAGGACATAGGAGTCTGCTTCTTACAAAATTGGAGTGACATAATATATAGATATATCGATGAAAGTACATGGCGGTATTTTCCAAAAAAACAAAAAAAAGGTGAAAAATGGGGGAAGCGGCCCCAGTTTTCTCATAGTATAAATATCCAACAACCTCCTTTAAATGACAGCTTTGAAGACCAAATGTCTGGCCTTCTTTCGAGCCTCTTAATATCTGACATCCAATCAACTTACATTTTTGCAGTTCTAGCAACCGGCAAACATAGATACAAGGTACTAGCGAATCCTTTGTGTGTCCAACAAGAACTTGTATCGAAACACCTCCACTCCATCTAGTGCAAAAAAGATCAATATAGAGTTCTAGTGGTTATATTATGGCTCAAATTTCATGATACTTCACCGAAATATCAGGGTATCATGCATACAACAAGATTGAAAAGGACAAGTTATCTTTTTCCAGCATATCACCGATACGTTGGTGGAGAAGTATATTCTCTTCATTTTTTACGTGAAGTGAGGTCTTATTTGATTCCTTTTTTATGTTATATAAAGCACTCCCCAGGGATGTAAAAAACGGCCTTAATAATGAGTAAGATATCGCATGTTTTCAATTGTTAACTTATGAGTACTAAGATATCAAAAGGTAGATAATATATCCCAAGAGCACCTGATGGAAATGAAACTTGTACCTCATACGAGAAGGATGCATCGGTTGTTGCACGTTGTTGAAGATAACTGCGCAATACATGGACAAATTCAAAATTAAAAGGATTTCCCAACAATAGGCATTGTATGTTAAGTGAGAAAATAACATGGAAAATGTGAGATAGTGGAAACAAAAATAGCTGAGATCTGTTCAAGAAATATTAATTCACACATGCATTTTCATTAAGAAAAAAGCATAAAAGCCAAATAAGCACTGCTATTTCTCATAAATGAATTACTGTTTTCATCTTTAAAAATAACAGTTAGCAGAAGGTACAATTTCTAATCATTAAGTCAATCAACTTCAACACCCTCAAATAATTAAGGTTGAAAATTAAGCAGACAAACCATTAACTACTAATCGTTAATTTTTTTGTAACCTGAGAACCTTAATGTAATTTATTTTACTTTAGTTTATTTTATTTTTCTATCGAATTCTCCCTACATGTCTTCTATTTTGTGAAATTTCACAGGGTCCTCAATTTATTATAGCACGCCATACTTTTCTACATTGCATTAGGGCCCCAATTCTAGACCGGGATTCTATATCCTTTTTGAAATCCCAAACCCTACCACCTCCAAAGCCTCACACTGTTGCTGACCCAAGCATCCAGACCACCAGCCACCGACGCCACATTCAGATGGCAAGCAGCGACGGCTTCCAGCCAGCTGCTGCCAAGGCGAACTTTGGTTTTCTAAACAAAAATTGACCACCACAGTTGCCTGACATCATCTGCAACTCAACTTGCAGAATCATCCAGGGATCTGCTGACACTCTAAATAAAATATGGTCCTTCCCAGGACTCTCCCAAGGGATGTGAGGGTTTTGTGACGCTTTGTTTACGCTCACAAACCCTCCATGTGCTCAAGAAAGCCCTATTTCAAGATCAATAGTTTTGCCAATTTGTATTTTGATGCGAGTATCAATTAGGAAATTTTTATCAATTAGGGTTTTTCATCAGTTTGAATAAATTGTTCCTCAAGTAAATTGAGATCGATTAGAATAACAATTATTATATTTTTTTGAGAAATTGGAATCGCAATTATTATGATAGATACTTTTGTTTAGAGATATAGTGTGTGTCAATTAGGATGTTGGGTGGTTATTTTTGTTTTCCTTATTTATTTGGTAAACCAGCATTCCCTGTATAAAGAGGTTAGAGGTCTGTTGTCTAAAAGAAAGATACAAATATGAATTGAGTAATGGTTTTGGAGTGTTCCTCTAACGCTATCTACTCTTCATTATTTTTCTAAGGTTTCACCTCTCATCTCAATTCCCCTCTCACCCTGAGAGCCTAGGCACGCCAATTCTCTAATTTCCCCTCCTTAAGTTTCAAATTGCATCAATTGGTATCATAGCATGGAAATCGAATTCTTCTCACGATGATCATGTTGTATTTTAATAGTTGAAGTTCGATCCAATTGAGTTGTATCAGTCACGGTTCACATTCGCATTAGAAAAATTAAAGAATCATATTCAATCAAGCATTTAAGTACAAAAGCGGCTGGATTCATTACCCAACCAAAGAAGACACATTCATACACATAGATGATTCCGTCGTTGCAAATACCATACAAGAAAAAGAACAAGTTTCTAGGTCCCATTACAAATTCTCCAACATAGGCGCTCAAAAACAACAAAGAAGATAGGATGCCATCAACGATCTTGCACTCCCCAGTGTCTCCTTCAGAAGCAACTGTTGCAATTGTCGAACTCGACTTTCATTGCCAAATCCGGTAGAAGGAAGGTCCCACGGGAGCCGTACCACCGCTAGGGGTGTTCACGAGTCAGGTAGCCGACACGATCATTCATTTTTTTTGAGGCTCAAAAAAAGGGGGAGACACTCAACGGTGTTCGCCCCAATATATTAAAAAACTAAGAAAAGAATAATACAGAGAAGGGGAAGAAATAAAAACAGAACAGCACACGTCAAAAAAACAAAAAAACAATAGTAAACCACCACTCCCAGAAACAAACCGACACGGTCATTCATAGCCCACCCCGACCCATCATTACATGGTCATGGGCTAACTCGCTCCATTTCAATGGATACCCTCCTTTTAACAAGTAGATGGAATATTTGCACGGGTCATAGGTACCCATGGATACCCATGGAACATAATGTATAGTGCAACTCCATCGATTATGTTAGAAAACAGGAAGCGGAAGCGTAATTAGAACATAAAGAAGCATAAACATGGAACACAAAGGTTTAACGTGGAACCATACTCCTTAAGGAGCGGGATGAAACCACAGGAGAATGCCTCAGAGGGCTGGTGTGTCTATTGCATTTTTCTCAATGGACTACAGGGGTGTGGGGCTCTATATACGGTACCAACGGAGTCTCCACATCCCTCAGGTGGTAGATGTGGTACTAAACCCTGGATGGGGTAAATGGATCTCTCCAGGATCCATTTACCCGTCTTCCTCATATATGACGCATACAATGAATACTCCAACGGATTATATTCAGCCCGACAAATCATGAAACTTTTCAACAATTCATCTGATATGTTCCAATTAGGGATGAACACAGATATGTATACTAACCGTAACTGATCTGCCACCATATCACCATATCAGTTTTATACATATTTTGACATGCATATTTGTATCCATTTTAAAATTGATACATGTATGGATATCACTTTTATAGCACATATCGGTACCCATATCCATATATCAGTTTGCACATATAAATATAGTTGTAGATTTGATTTGAACCATATAAACCATAATTTTATGACTACACTAACTACATTTGATATAATTATTAAGATATCAGTACATTTACTATATTGTATCATATATATTCCATTTAATACATGTATATTTAAGCTAATCTAGAGATAGTTTCTAATATTATCCATATGATATCAGTATTCATTTAACATCCACGCCTATTTTTAAGGATATTGTAACATAGCTTTCACACCTATTAATATATGTATATGCATCTATATTCATGTTTAAAAATGAATAAGTTTGTGCTAACACCTATATATGTATCTATATCTAGTTGTTTGTATCTATATCTAGTTGTTTGCATTCCTAATTCTAATGGATACTAGATTCTAATAGGTACCTAGATTGTTTGAATAGATTACAGGTACCCATGAGTGTCCAAATAATTTGAATGGATCGGCGTTGCTCAAAAATTGAATAGAAATGTGTGATGCATGCATGATAGGAATGCAAATTGATACGAATATATATGTATCCAATCTGTCACAATATTCGTTTTATACAAATTATGGCATCCATATATGTATATGTTTTACAATGTATATGGAAATTTATATCACTTTGATATCTACAAATGTCTCTATAAATATATTCGTAGCTCGGTTTCCATACATAAATATATGTATGGAATTTATTATTAACTATACGTATCATTATTCATATCTTATTTCACCATATTTGAAGTAACTATTACGGACCAAATGCATTTTGTATATTTATATCATATGTAATCTATCCGATGTATATGTAAGATAATCTATAGAGTATTTTTAATATTATCTATTTCTATTCGGTACATGTTTTGCATCCATGTCCATTTTTTAGAAAATGGTAATATATTTTTCACATTCGTCAATATCAGTATCTAGATTTGTATTTGTATTTAAAAACGAATAAAGATAAGATAACACACATAACCATATTTGTATCCAACCATTTACATCAATATTAAGCGCTTACCACCTACTGGGTTGGAGGGGCAAGAAGAAGGGGGGCATCACGAGGTTAAGCCATGGGTCAAGCTTCAGGATCGACCCATGGATACCCATTCATGATAGGATGGGAACCCACTGTCATTGAACGTCTTGCAGCCACCATCGCCACTTATGGAACCCCATCCGAACCCGTCGCCATCACCTTGTTAGAAAAAAGAGAAAAACCCTAACGAAGGTTGGAGATCTATCTCCAATCAGATCGCATGAAACAAAAGATAAAAAGCCATCCCGAAAAACATTTACCCAAGTTCCCCCATCAAAAATTATTTTATCAAAAATTGGAATTTGGGGATTACATTTGGAGGAGGAAATATTTAATCGAAGGGGTAGAAAGATTGCACATACGCCCTCAAATAGAATATGATTACCAAAAGAATGTTGAATTGAAGAGTAAATTCCACAAATTGAAAGGACCGCCCAACAATTCCAACAGCATTCAACAATATCGCTATCAATGTTCAAGCAACTCATCAGGAGATGAGTTTTTCAAAGTGAATGAGAATTGATGCAAGAACGGATTAAGATATTTTGATAAATTCGGGTTTCCCTTCAATTTGAATCAATCATCGATTTTCTTTTTAGGAAAGATGGGATGGATCTCCTTTAGAGACCCATCCAAGAAATATTGTCAAAACGATAATAAGGTAATTACATCCGCCAAATTTCATAAAGGGTTGCGGCATGCCCAAGTATATATTCAAAGTAAAATATCCTATCATTAAAGATAAATGCATTTCTAGCTTGCCACAGCTCCCAGACTAGTACGCAAACCTTCGTCTGCCCTTCATTTGATATTGTCCAATCTCTACCTAGCAGAGCCTAAAAAGAATCCTTACCCTTCACATGAAGCTCGGAATGTCTGCATTACGCAACGAGAGCACTAAGCCAGAGTACTGAAAAAAGATGCTCAATCTCTTCTATTACTCCACCGCATTTTCTGCAACCCTCCTCTGTGCCCAGAAACAACCTGGCTCACCGGCTATCAAGACATGATCTCTTATCAACAACCACAAGAATACCTTCACCCTAGAAGGCAAGGCCTTAAATGTCGGTTTCGGTCACCATTTCGGTATCGACCAAAACAGAATTTCGATGGAATTTCGGTGGAATTTCGACCGAAATTTCGGTCATTTCGGTCATTTTTTGTACTAGGACCCCCATATTTCGGTCATTTCGGTCATTTCGGTCGAATTTCGATTTCGACTGGATATCGATATTCGACAGAAATTCGACCGAATTTCGCTGAAATTTGAGGCCATGCTAGAAGGTATCTTCCATCCCCATATCCTAGCACAGTCTTGAGCAATCTCTGTATCCATCGACGAAGGCGAAGAAGACACCACCTTGTACGTTTTCTTGACCGTGACTGTCCCATCTCTCCACCACCACGAGTCTCTTCCTTCTATCCGCACAGCAAGTCTCGCCAATTTCCAAAAAGACTACAATACTCTTCTACACTCTGATCTGATAATTTTGCAATAAATCATGACATCCAATGACCATCAGACCAATAATACGAGACATAAGCCTCCTTATCCATCGTTAAAGCAAAAAGCCTAGGATACAAATCACAGAAAGACCCCTCCTCAGACCAGTCGTCCGTCCATAATCAGAAGCCATCCATCTCCCAAAAGAGGTCGCATCGAGACTGCAAGCATTGGCGGGACTAAACAAACTGCTCTGCAGAACGTGGTCGGTGAAACCACAACCTCAGACTGAGCATAAAGGCTAGGCAACACTCCATAAATAGATCTAACCAGCCTAGAGAGTTGATCACTCCCATCTCCCCATACCTTCAAAACCCAACTCGCAAGCAACGCCTCGTTCATATCTTCTAGATGTAACACCCCAAGGCCTCCTTCCTTGATCGATGTAGTCACCACTGACCACTCCGCTAGCACAAAACCCTTTCAATCACGCATAGATGACCAAAAGAAATGCCTCATCAGTGACTCAAATCTCTTATAAATACCCACAGGTAAGACTCTCGTGGATAAGAAAAAAATCATGAATTGTTGCAAGAATAGCCTTTATCAGAACCAGTCTTCCACCTCTCGAAAGATATGGCACCTTCCATCCTGCTAGCTATTTCTCCAACATCTCCAAAATTGGCAACTATTCAACATGTCTAAGTCTCCCACACATCAATAGTAATCCAAGATATCTGATCGGCAGATTCTTCTGAGTTGTTTCCAGGACCTCCATTCAAGAAGTTGTCTCCTCTGAACAAAATTTGAACGGTACAAATGACGATTTTGCACCATTAACCTTCATTCCCGACAAGTCGCCAAAAATACCAAGCATTGCCCAGATCGCTTTACATTCTGTCACGCATCCTTCTATGAAAAATATGGTGTCATCCCTGTAATACAAGATCGGCATCAAAAAATCATCTCTAGAGTACCCCTTAAAAAACATGTCCTTCTGCAAGGCTCGACATAGCTGCCAATGTGTCCGCCGCAAGACAAATAACAAGGGGGCTAATGGACATCCCTGCCTCACCCCCTCTGTGGCAGAAAGAACCCTCCTTTAAGCTTTCCATTCACCAAAACTGAAAACAAGGATGTGGTAATGCAAATTTTCATCCAGTCTACCTAGACATCCAGGAATCCCCTCCTAACCAGCGAAGTCCAGATAAATTTCCAACTTATACTATCAAAAGCTGTGAGAGCCGAGAATACTTTGTTATGTTATTCCATGGAGCCCTAGGGTCTTTTATATAGAGAGAAAACCCTTGGGTAAATTACAGAGATGTACATAAGATAAATAAGAAATACTCAACGGTACATCACACCATAACATAAACGTCTACACTCCCCCTCAAGATGGAGCATAGATATCAATCATGCTCAGCTTGGAAGAACATCTCTGGAAAGGTCCTCTGAGCAATGGCTTGGTAAATATATCAGCAGTCTGGTTTTCTGAACTGACATGTGAGGTAGAAATCAAGCCCTTCTGGATCATATCTCTAGTGTAATGGCAATCTACCTCGATGTGTTTTGTTCTTTCATGGAAAGCTGGATTATTTGCAATGAACAGTGCTGCCTGGTTGTCACACTGAAGTTGCATAGGTAAAGAGACATTTACATTCAAATCTTCCAAGACCGCTCTAACCCACATCATTTCTGCGCTCGCTTGTGCCATGGCTCTATATTCTGATTCAGCACTGGACCTTGCCACAACTGTTTGTTTCTTGCTCTTCCAAGAAACCAAAGAACTTCCAATGAAGATAGCAAATCCTGAAGTAGATTTACGATCCTTTGGACATCCCGCATAGTCTGCGTCTGCACAAGCTGAAATAGACAGATCTGTGTCTTTTCTAAATAACAAACCTGTGCCTGGGGAAGACTTCATATATCTCAATATCATATACAAGGCTTCCATATGAACTTGCCTGGGTTGCTCCATAAATTGACTCACCCGGTTTACTGCATAGGCAACATCCGGACGAGTTATGGTGATGTATAGAAGCTTACCCACCATTTCTCTGTATCTTCTTTTGTCCACCTCTTCGGTATCATTGTCATAAAGCCTCATACTTGGGTCCATAGGCGTGCTCGACGGTCTGCATCCAACCATTCCTGTTTCCACAAGAAGGTATGTGACATATTTTCTTTGGGTCATCACCATTCCTTGTGCATTTCTTGCAAACTCTATCCCCAGAAAATATCGTATCGTGCCTAGATCCTTCGTAATAAACTAGCTTCCCAAAAGAGCTTTGATCATCTCAATCCCCTAAGAATCATCTCCTGAAACCAGAATATCATCGACATATACCATGACAACAACCGTACCTCTAGGGGTCTTCTAGATAAACAATGAATGATCCGCATTTGACCTCTTGAACCCCTGTCGTTCAATCAGCTGGGAAAGTTTTTGAAACCATGCCCGTGGACTTTGTTTCAGGCCATAGATAGCCTTATGAAGTCTACACACCATCTGAGTCTCCCCCTCAGCAGCAAACCCCGGTGGCTGCTGCATGTAGACTTCCTCCTGTAGATCACCATACAGGAAAGCATTCTTCACATCAAGTTGGAAAATAGTCCAGTCACGTACCACAGCAACAGATAGTAGAATGCGTAGAGTCGAGTGTCGATCCACCGGTGAAAAAGTGTCCAAATAATCCACCCCATAGGTTTGGGTGAATCCCCGTGCGACAAGTCGGGCCTTGTATCAGTCGAGACGCCCGTCTGCGTGAAATTTAACTGTAAAAATCCATTTGCAGCTTACCACAGATGCACCCGGAGGAATAGGGACTAAAGACCAAGTCCCTCTGGACTGTAAGGCACGCATCTCCTCCTCCATAGCTAGACGCAAGCAGTCAATCTTCATGGCTTCTTGATAAGTCCGTGGGATGTCAACCGACGAGACAGCTGTTGTAAACCTCTCAAAATCACCAGTAAGACGATGAAAGGACACTTGAGACGCAAGTGGATAGGAGGCACATTGTCTCTTCTGCTTCCTATGAGCAATAGGACGATCAAGGTCATCTGTCATAGTACTAGCTGGAGGATCCTCCTCCTGTAGCAAAGGTTCCTGCACAGGTGCATTATCTAACCCATCATTAGTGATAACATCAGAAGATACCTGAGGCGTGTTGGATGGTTGGCGTGTAGCTTGAGCAGGCCCTGACCGCCTTGTGTAGAACTTAGGAAATGGTGGAATGGGTGGTGGTGGTGGTGGTGTAGTGGACTCAGATTGACCCAGACTTGGAGGTAGAGGAACATAGACATTAGTATCCGTGGATGTGGAGGACACTAATCTGTCACCTGCAGGGGAGAAGTACATAACATGTTCAAAAAATGTAACATCAGCACTGACATAGTACTAGCCACAAATGGGATCATAGCAACGATAGCCTTTCTGCGTCCTGGAGTAACCCACAAAAACACACTTAACAGCTCTAGGAGAGAGCTTGTCAAGTCCTGGAGACAAGCGATGAACAAAAGCGACAGTCCCAAAGACACGAGGAGTAAGTGAAAACAAATCCTTGTCAAGGAAAAGAACAGAGATAAGGGCCTTTTCCCCAAGAACGGTAGAGGGCATGCGATTGACCAGATAGCATGTTGTAAGTATGGCATCCCCCCAAAACGCTAATGGTGCACAACTTTGAATAAGTAATGTGCGAGCAATGTCAAGAAAGTATCGATGTTTTCGTTCTGCAACACCATTTTGTTGAGATGTGTACGCACATGTTGTCTGGTGGATAATCCCCTTAGAAGAAAGAAACCGAGCAAGAGAACGAGTGCAAAACTCCAAGGCATTATCCGTGCGCACATACTTGACAGTAGAGGAAAAAATATTCTGCACTTCATTTACAAGATTTTGGATAACACCTCCTGCAGATTTATTTTTAAGAAGAAAAGTCCAAGAAACACGAGAGAAATCATCAACTACAACAAGATAAAACATGTGCCCATGATGATCTGGGACACGACTCGGACCCCAAATATCTATATGAAATAACTCAAACGGGGAGCGACTGCTCCGACCCTGACGCCTAGGAAAGCTCGAACGATGATGCTTCCCTAACTGACATGCTTCACAACGAAATGACGAAGAAGGAGATATCTGAGGCAGGAGGTGCCGCAATTTCTGCAACGGTAGGTGACCAAAGCGAAGGTGCCATGTATATGGAGAAACGGATCCCTGAGAATGTAATGAGACGCCAGCATAGGAGTTCCGTACCAGACGATAGAGGCCATTTTGCTCAGAAACACAGCCAATCACCCTGCCCGTTAGTATGTCCTGAAAAATGACAGAAGATGGGTCAAATATAGCACGACAGTGCAAATCTTTTGTAATCTGACTGATTGATAATAAATTCATAGAGAATTCTGGTGCATGTAGAACGTTCTGTAAGTGCATGGAGGGCAATAAAACAGTCTCCCCCTGACCAACAGGGGAATGAGTGCCATCAGCTATGAGTACGGAGCGGCCAGACTGAATAGATCTGTAGGACTGTAGGTGATCTCTATCACGGCAGAGATGATGGGTGGCTCCAGAGTCAACAATCCAACCTGAGAGATCATGATTATGACAAGAGGCAGGCCTACCTGAGGTACTGGCAGCAGCAGATGTACTAGCGAACGCAGAAGCCGCAACGTCAGGGGTATCAGCACCCTCGGATGATGTCTGTGGCATAATGTCTCGAAGCCGTGCCACTAGTTCTTCGAACCTATGATCTGAAGTAGGCGTGGATGGAGCCTGAACATGATCAGCTACACGTGCAGAGGGAGGAAATCCATGCTTGGAGTAGCATGTATCCTCCGAGTGACCAGTTCAACAACAAAACGAACATGTTGGACGCAAACGACCTCCTCGGCCACGTCCGCCACCTCCTCGGCCACGAAAGGAGGTCGAACTACCTCGTCCTCTAGAGACTGCCATTGCCGATGGAGATGGAGTTGCGGCACTAGAGGGAACGGAGATCCGACTGAGCCTTCTGTAGACTTCCTCCATAGGAGGAATAGTTGCATCGGCGAGGATCTGGGACCGAGCGGCATCGTATTCTGGATCAAGGGCAGCAAGTAGAACTCCTACCATAGTGGCATTGCGAAACGTCTTCTGTTGTTCGGGGGAAGCTGTGAGCGGAATGGTGCTGTATAACTTCTCGAACATCCCACGTAGGGACGTGTAGAGAGAATGAAGGGGCCTGCCATTTTGCTTCGTGGTAAAAATATCATGCTGCAACTGCAGCATCTTCGTCTCATTCCGGACTTGAGAGTAAGTCGTGGCCAAAATATCCCACATCACCTTGGCGGTGGGTTGATGAAGGACGTCGTTGGCGATCTCCATTGTGAGTGTCCCTGACAGCCATACCTTCGCATAGGCGTCATCGGCCTCCCATGAGGCATAAATCCCCGTCTTCTCCGACGGTTCATCTTCGGTAAGAATATGCTTCTTACCACATGACTTCATAAGACTGAGGAACTGCATAGCCCAAAGTTCGTAGTTCGTCCCGTCCATTTTGACGATCGGTGCCGAACCTTTAAAGGCACCTATGGCGGGCATGTCCACTTTTTGTTCTGACATAATGCCGGAGAAGAAAACTAGGGATGATAGACCAAAGAACTTGCGTCTACAAAGACCTTTGCGGATTCAAGTGCATATGTAGACGTTGTGCACTTGAACCCATTGTCGAATCGAGGCCGACCGAGAAAGAGGTGCCGCAAAGAGCGGCTGATGTGTTCGGCGGCGACGGGAGGAGGCTGGGGAAGCCTCTGGCGGAAGAGAGGTTGCGGGAGGGAGGGGCCCGCAACAGGGCTGGCGGCGCTGGACTGCCCACGGCGGGGCTGGTGGTCGCGGGAGGGACCCGACGGTGCTAACGGTGCCGGAGGGGCCCTGCAACTGGAGGGGGCCCGGCGGCTGGAGGGGCCTGGCGGGTGGAGAGGCCCGGCGAGAGGTGGCGGCGACGGGGGTGGGGGTGCGGGTGGAGAAAACCCTAGACTAGGGTTTTGGCTCTGATACCATGTGAGAGTCGAGAATACTTTGTTATGTTATTCCATGGAGCCCTAGGGTCTCTTATATAGAGAGAAAACCCTTGGGTAAATTACAGAGATGTACATAAGATAAATAAGAAATACTCAACGGTACATCACACCATAACATAAACGTCTACAAAAGCCTTCAAGAAATTCACTTTCCAGATGAAACCAGAAACCCCTCTCCTCTTCCAGTTCGAAACCATTTCCGACACTAAAACCACTCCCTCCGGCAATTACCTTCCCAGATTAAACGTCGAGTGAGCTGGCAAAACTAAATCGTCTAGAACTCCTTTGAGTCGGTTGGCCAGCACCTTAGCCACATTTAGATAAATAGTATTAGACAATGCTATGGGCCTAAACTCGTCTACTCGCTTTGCACCCTCCTTTAGCAACAAAAAGAGAAAGGATCTGTTGAGCTTCCCCATTCACCTCTTTGAACTCCAACAATAGCCCCACAACATCATCCTCCACCACCTCCCAAAACTCCCTGTAAAAGAAAACCGGAATGCCATGTGGTCCAAGACAATCATTTGCATTGAGATCAAAGATTGCCCTACGAACCTCCTCCCTGGTGAACTCAGAAATAAGTACCTCTTGTTGATCAACCCTCAAGGACTTGGCCCCCCATCCTAGCCATCTCACCCTGGAAGACGGTACTCTCATGTTGAATTGCCTGAAGTGGTCCACAATTATCACCCATATCACTCCATCACTCTAGATTCTCTCCCCCTCCACATGCAAGTCGTACATCAAGTTTCTCCTCCTCCCACTGGCTCATGTTGAATTGCCTGAAGTGGTCCACAATTATCACCTACATCACTCCATCACTCTGGATTCTCTCCCCCTCCACATGCAAGTCGTATATCAAGTTTCTCCTCCTCCCACTGGCTACAGCATGAAAAAACCTCGTATTCGCATCCCCCTCTTTCACCTTCTTTTGCTAGACCTCTGTCGCCACTCCACCTCCTTTTGATTGTCATCTTCAGCAATAACCCTCTGGAGCTCTCCTCGTAATCACAGCTCCTCCAGGTTAAGATAAACAATAATCCTCAATCCCATCCAGGCTGGCAATCTCCTCCACAGTAATGTTGTGTCGCTCACCTCTGCTTCGAGACACCACCTTCTTATGCCTCATCAGCATTTCTTGCAAACATGTGACCTTCTAGGCCATCTTCTGCATTGTTGAACCCTCAACCTACAAGGATCTCCAACAGTTCGTAACCATCTCTATGAACCCTTCATCCAATAATCAGGATCTTCCAAACCTGAACAACGCTCTTGGGATTGTCCCCTCACCTAACTCCCAACAGATAGGCGTGTGGTCTGATATTGATCTAGAAAGAACTCCCACCGCAGACAATGGGAACATCTCCATTTCCAGCTGTTGGGAAAAAATGAGAGACTTGTTTTCCATATGTCCTAGACTCTCTTATATAGGAGAGTAGCATATGGGTAAAATACACAAAGAGTCCAACAGGAAAAAGAAAATACGAAAAGGTACAAAAGAGAATAACATATATATTTACACTCCCCCTCAAGGTGGAGCATAGATGTCAATCATGCTCAACTTCGATGAACACTTCTAGAACGGCCCTCGAAGTAACGCCTTGGTAAAGATGTCTATAGTTTGGTCCCCTGAGCTAACATGGGATGTAGAAATAAACCCCTTATGAATCATATCTCGTATGAAGTGACAATCAACCTCAATGTGCTTGGTTCGTTCATGAAATGCTGGATTGTTTGCAATGAATACAGCAGCTTAATTGTCGCATTCCAGAGCCATAGGAAGAGGGACTTTTATATATAGATCTGTAAGCACAACCTTCATACACATCATTTATGTACTGACCTGAGCCATAACCCTATATTCAGACTCAACACTGGATCTTGCTACAACCGTTTGCTTCTTGCTTCTCCATGAAACCAGAGAGTCTCTGACATACACAGCAAATCCAGTGGTGGACTTCTTATCCTTAGGACATCCTGCATAATCTACACATGCTGAGATAATAATCTCCTTGTCTTTCTTAAACAACAGACCTGCACCTGGAGAAGACTTACGGTACCTGAGTATCATATGTATAGCATCCACATGTACCTGACGTGGTTGCTCCATGAACTTGCTCACCCGACTCACAACAAAGGAGATATCGGGTTTGGTAATAGTAACATAGAGAAGCTTGCCCACCAGTTCTCTGTATCTTCTCCTATCCACCTCATCAGTGTCGTCGTCATATAATTTCATACTGGGATCCATGGGTGTAGTGGCAGGTCCGCAACCAAGCATTCCTGTTTCACTCAACAGGTCAGTGACATATTTCCTCTGGGTCATTACCAACCCATTAGGATTTCTGGCGAATTCCAGTCCAAGAAAATATCGAAGAACTCCAAGGTCCTTGGTGACAAATTCACGACCCAGCATTTCTTTCCCCCTCTGAATTCCTTGTTCATCATCACTTGTAATCAAGATATCATCTACATGCACCATAATTGCAATAATAGCTTTGGGTGTCTTCTGTACGAACAAGGAATGATCTACATTGGAACGTATGTACCCCTGTTTTTCAAACAGGTCTGAGAGCTTCTGGAACCAAGCTCTGGGGCTCTGCTTAAGGCCATAGATAGCTTTATGAAGTCTAAACACCTTAGAACACTCCCCCTCAATAGCAAAACCTGGTGGTTGTTGCATGTAGACTTCCTCCTGCAAGTCACCATATAAGAATGCATTCTTGACATCTAATTGGTATAGCGGCCAATCACGAGTAACCGCAACAGAAAGGAGGATCCGTAGGGTGGAATGGCGAGCAACCGGCGAGAATGTATCAAGATAATCCACCCCATATGTCTGTGTAAATCCACGAGCAACCAGGTGTGCCTTGTATCTATCAATGCTGCCATCTGCATTCTGCTTAACTGTGAAGACCCACTTGCAGCTCAATGTAGACACATCACTAGGTGCAGTAACAAGGCTCCAGATGCCTCTTGACTGAAGAGCAGCCATTTCTTCTTCCATGGTTAAACGCCATCGACTATCCTTCAACGCATCTTGGTAATTCCGTACAATGCCATCGCCGATAGTGCAATAACAAAGCTCCTGAAATCTCCAGTTAAGTGGTCAAAAGACACAATAGATGCTATTGGATATGACGCGCAGCTGCGCTTCTGCTTCCGAAGTGCAATAGGTAGATCCAAATCACCTGCCTCCTCATTTGGCCTCTGTAACACATCCTGCTCAGGGAAATCGTCATATCCATCAATATGGATAATATTCTCAGAACATACCTCAGGAAAGCTAGATGATGAGCGGTAATCATGAGCAGATCAGGCCTACGTGTATAGTGAAATGGCAATGGGGAAACAGGAACGGTAACATGAGGTGTAGAGGATGGTAGTGGTGGAGATGGTAATGGTAGTGGTGGAGGTGGTGATGATGGTGGTGTGTATATAGCTTCAATAGTACCAAAGGATACAAACTGATCACCTGTAGAAAGAAGTACATAACAGACTCGAAAAAGATAACGTCGGCACTAACGAGATATCTCCTGCGCAATGGATGTGTTCTGGAGTACCCGACGAAAACACACACTTGACAGCCCTAGGAGAGAGCTTGTCAATCCCTGGAGACAATTGGTGGACAAACGCAACCGAGCCAAACACACGAGGAGTGAGAGAGAACAATTCTTTGTCTGGAAAAACAAGGGAGAAATGAATCTTCTCACCTAAGACAGTCGACGGCATACGATTCATGAGATAACATGCCGTTAGAACAACATCGCCCCAGAAAAAATGAGAGGCATGACTTTATATGAGAAGTGACCTGGTGACATCAAGTAAATGACGATGTTTCCTTTCTGCAACCCCATTTTGTTGGGAAGTATATGCACAGGATTTTTGGTGGATAATCCCTTGAGTTGAAAAATAATTGGAGAGAGTATGAGTACAAAATTCCAAGGCATTATCACTTCTCACAATCTTTACAGATGCAGAAAAAACACTACGAACTTCATTGATGAAATTTATGATAATATTCCCCGCTTCAGATTTATTCTTTAACAAAAAGACCCAAGACACACGAGAGAAATCATCCACAATAACCATATAAAACTTGTGTCCCTCATGATCAGGAACACGACTGGGACCCCAGATATTGATAAGAAACAACTCAAACTTGGAGGTACTACTCCGACACTGACGACTGGAAAAGTTAGACCGATGGTGCTTTCCCATTTGACAAGCCTCACATTGGATGGATGTGTGAGGTGAAACCTGGGATAACACACGACACGTTTCTGAAGTGGTAGATGTCCAAAGCGCAAGTGCCACAGTAATGGGGAGATAGATCCAGCAGGTAGAGAAGAGGCTCCGGCATAAGGGCTCGACTGAGACGATATAGGTTGCCTTGCTCATAGACACGCCCAATCACGTTGCCCGTAAGGATGTCCTGAAAAAAGAGAGAAGATGGATCAAAAATTGCCCGACAATGTAAATCCTTTGTAAGTTGGCTAATGGACAATAAATTCATAGAGAAATCAGGTGCATGCAGCACGTTCTTGAGGTGCATATAAGGTGTCAGGCTAATCTCCCCCTGACCAGAGATAGGAGAATACATCCCATTGGCAATAACCACAGTACGGCCTGGAGGGACCTGTCGGTAGGTCCACGACCTCTATTCCGAGGTCCACGACTACGGGACTGATGATGTCCTCCACGACCTCTATTCGCTGCCATGGCTGAGGCGGTCTGATTTGCAATGGATAAAGGAACAGTAATACGGCTCAGTCTGTGAAATGACTCCTCCATCAGAGGAATGGTGGAGTCTACCAAGATCTAGGAGTGTACAGCCTCGTACTCTAGATCTAGAGCCGCCAGAAATACACCAACCATAGTGGCATTCCGGTAGGTCTTCTGTTGCTCAGGAGCGGTTGTGAGAGGCATGAAACTGTAAATTCTCAAACATTCCTCGTAAAGATGTGTACAATGAGTGTAGAGGTCATCCATTCTGCTTGATAATAAAGATGTCACGCTGGAGTTGCAAAATCCTCGTCCCATTCTTTGCCTGGGAATATGTAGCAGCCAGAATATCACACATTACTTTTGCAGTGGGCTGATGGAGAATATCATTGGCAATCTCAATTGTCAGGATTCCCGATAGCCAAGCCTTTGCATATGCATCATCTACCTCCCATGAAGCATTGACCCCAGTCTTCTCAGTAAGCTCTTCTCCGGTAAGAATGTGCTTCTTACTGGTTGACTTTATCATACTCATGAATTGCATTGCCCACAGTTCGTAATGTGAACCATCCATATTTACAATAGGCATTGGACCTCTGAAGGCGCATGTAGATGGGATGTCTGCATTGCTTCCCGACATTATGATAATGGAAGACTAGGGTAGTAGACTGAAGATATGATCGTCTACACGGACATCAACGGGTTCAGTTGCATGTGTAGACTCAAGCAACCAAACCCGTTAATTTGGAAACATGCATGCGAAACGAGTGCTGGAGCCGCACGCGCGCTGACTTAAGGCTGCACGCGCACGGAAATCAGAAGCTTTACACGCACAGATGTGCGCACAGGAACACGTACAGGGACGCGTACAGCAACACGGGGGTTGGCGCACAGATGCGCACACATGCACACAGGAGCGTGCACAGGGGCAGCGCAAAGGAGACTGGTGCGCAGGGGCTGGCGCACGCGCAACTTGCACAAGAGAGCAGCGCGAGACCGAGTGGGGCCGAAGCGGGGCCGGGGCCAGGGCCAGGGGCGGTGCGAGGCCGGGGGGCGTACGCGCGGAGGGCTCGAAGGTTGAGGCTAGGATTAGGGTTTGGTTTGAGAACTCCGGTCTAGGACCATCGCTCTGATACCATTTTGGGAAAAAAATGAGAGACTGGTTGATTCCATATGCCCTAGGCTCTCTTATATAGGAGAGTAGCCTATGGGTAAAATACATAAAGGGTGCAACGGGTAAAAGAAAATACGAAAAGGTAAAAAAGAGAATAACATATATCTCTACACCACCGAAGCCAGAAAACGGTCCATGCATGACCTCGATGAGGTGTTTTGCCAGGTGTATCTCCCATTCTTGCATCAAGAACCTCTAGGGCCAACTCCCCAACAAATTCAATGAAGTCTTCTGACCTGGGGTCATGTCCGCCATGCTCCTCGACGCGATATGAGGCAAGCAATGTTACATTAAAGTTGTCACCAACAATCCAAGGGATGCTCGGAAAGTCCCTTCTAACTGATCACAATTCCTCCCACAAAGTGGTGTCACGAGCCCCCCCCCCCCCAACTCCATAGACCGAAGTGAGTGGCAGGTAGCAACCTGCCAGCTTCAGACTTGAGCTCCAATGAAACCGGCATTAATCTACGACCCAATATTTCTTCTGCAACTTGCAACAAATCTCCATCCCAAGAAATAACCACGCCACATGCACTTTCTACCGTCGGATTGCTCTACTTCCTACCGCTGGATTGCTCTGAACTTTGATAGCTTGTGACAACCAAACGATCTCCAAGTCAAAATATCCCTGTTTGCAATATTGAACTGTTGTAAGAACATGACATCAGTATAACAAGAGCTTAAACACTCCCCAACCACCCTTCTCTTCTCCCTATCCCCCAACCCCCTCGCATTCCAGGAAACATTCTTCATTGAGATCCACTCAGAGGGTTAGCAGCAGGCACGAACAGCCCCGACATTCTGTAACCCACGCGTGAATGGCAACCGCAGAACTCAATTCAGAAGTAGACTGCATCCCTCCCTCAATAAGCCTCTCCACCACTGGTACCACAGCCGAGGTGTCTCCACCCATAGCATGGAATAAAGTCCCTACAACACTGTCTTCCAACTCTCACTCTAACCACATCTACGCATCAGGCTTTCTCCTTTTGTGGGAGAAGGACAGATGGGGTCTCCCTTCGATCTTCGGCTACTATCTCCCGATGACTGCCTCATTTCTCTTTGAGCACGCTCTAGCTAGAATACGCTTCTCGATTTTCCGACTACTCATCAAGGATACAGCCCCAGGTACCTCGTCAACCACAGGCGCAACAAGTTCTCCATCCAGTCCCTCAAACCCAAGCAAACTGGAACTCACATCCTACTTTGTCGCACCATAATCACCTTCCGGAAAAGAGGGACATGCCCCAACCACCACAAAAGGGATCTGTTGGTTCAAAGTTGCTTTGCCTTTTGAATCGTGAAACAGGGAGTTACTTCTGCCCCCAAACTCGAGGGCTCCGGAGATGTGTCTTCAACTACCATGCCCTTTAATCAGCCATGGCCAACAACCACGTATTAAAATAAAGAGAAAGCAAGTCCATAACGCGCAGAACCCAGCAATGTGGTAGCTCCCAAAGGACCCCTCTTCGGATCCGACCCGAATGGCCCCATCACTCCGTTAGGACCACCAGGCACCAATAGTTGGGTTTAAACTAACCTGATAACACTAAGGCAAGAAGTCGAAGCTGTCTTCAAAACATCATGTACCCTCGATGGAAGGATCGGGCCCAACTTAGGAAAAACCTCAACCATAAGCGGCGATCCCGCTCGAAGATCATGGGGCCAAATCATCGAAACATCTCAAGAATCTTGTAGGTGCCGCTGCGGTGAGACCATAATAGTTGCCGGAGTTGTCTCCATGACGTCCTCCGGTCGATGAGCACCTTCCGACCACTGCACCTCGTTGATAGGCCCTTCATCTAATAAATGTACTAAGCCTTCTCCCACTATAAGTAGGGCCAGCTACATGGATTCTTGCTCAAATCCATGCTGAAAGATTCGACTATTTTTTTACGTTGGTCGTCGACTACCTAATGCAACCCCTGCAAGAGTGGGATTTGAACCCTTTTCATCTACAAATGCAAAAACCTCCAGCACCATCAGCTCCGCCTCTGAAGGCATCTACCCCTCCTCTACAATTGCCAAAAGTAGCACAAACTTGCTCTTCCTACATGAAAAATGGCTTCCTTCAATACCACCCTCCGAGCATCACGCATATGCACAATTACATCCCAATCTTCGCATGGCTTTAACCCCGATCGAATTACATTTTCCACTTTACCCACCGATCACAACGCTTCCTTAATAGTTTAAAGGTCCCAGCACTGCATCGGAAGGCTCTTCACTTCGACAAGCTACTGCGAGATAGCCACAATCGCCCTATCACGTAGGTAAGGTCTTCTCCAATGCAATGAAGGTGGGAATAGCCCTCCTCCATTGTTCAAGAACCCGGAAAACTCCTCGGCTTCTATACCACAAATACAAAGGGTGCGCTCTGAAAGCTAGACAACATCTTCCACGCATCCTGTCATGTATCCAAACTCCAAAACTACGACTACCTCCCTCAAGTCCTCCATAGAGCCCTCCACAATCAGGACTCCATCCAACGGATCTTCACGATTCAGCACAAAACCTTTCTCCTTCATTGTGTCGCCATTCTCAACCCTTTTGGACGACCTCAAAGGACATTCCTTTTGGAGATGACCCTCCTTCCTAGAACAATAGCACACTGGACTTTGTACAGGACACCCCTTTGCTAGATGACCCTCCTTCCTAGAACAATAACACACTGGACTTTGTACGGGGCACCCCCTTGCCAGATAACCCACCCATGGCCTCAAATTTCAGCGAAATTCGGTCGAATTTCTGTCGAATATCAATATCCAGTCGAAATTGAAATTCGACTGAAATGGCCGAAATAACCAAAATATGGGGGGCCCAAGTACAAAAAAATAACCGAAATGACCGAAATTTCATCGAATTTCGATCGAAATTCGACCGAAATTCCGTTTCAGTTAATACCGAAATGGTGACCGAAACCGACATTTAAGGCCTTAAACCCACCATCCTAGACTTAGAGCAACGACGTCGAGAAGGAACACCATACTTCGTACCTTGAGGTCGATTCTCCACACCATCTCGGCCTCCTCCCTTAGATCGAGACTCTCCAACGTGTCCCTCTTTCTTACCTCTCTTTCCAACCCCACCAACTTCCGCTCCGGTGACCATTCAGCATCCCCCGATGCTCCAAATGGCCTTCCCCCACTGCCACTCCCGAGAACTCATCCCGCCTCTCCAAATCAATTATTGATTTCCCGCTAAATAAATTCAGACCGATTAGAATCTCAAATATTATAGTAGATAATTTTGTTTAAAGATATTTTTTAGGTCAATTAGGATTTATTGTATGATTATATTTTATTTTTCTCAAGGTTGCAGAAGTCGATAGTCAATACTCGATTGGTCGGGTCATTGACCAAGGATTAATCGACAGTCAGGCAATTATGAAGAACATAAGTATATATTGAGAAATCTACAATAACTGACCAAAAACTCTATTGAGAAAGCTACATCTCCTACAACAAAATAAATGAACTCAACAGTAGCCTAACAATAGCAAAAAAAATAACAAAAACAACTAAAATTAACGATAGGATAACAAATGGCATAACAAATAGCATTACAAATAGCATAACCAACAATGGCATAACATTACACATGAATTAAAGAGATACAACCTACAACAAATGAACTTTAAAAAATAGTGTAAAATTTTATAAAACCTAAAACCCTAACCTCGACCTAGTGCACTGCCTGGATAGGGTCGAAGAGGAGAAGGCACTAGCAGTGCCTCTATGGTCTTAGTGACGCGGCGGACGGGGCTTGAGTGATCAGTGCACAGAGGAGGGATGACCGGAAAAGGGAGCTCGAAGATCGCTAGGAACCTGGGACTTGAAGTGGTATTGGGCGAGTGTCAAGAAATGGGGTTTATGTACTGATACAGTAAATTAAACTTCACTAAATGGGAAATTGGTCGAATGTAGATTGGGTATCCAGATCCCCCATTTAAACATCAGCCGAGTAGTCACCATACCTAAGTATCAACCTATTAGCCCTGTCGACTCGGCTACCAGCCCAAATCAGCTAATCGGGCCGACTAGTCGTCATAGTCAATCGATTTACACAAGCTTGATTTTTCTTTTTTATTTTATAAGAAATCCCTCCATATAAAAAGGAAAGTTCTTCTAGGTTCATGTAATGTGTGATTTTCAGATAGAATCAAGGCCCTAAATGTCGGTTTTGGTCACCATTTCGGTATCGACCAAAACAGAATTTCAGTGGAATTTCGACCGGAATTTCGGTCATTTTTTGTACTAGGACCTCCATATTTCGGTCATTTCGGTCGAATTTCGATTTCGACTGGATATCGATATTCTACAGAAATTCGACTGAATTTCATTGAAATTTGAGGCCATGACTAGAATACGGTTACTTACTATTGACCTACTTTTCCTACCCCTAAACACAATAAATTCCTTAGTCAGCAACATTGTCCCCTATGATATTATGATCAAATAAAAACAGAGTCTTACTCCTTCCAGGTTGATCTCTCTTTTCACGCTAACCAGAAAGAGAATAAACAATCTTAGTCGTTAGGCAAACCCCATGTATATAAGTCATCATACTCTCTCCTGCGCGCAAAGCCTCAGTAAAATAGGGGGCCAGAATGAAAGAGTGACGACTAGGTAGACGTCGAAGGGGATCAGGAAAGGAAGGAAGCAACTGATAGAGAGGTCTAATGCTAAGTGGAAAGAAGGTGGTCAATAGGAATGTAGAAAACCTCCCTCACATTCGAATAATAATGACAGCAGCTCGGACTGAACTCGAAATGTTGACTTCTCGTCGCTTATGGGAGACTTTCTTTCTAATCATAGATCACTATTCTCCCCATTGCTTCGGAAGGTGAGTTAAAAGTCTACTACATATTTGGTGAGTTAAGAAGAAGGGAACAATCTTATTATGTAGAAAGTATAGTTGTGGGCTAGCTTTTTTTAATAAGATATTTGCTAGAAATGCATCTTATATTATAAAAAAGGTCGGCCACATGTAAAAAAAGGTGAGATAGAAGATAGTCAACAGAAAGATGATCTTCTTAGGTGAGTTAAAAAGGCAGGAATCAACCTAGGTGATGCGGGCCATGATCATCCTACCCTACCCACACTCCTGGGTGTTGACTAAAACGAAAGATCTTTGTCTTCCGTCCATGAACCCCAGAGGGACTCACACTTGACTATGATTCATATATACTAAGAAAAACCTCTCTACTAGTTGGACTGAGACCTTCTTACTACTGTCTCGCTCCAGAGACTTCTTTCCCTAGTTGAAGTATAGTCCATTGTTTAAAAGGAAGATATAAAATTATGAACTAAGTATTAATTTTGGAGTGTTCCTCTACTATTATCTTCTCATCCTACTTATTTTCCATTCCCTCCACCCTCGTTCCGCTCTCATTCCGCAAGCCCCGTCGCACCAATTCTCTGCTCTTTGGCCATCATCTTCCATCCTTCCTTGATGGAAGACACAAGAGATGGTGAGGTCCCTAATCAAAAAATAATCGATGCTTCCAATTAGGAGAGATGAGACATGGCCTGATCGTCGACATGAACGAGACCAAGTGTAGTCAAATCAGTTTTATCAGCTTTATAGAGGCTCATGACAAAGAATATGTATCGAAGGAGTATCAGCTAAGGACAAGTCTAGAAAAGTACGGCATCAAGGACAATACTTATTAGGATTCCATCATCGACATCATTCATAAGATCTTTTTTTAAGAATCAATCATAAGATCTTGCACAAATCTACAACTACAAATAGATGGGATTTCCGTGCATCTACTTATTCATGGACAAGGGATTGGATAGAGATTTTGCAACTTCACTATGACATTCACAATGGCCTAAATGTCAGTTTCGGTCACCATTTCAGTGACTGACCGAAACGGAATTTCAATGGAATTTCGACTGAAATTTTGGTCATTTCGAACATTTTTTGTATCGCGGCACCCATATTTCGGCCATTTCGGCCATTTGGGTCGAATTTCGATTTCGACTGGATATCGATATTCGACAAAAATTCGACTGAATTTTGCTGAAATTTGAGGCCATGACGTAGAGTGAGACTATTAGGTCTAAAGACTATTTTCTAAGTAGCTCTGTAGCTATTATCCAGCATGTCTTGTCATTACAAAAGGCTTATAGGCATAGTTTTAAAAGACGTACCTTCAAGGTGGTAAGGCTTACGCCTCGAAGTACCTTGAGGCACAACTTTTTCAATCGAGACGTACGCCTCAAACATTTGTTGGGAGGCAAGTGTCTCATCTCTGTGAGGTTGTGAGAAGGTGTCTAGGCAAAATTGAAGTGTGTGCCTCATTAATATGGTCTTTTGAGTATTTTTCTTCAATAATGATTAATGACTTTATATGATCGTCAAAGGTCAATTGAGTTGTTATTTTGTAAACCTACATAAATCATGGACACGATTAAAAGTCCACATAGCGATGGCATTTTTATAATGGTATTAGCACTTTCTAAATTATGACGACATTGTTCTATGTTTCATCATCTTTGATATCATTTTTTAATATGTTTCCAAACATACTTAGAATGTACTTATCAAGTTATGAATCTAATCAAACTACAAATACATATTCTTATATTAATATTTTTTTGAAAAAAAATGTTTTCAAAACTCCTAATGCTTGTAAAAAAGATACCTGCACATCTTAAATGTAATATGGTTTTTTTTGAAGTCCAAAAAAGGGGGGAACACTCAATGGCGTCCGCCCCACGCATATATTAACATTGAAAAAGGAAAAGAAAAAACTTTACAAGGTACCAACCGCGGTACCAGAAAGGGCCCTACAACAGCGTCCAATCCTCGACTAAACGGGTATAATTAATCAACACATTCTCCTTATAAAAGCGTTAACCAGAGAAGATAGCATCATTCCGTCCCAACTAAATCGCCCAAGCCTTCGCCAAGGGCCTGAACAATTCCCTACGGTCCATGTCCTTGTTCTCCACCAACGAGTCCCAGAAAGAGTCAAAATCCGAGGAGCACACCCAATCATCGGCCACCTCCTCCCAAACGCCCCGCACCGCCGGGCACACGAAGAACAGGTGTTCCAAAGTTTCCACGACCTCGCTGCAAAGAATACAAGTATCAGGAATATTCCCAATCAACCTCGCGCAACGATCCCTTGTCATCAATCTCTGTCTCCGCACCAGCCAGAGGAAGAACCCCACCCGCTCCGGAAGCCGCAGAGTCCAAATGAACCTGCAATCATGCACCACCTCCGCCGAGTCGGAATGAGGGGAGGACGAGGCCGCCACAAATGCCTTCCTGGTCGAGAAAGGACCCCCCTTCCAGGCCCAGTGATCTCTCGCGACCGAAGGCTGACCCCCCCCCCCCATGATCCCCGGAAGGAGAAGATAGTCGGCAAACCTCTGTTCCGAGAGGCTACCACGGAAATGTTTGACATAAAAAATGTAGCCATTTTCATTGAGTGATGTGGTTTGGTGTTGATAACAAATCATTTATGTTTATGCACTCTAAAAAGTATCAAATGGTGTACTAACTCAATGTTATTAACTTTGTTTATTTAATAATTGTAACATCCGACCCGATTAGGGTCTGTTTAACCCAATAAAGTTATCAACCAGCATTAGATGACTTAAATCGATCAATTGATCATGAATCAAAAGTCGTTCGGGTGAAATCGACCAAAAATTGGTCGCACCGTAATGCATGTCCGAAAAAGCCACGACACAAATTCGGAAACCGCGAAACAAACCGAGATTGTCATAAAATCCGATTCGATGAAACAAGACCAACGGAATCGACCGTTCGCCAATCGGAGGTCGTTTGGTATTTTAATTTCGCAAAATTTAACCCCAAATCGAAATCCTATCTCGAAATGTGTGACATTTCAAAACCGATCGAAAGTATATCAATATTATACTTATAGTGATCGTCGTTTAGAGACGATTAAAACAAGATATTGCGCGCTAAAATCCGATGTTCGAGGCACGAATACGGTCAATTTTAATATATCAAACAAAGAGAGTTTTTGGTTAAAAAACAGACTGCTGGAAAATCCAGCAGCCTCCACTTGCATCTCCAATTTTTTTTCCACTTGGCCTTCTATTTCTTCCATTTGGCTTCACCCCAAGCCCCCATCTCCCTTGTAAATATCACCAAGTTGCCCCACTCTCTTTTTCTCCCATTTCCAGCCGAGAGCCCCTCTTTCTCCTCCTGTTACTGTTGTCCAGCATTCTACAATCTCAAGTTCCTCTTCAATTTCAAGTTGTCTGCCTACAAGTGAGCTCCCAGTTGGAACTTGGAGCTGCTACCTATAACAGCAAGTGTAGCCCAAAATACTTCAGTTTTGGGCAAAAGATCCCAAAGTACACTCCCCTCTCCCCTCCTCCTTTGCTGCCCTACATGATTTTGTACAAGACAGTCCTTCCTTGTTCTGCTATTATGGGCTTTTCATATTTAGTACAATCTAATGAACAAGCTAAAAACTATATGGTTGCCATGCATGTGCTCTAGACAATAAATCCATGGTTTGCTTGACATCTTAGATTGTTCCATAAATTAAACTTCCTAATTGAGAAATATTAGATCTAAATTTCAAATTCTTCTGTTCATATCTTTTAATTTAAAAATTTAAATATGATTGGAAATTCTGAAATATTAGATCTATTTTTTATGATTGGAAATTCTGAAATTTAGAATGATGGATTGAAAATTTTGAATTTATAAGTCTGATCGATTGATTCTGTGTTTACTTTACTGTAATAAAAAAATAAAAATTTAAAAAGACCCAGTGCCCTCAAATTACAAATCCATAAAGAACAATCTGAATTACAGATTTGACTATATTATCTGAATTTTTGATAATAATGCTATTGTTACTATCCTATTCCGATGTGGGCTCTCTACAATTTTTTTATGGCCTCTCTACGACAATTCAGTGTTGAAATAACACACCATGTTTCTAGGATACTATACATCCATGAAAGAAAGTCTATAAAAAGACTTTTATTCTTTCCCTTTGGAAACCTTTAAAACAATACTAGAAGAAAACCCGTAGTTACTTTAGGACATACTAAATAATGATTAAAGATCATAAAATCTGCACCTTAATTAGTGTTGTTAGTAAGAGATGGAGTTGCTAAAAAGTTACGGGGGTTCTTTTCATACCGTTTAATGACTCTATTCACTTATTATGATTGTAAAAGTGATTATGCCTAAGAACTAAATACATGCATGGGGTTTTTGTCCAAAATCTACCTATATAATTTCAAATTTAGTTGCATATTGGCCTTATGAGTTTATTTCACACATGAATATTATTAGGTGTTCTTTACTCTATGCAAGAACAAGAGAGGTATGGCATTTCCATCTTCTGCGACCAATGGACTTTCGAAATTCACAATTGATTAGGCCATCATTTGGGAGCTGTAACTCCTTGGTACATATATATTTCTATCAAAAAATAATAATATTGATAATAATATCCATATACATAAATATATATATATATATTGGTATGAATATTTCCTCTTAGAAACCTACAAATAGTTAATATATATGGGACATTATCCAAGGAACATCTCAATTATAATTACATTATCAACGATAATCTGTGACCGCAAAATTAGATCATCTTCATGAAATCATTGATCAGGAATACGCTATTAAGGATAGTTGACCAAGAAACATAGATTTGTATAAATAATCACATAAAGAATTGGGAAAAAGATGAGTTGACAAGTAAGTCATGATGATTGTGAATCGAATAACGAATTATATTAAGAATGCCGGTCATGGTGATCCTTATACCTGACCGTGCAAGGGCGTGGTGACCCTCAACTGAGCAGGAGATAGGAATCCCAGTCCGGGCAGCGGCCGCCAAGTGCGCGGGTCTAGGATCCCAGTCTTTTTACGGTTTTTACGCGAGCTCGTGGTGTTTTTACATCTCGTTGAGATCCCGACTTTTGACCAGTTCCGCTGACCCCCTTTGTTTTTAGGATACCCATGCGGGGGATCCTCGGTTTTGAGTTTTACGTATGAGCTCGGTTGTCTGTTACCGATCAGGATGTTTTTCTAGAGTGACTTTTCCGGAGAGTCTCTCTCACCCGTCGTAGTTTTGGAGTAGACCTTTCCCTCTATTGGACCGCACTTCCAATCAAGGCCCTAAATGTCGGTTTCGGTCACCATTTCGGTATCGACCAAAATAGAATTTCGGTGGAATTTTGGTGGAATTTCGACCGGAATTTCGGTCACTTTTCGTACTAGGAACTCCATATTTCGATCATTTCGGTCGAATTTCGATTTCAACTGGATATCGATATTCGATAGAAATTCGACCGAATTTCTCTGAAATTTGAGGTCATGCTTCCAATTAGAGGGCGAGATGGAAGAGCATTTTTATAGGCTACCTCACCGCTTGAGTTTTGTTTACCTTCGCCAGCAGACTTGGTGATTCTATATCCAAATCATCCATGTTTACATCTAAGTCATTTAGGGTTACACCTGTGACAGTTGCAGTTGAGGTTCGGAGAATTTACAATGAAAGTTGAGTTGGTTAGAAGTGACTATAATAAAATATCCCTATAAGCTAGTGGGCGTGTTGGGAACTTAGTTAGGATGCATTATACAACATCGCATGCCTACGGAGGCACCCCAACCCTAAGACACTTCCCACGTCTTGGAGTCATAGTGTGAGTTTGCATACTGACCAAGACCACAGACTACCCACTAGACTTGAGAATTAAGTAAATCAATAAACCTTTCCAATCTCACCTTTCACATCGTCAAAATCCACAAATATGATATCTGAACAAAATGAGAATATATACATACACACATACATTCATGAACAATCAATTACAATATAAATATGCTGTATATGAGAAATGTTGGGATAATGAGTGATCATGGGAGGTTCTTACAAGCAACTTGAAAACCTTTTTACATATGCAAGTAGAAATAAATTTTAGTTCATGTGTTTCTACTTCCTTACTTTTGAACATATTAAATGCATGTTTATTTTTATAAGTTTTTGGGAGGTACCAACGCCCGTTGACGCCTCTTCCTTCCAACATGTTTTGGCAAGCAAAGAGCATGTTGCTCAGTAGCTTTTGATGACATCTGGTGACCGGGTATATACCAGACGGTACGTATACTTTTGTCTCAGATTTTGTTCAATTCATAATGTAAATGCTTCCCTTTCTCTTCTGCACAAAAATTTGGGAATACCGTATGTATTGGTAGACTCCTTGTACATGTTGTAAATATATGAAAATTTATGAAATGAAATGTTGGTGGCACTTCTTCTTGTCTCTGTGTTTTATTTATTCATGAATGTGAATGTCATATGCAGCATCAAACGCGAAGAGAAAAATTTCCCCGTAAATTCGTACATTTAATGCGATGCCAATGATTGTTGTATTGCGAAGGCGGCGTAAAGGGTACCCGGATCCGAGGGGGTTCACAATAATATTCATTATACATTGTTTAAAAATATCATATTTGTTTAATAACATTGTCTAATAGCATCATATATCTAATAATATCCATCGTCAATGTTTAGCATTTACAAACAAGTATAAAAAGATGTGCATATTCCTAATTTCTTAGTAAACAATGAATATTGATAGATTCTTTTATACTAGTTGATTGATGTATGACAGTGTGAGTTACCAATCTTAAAAAGTATGTGCTATAGCTTATACTAATTTTTATATTTAAAAATGAATCTTGAAAAGTTATTACAGATATTTTTACACCTTGATGTTAGTATTTTCAACTCAAATGCTTGAATTGCTTGTGTATTGTGCTTATTATAGGGCGGAGTTGTTTTGAATGTATTTCTAACAACAACTTAATATCATAAATTCAATTCAGTTAATTTTCCCTAACTTTATTTTTCTCTAAAAAGTGGGGCTTACGGCTCAACCGTCTCGAGACTTACACCTCGCCTCATCTACAAGTAAATTGCCTCAGAGCGCCTCGCATTCTTTTAAATTTTGCTTATAGGGAGATGTTCGACGTCGGTGCCTTCCTTTTCATTAAATATTCGATCTATACCAATGGTCAAGTTCCGACGATTAAGAAGATCTACAATTGACTTAGTTATAGTTAGATTGCAGTGTCGTTGCTCTGATTTCTTCTACTAATACAGCATCGACCATGGATGCCTTCCATAAACAATGAGACTCCTTTTTTATTGGGTATGGACAAGAAAAGGAGAAATTCTTATTAAAAATAGTGGGTTGCGGATTTCTTATATAGAGAAGAAATCCCACGGCCACTAACAAAAAACACAAGAGTATCCCCAAGGTAAAATAGAATTATGGCTAAAGTAGAATAACTCATATATTATCAACAGTCCTCTCAAGTTAGAGAATATCCATCAACCATGTCTAACTTGGATTGGAGTGTAGAAATGCACTTTCGTGGTAATGCCTTGCTAGAAATTTGTCGAGCTACGAGGGAATGGCGAATTTTGTTGAATTTTGTTGAATTCGTCGAGTCGCAAGGGGAAGGCAAATTTTGTTAATCATTGGTCCTAGGGTAATGGGCACTTCAAGGTGCGGAAAGCATATTTAATCTTCTACTTTTTGAAGGTTTTTTATTCGAATATTGCTACAAATCAAATCATTGACACTTGGAAGTGGAAGGTTCTACTACGGATATGGAGTTTCAGTTGATTGCTATGAAGGACTTCTCTGATAACGGTTGAGAGAAGAGCGTATTTCTTTCCCGGTTGTAATGGCAATTGTGAGCGTTGTTCGATGGAAGGAGTGTTGAGCACTTATTTTTTGGGTGTTCGATTGCAAAGGAGGTGTAGGAATCAGCGTTGATCGATGGGGTTTATATGTCTGATTGGGCTGACTTTAGGGTTTCACTGGACTATTTAGGACATGGGAGTTGTTCCACTAAGAATTGGGTGGCTACTATCTTGTGCTTTATATGGTCGTGGAATAGAACAGACCGAACGGTGTTCCGGGATGAACATATGTAATGTAATTGAACATACGAAAATTCTAAAGACATTTTGGACTTCGTAATTTTTGTTTAGAAAGTACTGAAAGGTAGGTGTTTTCTTGACGTTGTGCCTATTTTTACCTAAAAAAGGTAATGCTTTGGTGAAGATGTCTACAAGTACATGCTCAGTAGAAATGTGGGGAATATTGATCTATTTCTAACATCTGTAATGCATGACAAACACCTACAATGTGATTGGTGCACTGATGAGAAACTGTATTTAAAGCAATATAGGTGGCAAATTTGTTATTTCAAAAAAAGGAATAGTAGATTTGATAGGAATTCAAATACATGTAAGAATGATACAAGTCAATTACTAATGTGTGGCTTGTGCCATGCCTATAGACCTAGAAACTACAATTTGCTTCTTAGTCCTTGCTATGTTATGAGACAAGATTCGCCTCCAATGAAAAAAGGATAGTTAATTATTTATCTTTTATCGTCGTGGGAACTAATGTAGTCTACATTTGCATAAGAAATAACATCAATGTGTATGTTTGAGGTATAGAACTCTTTTCCTGGTGAACTTTTCAAATATTTGAAAATAAGAAAGATGTCATGCTAGTGATTGTATTATGTATTCTGTATATGTCGGTTGGCTATACTCACACATATGATATGTACGTCCTTGTAACAATAAGATATAGAAGTTTTCCCACTATGCTTCTATATTACTTATAATCTTCAACTAAAATATTTTCAAAAGTAGTATAGCATAGAGACTCGGATGGTATAAGTGATGAATGCAACCGAGTAAGAATGTCTTCTCAAGGATATCCAAACAGTATTTTCATTATAAAATAAGCTTCCAAAATGACGAATTACTACAATACCCAGAAAATATCGCATTAAACTAAGGTCCTTGGTAATAAACACTTTCTGTTGCCTTGGTCTTTAAAATCTTGTCAATATCATGATTATTAATAACCATATCATCAAAACACACGACAAGAATAACATAACCCCTGACTTATTTTCTAAGAAAAACGGAGTGATCCAAAGAAGTTTTATGAAAACAAAGAGAGATGGTATCAGTATTGAGTCGTCAAACCACCCTCGAAAACTCTGCTTTAGGTCATTTATAACCCCTTGCTAAATAAGTAGATAGCCCCTTGTGAAGTCTACAAACATACTCCCCTTTTAGTGTAACCTAACTATTGAGACATATAAACTTCTTCTTGAAGACCTTCATAAAGAAACACATTTAGTCACATCAAGCGAGTAGACATGTCAGTTATTGTTAATCGCAAGAGAAAAGATAGTGCGAATAGAGCTCTTTCAAGCAACAAGGAAGATGTTCAAATTAATTGAACCTAATTGTCTCGGTGAAGGCTTAGGCCACCATTGTGGCCTTCAATTTGTCGAACAATCCAACACGTGCAAGTTTGGTCGTGCAGATCCTTCTATAAGCAACTAGAATGACACTTGTAGGGCTTGGTATCAAAGCCCAAGTTCCTTTAGAAATAAGAGCACCCATCTCTTCATCACTAACATGTTTCCACCCTTTATCTCACATAGTTGTGTGGTGATCCCACGGCATCAATACTACATAAGAGCATTTGGAAATTGCTTATAACCATTGAATAAACATCAGTATTAGTAAAATCGAACATCAAGTGCAAAGTGCAATGTCTGATGGGCCTCTTCAAGGAAAATTAATGCATTGGCGGAACCAATCGTAGGTGCAGATTTTGGGGGGTCAATCCTGAATAATAACTCAGCTTCCTACATGATAGGTGTTGAGAGATATATTTATCCTTCCATATTTTATGTATTTTCCTTTTCTGATGTCTTTAGTATTAATTTTGCCCACTAGAGTTTCTCCTCTATATATAAGAGAACCCTTCGGCTTCATAAATAAACAAGTCATCATTTTCGTTCCACATAGTATCAGAGCAACGGTCCTAAACCAGAGCATTATGCCCTAATCCCCCCTGTCGACCAGATCTCCACTCAGACGCATGCACCACAATCATCTCCCGAGGCCTCGTGTGCCCCGACCTCGGTAGCTCAAGGCCCTAAGACCGTCCCATAATGACATCCCACAACCCCCAATGATGCTTCATTGCCATTGCCCGCGATTGCACAACATTGTCACTACCTAGGGCCCCCACCGACCTCGCCATTGTCACCTAGGTCACCGACAACCCAGCAATTGTCGCCTAGGGCCCCTAGTAGCCCCTTCGTTCGTTGTCAGCCATCCACATCGTCGCCTAGGGTTCCGCAGACCACTTCTTTGCTCCCTCAGTGCCTTTTCAACATATGAAAACTAAATACAGCCTGGTTTTGGCAAAAAAAAGGTGATATCATACCAATAAATCACATATCCAGTCCTAAGTGGACTCGTATTTGAGGAGGATGGTTGTGGTATGAGTCTGCACCCACAATCAATTCCATATGATTGTGTAAACACCCTTGAATAGGCCTACAATTGTAGTGAAGTTCTATCACATCCTCCATATAATCATGTTAGAAAACAAGAGCGGCTTCTTCTCGTCTGATGGCTTCAAGAGCCTGGCGTCCATCGTGAAGATGGATGGGATTAATTATGAGTTATGGTCAATACAGTTTCTGACCATGTGTTGTGCAATATCAAGGAGCACATTCTGATGAAGCTAATGCGGGCAGACAAGATTGGGACATATACTTCATAGAAACAGGATGATGCATATGTGTGTATGGCTTTCTGGGACTTTTGCCTCCTAGATGGTCAATGATAGTTTGCATCAGCCCACTACCAAAGCAATGTGGAATAGCCACCTATGGCCTGGCGAAGAATGAGCCAAGATTCTGCAGTTACATTATGACATTTTCAAGGCCAAATGGAGTGGTCGTCCTCTGCACTCTTATTCTTCACTTCATGGCTTGTTCGATAAGTTGCATAGCTTCATGCCCATGACCACGTCTACATAGCAGTAGATGGCATACAAGAACGCCACGATAGCTGGAGTTTTTCTGGTGGCTCTTGATCATGAGTATGATGTAGTATCCAACTCCTCACAGGTGCATCCATACCTCCAATGAAGGAGGCTTGTAGCCATCTTAGCAGGATCACGGTCTCATCCACTGCCACCACCCAGACCTCCTCAGTGATGGTCGCATCTCGCACTAAAGGAGGTACATCTCGGTTCAGAGGGCGAGGACCTCGTGGTGGAGGAGGTGGACGTCAACGTGGACTAGGAACTTACTGTTATCGGCCTAGCAATCTGGAGAAGACTTGTTACCTAAAGCACGGCTATCCCATGTCAACTCGTGTGGTTGAGTAGGTTAAGCCTACTGCTACTTATTTGCCACCTATTGATCAAAAGTTGGATGATATTGTCTCCCGTCTGAGGGAGATCATGACTCATTATTGTCACCACTACTAATAATCTAGCAAGTCTTCCGATGTCATTGCCACAGCTAGAGCCTCCTCTAGCACCTCATATACAACCTATGCCTTTACCAGTTGTCACGGAATAGACATGACAGAGTGGATCATGGATTCTGGTGCATTTTATCATTTGTGCGGAGGCAGAGTTGCCATTGCAAATAATAGACACATTTTCCGATTACATGACATGGGGAGATTTGTTTAGCGTCGTCTATGCGTCCACACAATGTGCTCCATGTGCCTGATTCTTCAATGAATTTATTGTCTATTAGTCATATCACTAAGGATATGCATTTTTGTGCCATATTTAACCTTTCTTCTCTTCTGTTTCAGGACAAACTCATGAGCAAGGTGATTGGATGTGGTCGTGAGCAAGTGGGTCTCAACTGACTAGTTCAGTCTCCATATGTCGGTGTTTCTTCCATTCCTACTTGATCAGTCTCTCTGTACATGTGGCATCTTCGATTTGGACACCTTCCTATGCAGAAGTTGTGTCATGTCCTCCCACATATATCTTCTCGGTCCACCTTTCAATGTGAGGCTTGTCAGCTTGTGGAGCACCACCAGTCTACATTTCATGGTCATCAGAGTAGTAGTAGCAAGCATATTTGAGTAGGTTCATTTTGATATTTGGGGTCCCAGTCGTGTTCCTAACCATCAATGGCATAGGTTCTATCTTTGTAGCAGTTGATAATTTTTCTAGAATGTCATAGATTTTTCTTTTGAAAAACAAGTATGAGGATGGGTTTGTTATTCAATCTTTTATTCATAAAATAAAGAACATTTTTTAGCTATTGTCACGTATGATCGTTATGGTAATTGTAGAGATAGTTCTTAGTATTATTATCTCTTTATGTATCTTGTCATTATTTCTTTATCTTTTATAGACCTCTTTGTAATTTACCCTTAAGGTCTCTCCCTATATAAGAGAGCCTAGGGTTATTCTGAATGAGTATCGAAAACTCTTTTCCCAACATGGTATCAGAGCCGTCCTAGAGCTCTCCACCCGCCGCCCCACCCCTCCCCACCCACCGCCCTCTCTCCAGGGCTCCCGCGCGCCTAGCCCTAGGCCGAGCCCACCGCCAGCGCCTCCCCAGCGGTCCCAGCCCGCAGCCCGCGCCTCCCCGGCGCCTCCAGTCCGCCGCCAGCGCCTCGCCGGCGCCTCCAGCCCACCGCCAGCGGCTCCCGGCGGCCTCAGCCACCGTCAGCAGTCTCCAGCCCGCTGCCTGCGGGTCCCCGGCGGTCCCAGCCACCGCCTGCGGCCCCCGTTTGTCGTCGTAGGTCCCAGCCGGTCGCGCAAACATCTAGGCGACTCCCATGCGGCACCCAACCAGTCGTTTCAAGGGCTGTAAGCCTTCTCTAAGGCGTGCCCTAGTACTCTACTCGTCCGATATATGGGTTTGAGTGCGTAACGTCTACATACGCACTCAAATCCGATGCAGTTGGTGTAGACATTCATCATCATTGTGTCTATATTCCCTTGTTCTTCTCCAAACGGCAGTATGTCAGAATCGAAAGTCGATATGCCCTCCACCGGCGCATTCAAAGGTCCTGCGCCAATAGTGAAGATGGACGGGTCTAACTATGAGCTCTGGGCTATGCAGTTCATGAGCCTCATAAAGTCTAATGGTAAGAAACACATTCTTACCGAGGATGAGCCGGCAGAGAAGACAGGGATCTATGCCTCATGGGAGGCTGACGACGCCTACGCGAAGGTCTGGTTGTCCGGTACATTGACGATGGAGATTGCTAACGACGTCCTCCATCAGCCCACTGCCAAGGCAATGTGGGACATTCTTGCCACTACATATTCGCATGTGTGAAATGAGACAAAGATGTTGCAGCTTCAGCATGACATTTTCACAATGAAGCAGAGCGGCAGACCTCTCCATTCCCTATACACATCCCTAAGAGGGATGTTTGAGAAGTTATACAGTACTATTCCACTCACTGCTTCTCCAGAACAGCAGAAGACATTTCGGAACGCCACCATGGTGGCGTTCTACTTGCGGCTCTTGATCCTGAATATGATGCCGTCCGATCTCAGATCCTAGCAGATTCAATTATTCCTCCAGTAGAGGAGGTTTACAGAAGGCTCAATCGCATTCCAGTTTCCTCCAGCTCCTCTACTCCACCCCCATCAGCGATGGCAGTCTCGCGTGGGAGAGGTGGCCCGCCTTCTGATCGTGGTCGTGGACGTGGCCGTGGATCCCAGGGAAGGGGTGGTCGCTTCAGCCAGACATGCTCCTACTATCACCGCACAGGACACTCGGAGGAGACATGCTATTCTAAGCATGGATTCCCAGCATCGACACGTGTTGCAGAGCACTCTCAGTCTCCATTACCGTCTGCTGCAGATACTCGATTTAACGAACTTCTGGCCTGTCTCCGGGATATTATGCAACATTCATCTGGTGGTTCTTCAGATATAGCTGCTACAGCCTCTGCCAGTTCATCCGTCGCTGCTAGTACCTCAGGTAGATCTACTGCATTCACACCACCTCATGATATATCTGACTGGGTTATAGATTCTGGAGCCACACATCATCTCTGTCGCGATAGAGATAGACTACAGGCCTACAGGGACATTCCTCCTGACCGTTCAGTGCAGATAGCAGATGGTACCCACTCACCCCTTGTTGGTCAGGGGAGGTCTTCCTATCCTCCACTATGCAGCTACAGAATGTCCTATATGCTCCTGAGTTCTCAATGAACTTGTTATCTATCAGTCAGATTACGAAGGATTTGCATTGTCGTGCTATATTTGACCCGTCTTCTCTCATTTTTCAGAACATACTCACGGGCAAGGTGATTGGCGGTGGCTCTGAGCAGAATGGTTTATATCGACTGGTTCGAGATTCCTATGCTGGTGTCACATCTCTTTCTGTCGGACCAGTCTCCCCTTACATCTGGCATCTCCGGTTTGGCCACCTTCCGCTCCAGAAAATGCGTCGTCTTCTACCCCAGATCTCTTCTAGTTCGTCTTTTCGCTGTGAAGCATGTCAGTTGGGAAAGCATCATCGGTCGAGCTTTCCACGTCGTCAGAGTCGGAGCAGACGCTCTCCATTCGAGTTGTTACATATAGATATTTGGGGTCCGAGTCGTGTTCCCGATCATCAGGGACACAGATTTTATCTTGTGGTAGTGGATGATTTTTTCTCGTGTGTCATGGGTCTTTCTTTTGAAGAATAAATCTGAAGCAGGAGATGTGATCAAAAATTTAATTAATGAAATGCACAATGTTTTCTCTTTCTCAGTCAAATATGTTCGGACGGATAATGCCCTAGAATTTTGTACACGCTCACTTTATCAATTTCTCTCGTCAAAGGGTATTATCCACCAAACCACTTGTGCATATACATCACAGCAAAATGGTGTGGAGGAAAGGAAACATCGCCATCTCTTGGATATTACTCGAACACTGTTGATTCAGAGTTGTGCTCCTATTTCCTTCTGGGGGGACGTTGTTCTTACTGCATGTTATCTGGTCAATCGAATGCCATCCTCAGTTCTTGGTGACAAGATACCTATCTCTCTTATTTTTCCAGGCAAGGAGTTATTCTCACTGACTCCACGTGTCTTTGGTACTGTGGCCTTTATTCATCGTCTATCTCCCGGACTTGACAAACTCTCTCCTAGAGCAGTCAAGTGCGTCTTTGTTGGTTATTCCAGGACTCAGAAGGGCTACCGGTGTTATGATCCTATGACTAAGAGGTACTTTGTGAGTGTTGATGTCACTTTCTTTGAATCTGTCATGTATTTCTCTCCTGCAGGTGACAGACTGGTACCATCCACTACCACTGATGATGTCTATGTTCCTCCACCACCTACATGGAGTTCTCCTGAGTCTTACCCTATGCCTGACCCCACGCCAGCACCTCCACCACCACCTCCTCTTCCACCCATTCCACAGCCTATCGCGTCACCCCTACCTAAAATCCATACGCGTCGGTCAGGGCCTGCTCAGACTACAAATCAGTCGCTCCTCACGCCTCAGGTATGTTCAGATGGCACTACTACTGACGGGTCAGGTTTGGTACATGTGCAGGATCCTTTGGTACAGGACGACACTAGCTCATCCAGTACAGCAGATGATGATCTTGATGTTCCGATTGCTATTCGGAAGCAGCGGCAGCAATGTGCCTCTTATCCATTTGCTTCACAGGTTTCTTTTCACCGTCTCACTAGTGATTTTCAGAGATTTGCCACAGCCTTGTCTTCCGTGGATATACCACGGACCTACCAGGATGCTTTGAAGAATGATTGCTGGAGATTAGCTATGGAAAAAGAGATGAGGGCATTGCAGTCCCGTGGCAAATGGTCTTTGGTCCCTGCACCGCCTGATGCATCCGTTGTGAGCTGTAAGTGGATCTTTACAGTCAAATATCATGCGGATGGCACGTTGGATAGATACAAAGTACGCTTGGTCGTCCATGGGTTTACACAAACCTATGGCGTGGATTACATGGATACGTTCTCTCCAGTGGCGAGACACTCTACGCTTCGTATTCTCTTATCCGTTGCTGTGGTCCGTGATTGGAGTATATCTCAACTAGATGTCAAGAATGCCTTCCTGTACGGGGACTTACAGGAGGAAGTCTACATGCAGCAGCCACCTGGGTTTACTGCTGAGGGGGAGAAGCACATGGTCTGTAGACTTCACAAGGCGATATATGGCCTCAAACAGAGTCCGAGAGCATGGTTCCAGAAGCTGTCCAACCTAATTGAGGAACAGGGATTCAAGAGGTCAAATGCCGATCACTCGTTGTTCGTCCAGAAGTCATCGGCAGGTACGGTTGTCATTATGGTCTATGTGGATGATATTCTTTTTACAGGAGATGATGCTCAGAGCATAGAAAGGGCGAAGGCATTCCTAGGCCGCCAGTTTGTTACAAAGGACCTTGGGACCCTAAGATATTTTCTGGGGTTGGAACTTGCAAGGAATGCACAGGGCTTGGTGATGACCCAACGGAAGTACATTACAGACTTCCTGATTGAGACTGGTATGGATGGATGCAAACCATCAAGTATTCCCATGGACCCTAGCGTGAAGTTGTATGATAGTGATACTGATGAAGTAGATAAGAGGAGATATAGAGAAATGGTGGGAAAACTCCTTTACATTACCATAACTCGCCCAGACATTCAATTTGTAGTTAGCCGGGTGAGTCAATTTATGGAGCAGCCAAGACAGGTTCACATGGATGCTATACACATGATACTGAGGTATCTGAAGTCTTCTCCAGGGTCAGGGCTGTTATTCAGAAAGGGCACAAACTTATCCATCTCTGCGTGTGCAGACGCAGATTATGCAGGATACCCTAAGGATCGAAAATCAACCTCAGGGTTCGCAGTGTTTGTTGGAGGCTCACTGGTTTCTTGGAAAAGCAAGAAACAAACTGTTGTGACAAGGTCCAGTGCCGAATCCGAATATAAGGACATGGCTCAAGCCAGCACAGAAATGATGTGGGTTCGTTCCATACTAGAAGATCTACACGTAGTTGTGCCCCTACCTATGAGGCTTCAATGTGACAATCAGGCAGCATTATTCATTGCCAACAATCCATCTTTCCATGAAAGGACCAAGCATATTGAAGTTGACTGCCATTACACTAGAGACTTGATCCAGAGAGGATTGATATATACTGCACATGTGAGCTCAGGAGATCAGACTGCAGATGTATTCACCAAGCCACTGCTCAGAGGACCTTTTTTAGAGATGTTCATCCAAGCTGAGCATGATAGACATCTATGCTCCACCTTGAGGGGGAGTGTAGAGATAGTTCTTAGTATTATTATCTCTTTATGTATCTTGTCATTATTTCTTTATCTTTTATAGACCTCTTTGTAATTTACCCTTAAGGTCTCTCCCTATATAAGAGAGCCTAGGGTTATTCTGAATGAGTATCGAAGACTCTTTTCCCAACAGTAATGTCTTGGGGTTTTGCACTTTACAGCTTTCAGATTTCTTTGAGTCCCTCGAAGTTATCCACTAAACTTCTTATGCGTACACTTCTCAGAATGGTGTTGTTGAACGCAAACACCATCATTTACTTGATGTGACCAGTACCCTCTTGATTTAAAGTCGTACTCCCCACTCTTTCTGGGGTGATGTGATCCTCATTGTTTGCTACCTAATCAATCATATGATGTCATCTATGTTAAAAGAGAAGATTCCTTTCTCGATTGTGTTTCTCAAGAAGGATCTTCTCTCTTACATCTCGTGCTTTGGCTCCGTGATGTTCGTTCATCATCAACTCCTAGTCAGAACAAGCTTTCCCCCAAAGCTGCCAAGTGTGTCTTTATGGGCTACTCCTGAACCCAAAAGGGGTACCAGTGCTTTGATCATGTTCGATGGAAGTAATATGTCAGTGTTGATGTCACCTTCTTTGAGTCAGTCATGTATTTTTCTCCTATAGGAGGTGGCAAGTTGACAATGTCTGACTCTGGAGAGGAGGTCTACATGCCTCCTCATCCCCCTACACTACCACCACTTCCAGTTGTAGTTTTTCCTACGCCACCACCACCTACACCACCCCCACCTCCCATTGTGTTTGCTCCTGTACCCCACATCCTAGAACTTTGACTCGATTTTGCCGCATGTTCACATTCACAGGCCTCCTTCGATACCCCCTACTCTTGGCCTTGCCAATCATCCAGCACGCCCCGGGTATGTTCTGAGCACTTTGTTTATACTGATGGAACTAGTGATTTGTCTATACAGCATGCAACCTTACAAGATGGGCAAGTGCATCCTCATGAGGCTACTTTACATGATGCAGAAGGTACAGATGGCCTTGATGTGTCCAATGCTCTCCAGAGGCAGAGGCATACGCATGCCACATTCTCTTACTGCTCATGTTCTTTGGGGCAACTTTCAGTGGATTTTACGAGGTTTGTCATGGGTTTATCTACAGTAGAGATTCCACCAACATATCAGGAGGTTATGCAAGACAGTCAATGGTATCCTACTATAGTGGAGGAGAAGGCCATGCTACAATCGTATAGCACATGGAGCATGGTCGCTACTCCTACAGGGGCATTTGTTGTTGGCTGCAAATGAGTCTTCACAGCGAAGCACTATACATATGGCAGCATTGATTGCTACAACGCTAGGCTTCTGCCTCACGAGTTTCACCTAGACTTATGGGTAACCTATCACAATACGTTCTCGTGCGGTGTGTCACATTTCAGAGACTTCGTTGCAGTGATACGAGACTGGTCCCTGACCCAGCTAGATGTGAAGAATGCTTTTCTCTATGGTGATTTCTACGAGAAAGTCTACATGCAGCAGACACATAGGTTAGCTGCTGAGGGGGAGTGTTAAAAAGTTTGCAAACTTCATAAAACTATATGTTTCCTTAAGCAGAGTCCTAGAGCAAGGTCTCAAGCGCTCTCAGACTTTGATGCAGCGTGGATTCAAATTATAGGGCCATCTATCTATTTAAATTGTAGCCATCAATTTTATTTACGTTTATTTAAGTTGTCGAATTTTTAATTAAAATAAATGGGATCGCCTGTGATCTCAATTAATGGTCGATTTGAATTTCAAATTTGTCGGTTAAATAGTTAGAGTCTAATTAGGAAGATTATTTGACAATTTAAATTAGTTTTCTATTTTTGTAATATCATCCCTCCTATATAAAGGGATGAGGGTCCAATGTTTTTAGACAGTTGAAGTTTATGAAAAATTGAGATTTTTCTCTCTCCTTATCTCGTCTCTCCCTTCTCTTCTCCCACCACGCGGTCTTCGCGCTTCTTCTCCCTCAACCCCTCGTTCCCGACGAGTTTCTTCTTCTCAACCCCTCTATTTTCTCCACCAAAATCCCGCCGCCCAAATCATTTTATTTTATTTATCGACGCGCCAAAATCCTATTTGCATCATTTGGTATCAGAGTATGGCCTATAGATCGTCTTCACGATCTGACGATCCGTCCAGACGCTCGCACCGACATGCATCAAGGGACCATCATTCGTCCGAACGAAAATGGCGAGCCCTCGACGCCTACAACAAAGAGACGATGAGCATGCTATGTGATTTACAAGCCACATTCCACTCCGAGCTTCAAGCTTTTATGGCTAACTTCGAAGCCTTCCGCGTCGCCCAATCAAAGCTTCCAACCCCCGAAGCCGTTGTCACGAGTTTTGGCGAAGAAAACCCCGTTGTGGAGGAAGATTCGGTTGCTGTCCAGATCATCCTGGAAGAAAGAAGTGTCGATCTGCTTGCCGTCCCGGTGATCTCAGACTTGAAAACCCCTCCGAAGTCGACCCCGGCACCGCCCGCAGCTCCCTCGTTGGACGCCTCCGCCCCGGCATCCGTTGAGGTACAGTTCCCAGCCCTCGAGGCCGCTTTCCCCACCCCCGCACTGAAGGATATGGTTAGATCCTCAAGTGCATCACGGAAGCGTGAGCGTCGCATCGAATACGACGAAGAACGACTAGTCGCACTAGTTGTTCTATGCAGCGGAAATTAAAAAATTTTCTTGCGACGAAACTACATGATCCAAGAACACTTCTCGGATCGTTTCGTCTAAACCACAAACAAGTATTAGGTTTACCTCTTGAAGCGTGGTTGCGATCAAGTCTCTAAACAAAGAGACCTCCTGTCTCAAGTCCGATCCGACGGAGGAGACGCTTGCGAGCGCGGGGATGAACCGCGTGCTTCTCGCAATCCATGTTGATGATCCAAGCGGCGGATCTCCTGATCTCGACACACGAGATCCGATGTCTTCTTCACGAGCGGGGCGCACTGAAGGAGACGGAGATCCACGAGCAAACCATCGGACAGCATAACGACGATGCCGCGGCGATGGAGAACCTCTCTAGGGCATCCATGGTGGACGACCACATGAGAGAGATAGAGAGAGGACGTGTAGAGAGAATGAGAGAGAGAGAGAGATTTGTTGCCTCAAGTATGTGTCAAGAAGAGCAATGGGGTGCCTCTCCTTTTATAGGGTTTTGGGATCCATGGATCTCAATCCATGTGTCAACACAAATCCAATGGTCCACATCAATTTGTGTTTCTTTCAATGGTCATGATTTGTTGCTAAAAACACAACAACAATTAATTTAATTTAAATTAAATATATGTTGATAAATCAACACAATTTAATTACAAAATTAAATCATCAATACATGGAGATAATGAAAGGAGAGAAAGCCTCCTTCCATGTGGAGAGGGGGGACGGCCTCCCTTTCCTAATGGGAGTGGTGGCCGTCCACCCTCCTCCATTAGGAAGGTGGCTATTTCACCTTTTATGTAATCTCCATTATTTGCAACAATTTTTGTTGCAAATTATTTCACAAAAAATAAATCCAATTTATTTTGTGAACATTGCAATCATGCCATTGAAAAATTGTGAATCACATTCACAACCCAAAACAAAATGTAAATTACATTTTCAATTTGATGTCCAATGTGAATCCAATTCACATTAACATTTAATTAACAAATGTAAATTACAAATAGCTCTCTCTTATATATTATAAATCACATTTATAATATATATGACTAATATGGATATTGCTATCCACATTATTCATATCCATGATAATTAAATCATATTTAATCATCTTGGATCTCTATTCTCTTGTGTCCAAATAATATGAATCACATTCACATTATTTACATCTTTGATAATTAAATCTCATTTAATTATCTAAGATAACTCTCTTTATAATATGAATCAAATTCATATTACTCATGCTAATTAAATCACATTTAATTATCCATTTTTTCTCAATGCTCGGATACATATATCAACAATAGAATTATCCATGAACTCCTTCAAGGATAATGCGCTTTCTCCGCAGATACTTGGAGATAAGGACAGGGCGATTGTATTGTTCCACGTATAGTGACATGGATATTGAGATCGTATCTCAAATCCAGATCGCGGGCCTCCCATAGATGCTTGATTAAATCAAGACCGTAAATCTAATCTTCTCATTATATCTGAATCACATTCAGATCAATGTCCAACACTTGGACCAAGATCAGATCACTTCTCTACTGAGAGGAGTCACTAAAATCCAAACCCGTTTCATCACTCCCTAGGAATGGAAGCGTCATGGTTGTACAATCGTTTATGATCACATCACCCTCAGGTATTCCCAATACCTGTACATCCTGCATACTGGAAGACTCAGACTAAACCCGAAGTATTCGATCAACTTTATACTGTCTACTTCTTGGTTTTATCAGTAAGTTTCTCATTCGATCATTGGGAGTCGGTATCGATCATATACTTTCCAAAAGCATATATCATACCTAGGTCTTGATCATATACTTTCCAAAAGTATATATCAAACCTACAAATTCAGTCAAGCTTCCAAAGCGAGACGACCGTGCGCACGGAATTTGATTCTTCCCAATATCTCATGAGTGAGCTCATGTCTTCTGGTTCAGTAACTGAACCTGTATGATCCCTTTGAGAGATCGTATTACTCATATGCCCTTATATGCACACCAGCGCGCCGGTGTGTAGACCTTGATTAGGTCATCAACCTATTGGTCTGCCAAATGTACATACTTAGACATATAGCAACACATCTGTCTCCGGTCAGAGGATGCGTGCCTATATCCTGACAGCATACGATATAGGACTTTAGTTATCTCGATCTCGTTAAGTCAACTCTTTGACCTAACTAATCTGACACCTCCGAATCTCTATTCCTATGCAGAGGACCTGCATCAAGAGGTCGCTCAGATATCAGCCTTCAGAGATAAGGATTGCCATCTCCTACTCAGGCTGGAGATCATCTCTTAACAATCATCTGACGGTGCTTGATGAGTCCTCAATCTAACTCTTTAGATATTCATTCAAGCACCAGCCTCTATGATTCAATAGTTGAATCAACAGCTGTATGATCATCAAGATGGCCATGGTACATAACCCTAATTGTACTAAGGGACCTATTATGCAAATTATGTATTCTTCATTTCAGATTAAGGAGTGAATTGCAATAACATTTATTGCATAATGGCTCGCCGTGGGCTCGCATTTCCAACAATCTCCCACTAGCCCAAAGAGCCATTAATGGGCTAATCATTTAAACCCGCACTCATGTGACAATCATAGGCTATTTAGAAAATAGCTAGGTAAGCTGATCAGTCACTCTGTTCCCGCGAGACTATGCCAAGTCCTTTTACGGCACTTGCATATCCCCAGTAACAGTGCTCGCATCTAATGCGAATGTTGCATCTCATGCAACCAATACTCAATCTAGTTGGTTACATTGTCCCTGACATCATAACCAGTATCCCCATAATCCTTATTAGAATACCTTCAATCCCGGAGATCTCTATCTCCTAAGGTATCTAAAGTTTAGACCTTTATAGATCACTATCTACATGGTCTTAAACTTTTGAAGATAAGACTTTGAGATTACTATCTCAAAAATCTCCTCATCTATGAAGATTTTGTTATTACTGCAATCAAGTGTTTTATCTCTACAGTAGGATTAGTAACAATTTACTACTCCCACTGCATGACAGACATCCGGTATTTGTACACTCTAGCATACACTCAGCTTCTCGTAACTAATGCACAAGTGCAAGTAGTTGTAGCATTTACTTCCTCAACTCTTTGAGGTGCTATCCCTTATGATAGGTCAGTACCATATCTTAAGGGTTAGAAGCCTTTCTTGGAATTTCTATGAATAGAATATGTCCAAGGTATACTACAAATGTGACAGTCCAATTATCCTCTTCTCTTGGCTTCTGAACAACTTCAGAACTAAGATCTAAGAGGTATCTTTGAAATCATATTTCAAGATATGGAATAACCATATTATAAAACACTTATTATTATCCTTATATCATTTTAAATGATCAGGATATCATCTACATTTAGCGCAATGAACACATAGGCACTCCCACTAAGCTTCGCATGGCTCATCAAGATTTCATTTGAAATCATAACATTTATAATTTCATCAAATCTTATGGTCCATCTCAAAGAAGCTTATTTGAGTCCTTAGATGGATTCCTTATCTTGCACACCTTGCTTTCCTCAACCATGAAGCCCTGGGGCTACTTCATGTGAATATCCTCAGAGAGATATTCATAGAGGAATGCAATCTGGACTTACATCTTGAAGATGCAATAGTCAAGTTGTGTAGCTAAGGTTAGCAATATTCTGATGATTTTAAGCATGTTCACCGAAAAGCAAGTCTCATTGCAAGCAATGTCTTCTCTTCCATGTGTAGCTCATTGCTACGAACTATGCTTTGAAGGTATGTACCTTCTCATCAGGTTCCCTTTCTCTTGAAGATCCATTTACACCTTTACGGGTCTTACCCATATAGGTGGATCCCCGAGGGTCCATATACAACACTTGTACATGAAGTCTACATTAGACTTTTATTGCTAACATCCATCTATCCATGCTATGATCTTCAGAAGCTTCATCACATGAAGTTCGATCATTGTCAGATTTCTCTGACACATGGAATACATCCTCAAACTTATTTGAAGAGGTTTTAGTGTTTCATCTTCAATTATCCTTTTAGTTTCCAATTTTAGGAGCCTCATTATCTTTTCAAGATTAAATGAGTTCCTACACTTCATTTTTATCTTGATTCTCAAGAGTCTCAACCTCCAAGAATCACATTCTCAGAGATGAGATATTTCAAGAATCTCAAGGTCATAAAGTAGGTATCCAATACCATCCTTTATTTTCCTAATGAAGCAGCACTCTCAAGTGCTAGATTCCATCTTGCATGGAACCTTATTAAGGATATACATTGTAGTCTCTACTACACATATATACCTGGAAACTAAGGGATAATTATGCTAAAATTCATCATTGATAAGATCATGTCACACATGATCCAATTGTATCTGCCTATAACTCTATTGAGTTAAGGTGTGTTAGGAGGATTGAGATAGAAATGATATTCATATCTCTATAAGGTATTCTTTGAATTTATCTAACAGGTACTTGCTACCTAGATTAGATCAAATTCATTTTATCTTCCTTCAAACTTTTGGTTTTAAACCAAAAATAATGAAATCTTTGAACATTTCAAAGGTTTCTTAGGTGAAGAGAAGAAATCTCATATCATACATAATCATCAACAGATATCACATATCCATAATGTTTACTATGATATAGATGATCAACATACATCAATATGTATGAGATCCTGAATACCTTGACATCTTACACCTTTATCTAAGAAGGGTGTATTGGACATTTTTCTTTGAATACAATATTCATAAGTATGTAAGTTTTGAAATTTTAGACATTCTAAAGTTTCATCTCTTACTAGTCTATTGATCAAATCAATAGACAAATGTCCAAGGCTTGATGCTAGATCATTGTCAAATGATCTTCATCCTCCTATTGATCTGAAGGTTTAATTTCAATATTTAGAAATGTTAATGAACCATTCATTAATTTTCTAATTTAGTGGAGTCCACTAGATTTTAGATTACTATCTGAAATATCTCCATCATAACTTTTTATGATAGTTCTACCTCAGAATTCATGTTTATTTCCAACATTTAGAAACAAACAATGAGTGTATTCTTATATCTAGGTCATAGAGACATTCTCTAAGACTAAGGACTCACCCACTGAAATTAACAAGTCTATCAATCCAACAGAGATTGTTGCAACAATTGCATCAATATCCACGTGGATAACTATAAACCTTTAAGATCAAATTTTCCAGTCTTCTAAAACATATGCAACCTATTGCAAATGTCATCAGAAGATTGAGATACAATTATTTGACTTTATCTTATCAATGATTTATGTAGATTAATCTGATGCTCCATCCGAGTCCTTCTCTAAGGATTCTAGATAGACTTGATAGTCATACTATCAACACATCAACTTATTGCAGTATTGGCATTCATCCAACTCTTCGGATGACATATGGAAGTCATAGATGTATAGTCAACTCTTTGATCATACTTCTTACTCGGGTCCAACCCATGCTTCCACTGCACTCCCTTTATCTATAAGCAACCATTGCTTAAGACTAAGGATCTCTTATGTAAGAGCATTTCAACATTTATACATGCTTCATTAAATTCATACAAGATGAATATTATGAAGCTTCATGAATGACCAGAGTATAGATAGTAGAATGATGACACTCATCATCTACATCCATCTAAAATCTTAAAACATAGGTTCAGGTAGGTACTCAAACAATTTGAATACATCATCTCTTATAGAGCCACCATTCTGCATGATGCAGTGAACCATCTCATTCATGTTAAATGTCAAGAGCACATATGTATGCCAGAATATCTTCATTAATTTTATAAGGATTATTTGACAATTACGATCATCATCGACATGTCACTTCCAAAGTACATACGATGAGAGATCAAGACTATAGAGACACACAAACCCTAGGGTTGTAGTCCTATTATCTATTTAATTGTCATTCCTCATTATTATGAGGAAACTTGCACATTGTAACCACATACATTATGTGTTCAACTGCAAGTACAATATCTGGATCATGAGTCCAATCCATGATATTTTACTGGTTATTATTGAGTATATCATTGAGTGGGTTTTCATGAAGGATTATCTGAAATAAGAAATTTGCATAAATATATAAATATATATATTTTACTTTGATTTAGGATTTTTTATATCAAAGTTGTCTTGTCTTGTCAACACTGAAAGTTCATTCCCTTAATCACTTTCAATGTAAGAGATATACTTACCATTATATCTCAACAAGATCTGGGATCTCCTTCCTTATCTTTGTTACATCCCAATAATATGAGAATCTGCAACTCGGATAAAAAGAAGCGGGAACACATTCCGCTTTGCAAGTCCAACTTGCATCTCCCAATTCGGTCTTTAACACCCGAGCCCACCACCCCTAAGTCGATGTTGACCCGTCGTTAATTGAACCAACCGTCAACAGGAATAGTACTCGCTATACGTAATCCAATATCGCCCCAATAATATGAGGATCCGATATTGGGGTCACTACGTATACGGCCTTACTCTTTCGAGAAGCAAAGAGTCCGATCCAGATGCGCTTGCATACAGGAACTGTCACTTCGGACAGGCGTCTCCCACATACAATCCCTGGCGACGGAACCCTTCGCCTTGACGGGAGACCATGGATGTCACTTATGTGATCCTCCACCTCATATTCAAATTTTAATTAATTATCGTGAATCACATTCACATAATTAATTCTTCCAAGGGAATTATTAACTCTAATAATATTAGAGTATTTCAATCTTAATTGGATTCCAATTAATCTAATCATATTAAATTAATGATCCAATTAATATCCAACAAACATTTTAATAGTTACTTGAATAATGGTATTATCTCAAATACGTATTATTTCGAATTTTAATAATTAGAAAAATACATCTTAATCCCTCGGACATTATCCCGGCCCTACCTGCTGTCATGGCCAGTACCGACGAGAGTGGGACGGACCACATACGTTGCAACCCGCAACCCCAATGCTCTCCGACTAGGCACCATATCCGCCTCGGGAAAGGATAATGCCAAATTGATTAATTTGTACTTGAGATGATCATCGGTTCTTCAACCGAAATTGTACCATATATTAATAATCAAAACATTTTTGATTAACATTATAATGAGATTTGCTAAACAAATCCCAAGTCCTATTCAAGCAACATGTTTGTTGGAATGTTGATCATGTAGATCATGTAACCAATCTTGATCTAGATCACATCTAATCATTTGTTGGTTAGGGCAAAGTCATTTAAGGACATAACTATCATTAAATATTTCACAAATATTTATGCATAATTATTCCAGGAAATTAAACAATTTAATTTCACTAATTAATTAAATGACAATCACTAGGTTCTTGATTAGGAAAGTATTTTCAGCAGTGACCCTCACTTACTAAAAAAATCATATCTCAATCAATTTAAATCCAAATTAAGCAAAGTAAATTTCTAAAGTTTGCTAACTTGATTTACAACAGAACCAAAGTGATTTGCACGCATTTCAAGGCGTATCAAATCCGCAATTAACATCTTAATTACGTCATGATCCGCAGTCCCCGAAACAGTGGATACATGTTCACTAAAATGAGCATATCTAGAGCAAACGGAATCGAAATCACGCAAACTCAGATCCTACGGTTTCCTTATTTAATGGGGAATAAAATCCAAATATTATTTTCGTGTTTAAACAATTTAAACAGTGCCGAAAAAAATATCAAAACAGAGATGCGAAAATGAAATGCAAGAAAACTTTCGCAAACCCTAATGAACCCAAGTCGTCCTCGGTTTATGGATCGTATCCAAAAACACCGACCTATGGCTCTGATACCACTTGAAGGATATGGTTAGATCCTCAAGCGCATCACGGAAGCGTGAGCGTCGCATCGAATACGACGAAGAACGACTAGTCGCACTAGTTGTTCTATGCAGCGGAAATTAAAAAATTTTCTTGCGACGAAACTACATGATCCAAGAACACTTCTCGGATCGTTTCGTCTAAACCACAAACAAGTATTAGGTTTACCTCTTGAAGCGTGGTTGCGATCAAGTCTCTAAACAAAGAGACCTCCTGTCTCAAGTCCGATCCGACGGAGGAGACGCTTGCGAGCGCGGGGATGAACCGCGTGCTTCTCGCAATCCATGTTGATGATCCAAGCGGCGGATCTCCTGATCTCGACACACGAGATCCGATGTCTTCTTCACGAGCGGGGCGCACTGAAGGAGACGGAGATCCACGAGCAAACCATCGGACAGCATAACGACGATGCCGCGGCGATGGAGAACCTCTCTAGGGCATCCATGGTGGACGACCACATGAGAGAGATAGAGAGAGGACGTGTAGAGAGAATGAGAGAGAGAGAGATGTGTTGCCTCAAGTATGTGTCAAGAAGAGCAATGGGGTGCCTCTCCTTTTATAGGGTTTTGGGATCCATGGATCTCAATCCATGTGTCAACACAAATCCAATGGTCCACATCAATTTGTGTTTCTTTCAATGGTCATGATTTGTTGCTAAAAACACAACAACAATTAATTTAATTTAAATTAAATATATGTTGATAAATCAACACAATTTAATTACAAAATTAAATCATCAATACATGGAGATAATGAAAGGAGAGAAAGCCTCCTTCCATGTGGAGAGGGGGGACGGCCTCCCTTTCCTAATGGGAGTGGTGGCCGTCCACCCTCCTCCATTAGGAAGGTGGCTATTTCACCTTTTATGTAATCTCCATTATTTGCAACAATTTTTGTTGCAAATTATTTCACAAAAAATAAATCCAATTTATTTTGTGAACATTGCAATCATGCCATTGAAAAATTGTGAATCACATTCACAACCCAAAACAAAATGTAAATTACATTTTCAATTTGATGTCCAATGTGAATCCAATTCACATTAACATTTAATTAACAAATGTAAATTACAAATAGCTCTCTCTTATATATTATAAATCACATTTATAATATATATGACTAATATGGATATTGCTATCCACATTATTCATATCCATGATAATTAAATCATATTTAATCATCTTGGATCTCTATTCTCTTGTGTCCAAATAATATGAATCACATTCACATTATTTACATCTTTGATAATTAAATCTCATTTAATTATCTAAGATAACTCTCTTTATAATATGAATCAAATTCATATTACTCATGCTAATTAAATCACATTTAATTATCCATTTTTTCTCAATGCTCGGATACATATATCAACAATAGAATTATCCATGAACTCCTTCAAGGATAATGCGCTTTCTCCGCAGATACTTGGAGATAAGGACAGGGCGATTGTATTGTTCCACGTATAGTGACATGGATATTGAGATCGTATCTCAAATCCAGATCGCGGGCCTCCCATAGATGCTTGATTAAATCAAGACCGTAAATCTAATCTTCTCATTATATCTGAATCACATTCAGATCAATGTCCAACACTTGGACCAAGATCAGATCACTTCTCTACTGAGAGGAGTCACTAAAATCCAAACCCGTTTCATCACTCCCTAGGAATGGAAGCGTCATGGTTGTACAATCGTTTATGATCACATCACCCTCAGGTATTCCCAATACCTGTACATCCTGCATACTGGAAGACTCAGACTAAACCCGAAGTATTCGATCAACTTTATACTGTCTACTTCTTGGTTTTATCAGTAAGTTTCTCATTCGATCATTGGGAGTCGGTATCGATCATATACTTTCCAAAAGCATATATCATACCTAGGTCTTGATCATATACTTTCCAAAAGTATATATCAAACCTACAAATTCAGTCAAGCTTCCAAAGCGAGACGACCGTGCGCACGGAATTTGATTCTTCCCAATATCTCATGAGTGAGCTCATGTCTTCTGGTTCAGTAACTGAACCTGTATGATCCCTTTGAGAGATCGTATTACTCATATGCCCTTATATGCACACCAGCGCGCCGGTGTGTAGACCTTGATTAGGTCATCAACCTATTGGTCTGCCAAATGTACATACTTAGACATATAGCAACACATCTGTCTCCGGTCAGAGGATGTGTGCCTATATCCTGACAGCATACGATATAGGACTTTAGTTATCTCGATCTCGTTAAGTCAACTCTTTGACCTAACTAATCTGACACCTCCGAATCTCTATTCCTATGCAGAGGACCTGCATCAAGAGGTCGCTCAGATATCAGCCTTCAGAGATAAGGATTGCCATCTCCTACTCAGGCTGGAGATCATCTCTTAACAATCATCTGACGGTGCTTGATGAGTCCTCAATCTAACTCTTTAGATATTCATTCAAGCACCAGCCTCTATGATTCAATAGTTGAATCAACAGCTGTATGATCATCAAGATGGCCATGGTACATAACCCTAATTGTACTAAGGGACCTATTATGCAAATTATGTATTCTTCATTTCAGATTAAGGAGTGAATTGCAATAACATTTATTGCATAATGGCTCGCCGTGGGCTCGCATTTCCAACACGCACCTCCATCGACCCATTCCTCAAACCCCAACGACCCCCTTGCCCCACCCTCACCGCTGCTACCAACCCCACGTTCAACCCGTGAAAACCCTCCGGCACCCCTCGCAGCACCCGCGCCCCCAGCCCCAGCCCCAGCCCCCGCCCCCGCCCCCGCTCCATCGGCAACCTTGGCACCTCCACCCGCTACAATGACCTCCTACGTTCCCCAACTCCGCCCTTCCTCGCCGCCCCCGTACTCTCTCACCCTCGCCGCGACTCCAGCTACCTCTCTCACCCCCCAAAGCCTAGCGCCACCGCCCCCCAAAACCCCCCTTCCAGATCGCCGCCACTTCGCCTCCCCGACGCCGCCTTCAACCCTACCCTTCCCATCCGTGCTCTACCACCGAACTCCCAGCCCTCGCCTCCGCCAACCCCATCCCGATTCCCCTATCGCCCAGCATCGCTCTCCTGTGTGCCTCGCGCACCGCCGCCATTCGCACTGGCTTCACCGCCAGCGTCGTCGACCCTTGCTCCCATCTAACATCCGTTGCCGCCCATGGCAAAGGAGGAAAGGCCGAACCCTAATAAAATTTGTGGGTTCTTACTCCATCGGGTCCCCTGACAATAGGAGTAAAGGGATGTTTTGGAAAAATTTCAAGGAAAACCCTACTCCAATGATATTTTACCCACCATGCCAAGTGGAAAAGTTGACTTATGAGTTTTTAAGTGAAGGGGTAGAATATTTGCAGTCGTACCCTCTAATTGGAAAAAACTACAAACGTAACATTGAAAAAGATCTAATTGGGGGAATTTGAGGCGGCTATTTCAAGATCGAGTTCTCCAACAGGCGTGCGAAGATCAAGCAATTCGTCGGGAGACGAATTTTTTAGAAGCGGAGGAGAGTTGATGCAGCGTGGACTCGAATTGTAGGGTCGTCTATCTATTTAAATTGTAGCCGTCAATTTTATTTACGTTTATTTAAGTTGTCGAATTTTTAACTAAAATAAATGGGATCGCATGTGATCTCAATTAATGGTCGATTTGAATTTCAAATTTGTCGGTTAAATAGTTAGAGTCTAATTAGGATAATTAGTTGTCAATTTAAATTAGTTTTCTATTTTTGTAATATCATCCCTCCTATATAAAGGGATGAGGGTCCAATGTTTTTAGACAATTGAAGTTTATGAAAAATTGAGATTTTTATCTCTCTCCTTATCTCGTCTCTCCCTTCTCTTCTCCCACACGGTCTTCGCGCTTCTTCTCCCTCAACCCCTCGTTCCCGACGAATTTCTTCTTCTCAACCCCTCTATTTTCTCCACCGAAATCCCACCGCCGAAATCATTTTATTTTATTTATCGACGCGCCAAAATCCTGTTTGCATCAGATTTGATAGAATAGTAGGGCTTCATGAGAACGACTACATATCATTCATTGTTTATCAAAAAACTCAGAGAGGTATCGTTGTTATACGAGTATACATTGATGACATCATTGTTACATGAGATGATGAGAAAGGTATTGTTGTGACTAAGGACTTCCTTCAACAGCATTTTGTCACCAAGGACCTTGATGATGTAAGATACTTCCTAAGGCTTGAGTTCGCTAGGAACCAGCGAGGTCTTGTGATGACCCAAAGGAAGTATATTATTGATCTCCTCTCGAAGATGGACATTGTAGATTGCAGACCCATCACTACTCCCACGAATCCAAACACGAAGCTATATGATGATTATACAAAGGAGGTGGACAAGAGGAGATACAAGAAGCTTGTTGGAAAGCTCCTCTATGTGAACATTACCAGGTCAGACATCTGTTTTGTCATGAGCAAAGTAAGCCAGTTTATGAAACATACGAGAGATGTACATATAGACGTCGTTCACGTGATTCTGAGGTATCAGAAGTCCTCTCTAGGGACTGGATTGCTCTTTAACAAAGGGGCATCCCTTGCCATCACGGTATGTGTAGATGCAGACTATGTAGGATGACCCAAGGACAGAAAAATCTACTTCCGCCTTTGTAGTAATTGATAGGAGCTCTTTGGTGTCATGAAAGAGCAAGAAGCAAAGTGGTTGTCGGATCTAGTACCGAGTTAGAGTACAGGGCCATGGCGCAAGAGAGCACTGAGATGGTGTGGGTTAGATCCACTCTGACTAACCTAGCTATTAATGTGCCTCATTCCATGCATCTACCATGCGCTAAACAAGATACTCTTTTCATTGCCAACAAATTTACCTTCCATGAGAGTACTGAGTACATTGAGGTAGATTGTCATTACGCACGTGACATGATTCAGAAGGATTTTATCTCTACTTTCTACACCATCTCGGGGGGAATAAACAGTAGATGTTTTCACCAAGGCTCTAGCCACGGGGCCATTTCTAGATGTTGTACCAAGCTGAGCATGATTGACATATATGCTCCATTTTGAGGGGGAAAACTGAGAGATATATTTATCTTTCCATGTTTTATGTATTTTCCTTTTCTCATGTATCTAGCATATAATTTACCCACTAGGGTTTCTCCTCTTTATGAATAAAAAAGTCATCATTTTCGTTCCATAATAGGAGTATTAGGTAAAGGGGCATACTCAAAGATAGTACAATTCCTACTATGATAGACCTGGAGTTGAGAGGAAACTTCAATGTGATGTCACCAGTAGCTTTAGTGAAAAATGCATATAATGTAACATTTGCAAAAACATAATATCAATCAAGGTTGCAAAAGTCGGTAGTCGGTACTCGATCGGCTGGGTCACTAACTAAGGATTAGTCGGCAGTCGGGTGACCAATCGGATTTAATCGGACTTTAATCGACTTTGAATTTTATGATTATTTTAAATATATAAACTCATTTTTATACATATATTTACATGGATTTTGTGCACTTTTATACTACCATAATAAAACAAAAGGAGTAATTGAATTTAAATAAAACATTAAGCATATTATAATAAGTTTGCTTATAAAAAGCAAAACATTAAAAAAATATGGTATCTCCAAGCAAAAATTGGTGGATTAGTGTACCTAGTCGGAATTAGTCGGTACTCGGTCTGCCACCCCACTGACTAGACTAGTCAGACCTACTAGTTGGGCCAGTCGGACGAGTTTTACAACATTGATATCAATTATCAACCAAGTCGTAATACATATACTCTTTTTAAGTTATAGGGTAACCCAATAAGGCACACTTGATTGCGCGACAACTTGCTACTATAGAGGGGAAATGAGTTGTATTTCATAGAGCCCAAGGGTTCTCATAAACTTAAGAGAGAAACCCTTATGGTATATGTGTAGGAGAAGGTGGAATAACAACCTCATCCCATACTCAGAGGGACTAAACATGTCATCTGTAGGAGTATAGTACATGGACTCGAATAAAGTGACATCAGCACTAACATACTATTTTCCATGTACATGATCAAAACACCTATAACCCTTTTGGGTACAAGAGTACTCCACGAACATACATTTGACAGCTCTAAGAGCGAGCTTGTCACGACATGGATGTAGAAAGTGGACAATTTCCACACAACCAAGGGGTCGTGACATAAAAGAGGAAAGGTCCTTAGGAAAAGCAAGAGAGAATGGTGTCTTTTCATCCAAAATGGTAGAGTGTATCCGAATGAGGTAACATGATGTCATCACAGCATCACCTCAGAAGGAATGAGGAGTCTGACTTTGAAATGACAAGAGTCCTGGGGATGTCCAGAAAGTGACGATGTTTGCGTTCAACAACACTGTTCTACTATGAAGTATAAGGGCACGAAGTTTGATAGATGATGTCACATGAACTAAAGAAATGGGACAGTTGAATAGTACCGAACTCCAGTGCATATAAGACAATGTATCTATAAAAGTGGAGAAAAGATTCGCCATTTCAATCGCAAAATTATGAAGCATTGTACTAGCATCAAACTTATTCTTTGGATTATGAAGCATTGTACTAGCATCAAACTTATTCTTTAACAAAAATACCCGTTACAGTCTGGAAAATCATCCACATCAACCACATAATACATGTACGCCTGATTATTTGAGACACGACTCGGACCCTACATATTAAAATGAAAAAGCTCAAAAGGACTCTGATTACTACGACCATGACGACTTGAAAAGCTAGACTGGTGATGCTTTCCAAGCCAAAATAGTTCCACTGAAAAGTGGACATGAAAGAAATGACATGGATGAGACAGATCTTCTCCAATGGAATATGACTAAATCAGATATGCCAAGTATAAGAAGAAATTGATCCAGCGAAAAGGGAGCCAACACCAGCATAAGGAGACCGGATCAACCTGTAAGGCCCACCATGCTCACAACCACATCCAATCGCCATGTTCGTAAGTATATCCCGAAAAACAATGGAAGCAATGTCAAATATGACACGGCAATGTAAATCTTTTGTAATCTGATTGATATACAATAAATTCATTCAGAGTTACGGTGCATGAAGAACATTCCGCAAGCACATTGAGTCCGGTGATGAGAGAATGTATCCTATCAGCAATCACCATTGATCTACCAGGTTGTACAAAGCTATAAGAACTGAATTGTGAGTGATCTCCACAAAGATGATGGGAAGCTCCAGAGTCCATGATCTATTCTGAAGGGTCGGATAGAGAACGATGGTAAATGCATTAATAATACGTAAAGAGTTGGTAGAGGCAGAAGCAGCAACATCAGATGGGCCAGTAGAAACACTAGGAGATCCAACAGCTAAGGGCATGATCTCTCTCAGTAATGCAACAAAGTCATCAAAACAATGATCGGTAGAATCAGTAACAGTCTGGACTTGCTCAATAGTCATGTTGATGGTGGAAAGTCGTGCCTGGAATAGCGTGTTTCCTCAGAATGACCAGAATGATGACAATATGAACATAAATGGCATAGGCATAAGCCTCCTCTACTATGAGTGTTCCATCCTCTAAATTGAGGCAAACAACCTCTACCACAGGAAGTCGCCATAGCCGATGACATATGAGAAGATGTAGCAGAGGGGATGTTCAGTTTGCTTAGCATGTGGTACACATCCTCCATATGTGGTATAGTAGAATTTGTGAGTAATTGAGAGCGAGCTAAGTCATACTCCGGATTAAGGGCTACCAAAAGCCCCCAATCATAACAAAATCTCGATAGACTTTATAGTGTTTTGGTGAGGTCGTCAGAGGTATGTAGCTATGGAGTCGATCAAACATACCCCTACGAGGTGTGTACACGACATGAAGAAGATGATCTCCATGTTTGATTATAAAAATATCATCATATGGTTGCAAGATCTTCGACTCATTCCTCAATTGAGAGTATGTAGCTGCGAGGATGTCCCATATTGCCTTCGTTGTGGAATGACTCAAGATATCGTTGGTATTTCTTTTCTTTTTTGAGTCACAGGCTATTTCAACGGAGACAAACCAGATAGCCATACTTTAGCATAAGCACCGCATACCTCCCATGAGGCATTGGTCCCAATCTTGTCCACCAGCTCATCATGCGTCAAAATATGCTTTTTACTATGGCTCTACAATAGATCCATGAATTGCACCGTCAATAACTCGTAGTTTGTGACATCCACCTTAACGATAGGTGTTGGACCCTAGACAACCGAGATCATGGACAAACAATAGGTTGTCTAAACAAACATCGAAAGGAGAGGTTGTAGGTGTAGACGCATATCACAATCAACCCTAAACAAAAAAATCATCTGCACAAGGGCTTAACATGGACCACAGAGGTCTGATTTCTCCCTCTTTTCAAATTGAAATCAGACCAATTGATACCCTCCACATTGGGTGGCAGTGGGAAGGCGAAGGGGTCGCTGGGCAGGTGGTGGAAGGTAATGAGTGGTGTTGGGCGATAGGCAGGTGGCGGCGGGGCCACTAGACGATGTCGTGGGGCGACAGGATGCCATTGGGCATTGCCACGATGTGGCAGGTATGCCGATGGGCAGTAGAGGTGTCGTTGGGTGACGGTGATGCGCGAAGAGCTTGCGAGTAGGGAAGGATATAGGTATATGCTCGGGTTTAGGACTACCGCTCTGATACTATGTTGAGGGAAAATGGTTGTTGTATTTCATACATCCCAAGAGTTCTCTTATGTAGAAGAGAGAAACCTTAATGAATAAATTACATTGCACTGTGAAATAAATAGAGAGAAACAACATAAAAACTCTCAACATCCACTAATCTGAAAATTGTGAACAAAGACAAAATAACCAAAGATGCGCAGAGGTATAGGGAAAGGATCCTCATCCGAATAGCATAAGCAAAATTGAGCATTCCCACGAAGAACAGAGGAGGGAATTCAATTGATCAAATAAATGGCAAAAAATGGTGTCAACCCAAAAGGTTTCCTTCAACTATGTAAGAAGAGAGCAACCAGTATCCATATGGCATATCTTCATTTCTGTAACCCCATTCTGTTGCTATGTGCATACGCAAGAAGTCTAATGTAAGGTACCCTAGGAGGCAAAAAGTGAACAAGGTTCATTTGTACAAACTCCAAGGCAATGTCGAACCTGAAGAGTTAAAACTTGTCAAGGAATCTGTCGGAGTGTATGTGTTATGCATCACTTATGTTGTAGATGGGTAAATGGATCACTCCAGGATTCATTTACCACATCCAGTTGTTTAGTCCCACATCGACCATCTGTGGGATGTGGAGAGTTAGTGACGGCTATATAAGAAGCCCCTCACCCTCTTGTAACAGTTGAGAAAGTCAATAGATACAACAGCCCTTTGGGTTAAAAAAAGAGGCGAGCATGGGCAAGGCCCAAGTGGGTCGTATGTAAAAAAAATAGAAGGAAAAGAGAGAGAGCAAAATGTGGATCCACTGTTTGGGTCATGATCTTTGAGCCCAAGTGAGCCAAGTTTCTTTGTTCAAAAAAAAGAGGCATGTACAAAAGAAAAGCCAACAACAACAACAACAACAAAGTCTTTTTCCCATAATTAAGTAGGGTCGGCTACATGGATTCTTCGCCTCCATTCATATCTATCTTGCGCCAATCCCGGGCTTATATCAACAAAACTAAGACCCTTTCGTATGGTCTCTTTCCAACACTTCTTGGGTCGTCCTCGCCCTCTCTTAGCCGGCTCAACATCCCAACACTCGCATCTCCTAATTGGGCATCAGTTGATCTTCTTTGCAAATGTCCAAACCATCTTAAGTGATTTTCTCGCATCTTATCCTCGATCGAAGCTATGCCAACTTTCTTTCTGATTGCATCATTTCGAATCCGATCTTTACGTGTGTGTCCACATATCCACCTTAGCATTTTCATTTCTGCTACACTCATTCTCTGCACATGTCTATGCTTCACAGGCCAACATTCAGATCCATAAAGCATAGCAGGTCTCACGGCTGCTTTGTAAAACTTTCCTTTAATCTTTAAAGGAATTTTCTTATCACAGAGAACAGCAGAGGCTCATCTCCACTTTAGCCAGCCTGCATTTATTCTATTAGTAACATCTCCATCAATTTCCCCATCATGTTGCATAATAGATCCCATATATCTAAAGGAATCTCTCTCCTGAATGTTATCGTCACCAATCTTCACCTCGATTCCTTCACCATCGCTTCCATCAAAGGTGCACTCCATATATTCCGTCTTCGTCCTACTTATACGAAATCCTTTAGTCTCCAACTCATATCTCCAGACCTCAAGCTTCTCATTTACTCCATCTCTAGTCCCGTCAATTAACACAGTATCATCAGCAAATAACATATACCAAGGTAACTCATCCTGAATGTGACTGGTCAACTCGTCCATAATCAAAGTAAAAAGAAATGGACTCAAAGCAGAACCTTGATGTAAACCAATGTTGATGTCAAAATATCCAGTCTTCCCAAACGGGATCCTTACACAAGATAAAGCCCTATCATATATGTCCTTTATGAGGTTAATGTATAGGACAGGTATTTGTCTCTTCTCCAACACTCTCCACAATATCTCTCGTGGGACAGAATCATAAACCTTCTCCAAATCAATAAAGATCATGTGGAGGTTCTTCCTTTTAGCTCTATAAATCTCCATTGTTCTCCGCAACAAATGGATGGCTTCAGTTGTTGAGCGACCTGGAATGAATCCGAATTGGTTTTCTTTTACATTGGAAATTTGCCTCGACCTTCTTTAGATCACACGTTCCCAAATTTTCATAGTGTGACACATCAGCTTAATACCTCTATAATTTGAACAATTTTGAATGCCTCCTTTATTCTTATAAAGAGGCACCACGATACTCCTCCAATCTTCAGGCATTTTCTTGCTTCGCCAAATAATATTGAATAGATTCGTAAGCCAAGTCAAACAACGCTCCCCTAAAACTCTCCATACTTCTACAGGGATGTCATCCGGTCCTAAACCTTTTCCAGGTCTCATAACCTTCAAAGCCTCCTCTACTTCCTTTCTTTGTATCTGTTTATAGCATGCACGATTCAAGTAACTTTCACTACAAGCTAGATCACCAAAGTGATATCTCTATTTCCTTCCCCTATGAAAAGTTTATGAAAGTACTGCTCCCATCTAATCTTTATATCCTTCTGAGTAACAAGCACATGACCTTCCTTGTCCTTAATGCATCTCACTTGAGAAAGGTCTTTAGTTTTCCTTTCTCTTGCTTTAGCCAACCTGGATATATCCTTCTGTCCCTCCTTAGAGTCGATATTTTTATACAAAACTTCATAAGCTTTTGACTTAGCTTCACTTACGGCATTCTTTGCTTCCTTCTTCGCTATTTTGTAGTTTGTGACAGTTTCCTCTGTTCTATTCTTAGACATAGCTTTAAAGCAAGCTCTTTTTATTTTTAGCTTCTCTTGCACCCCTTCACTCCACCACCAAGCCTCCTTTTGACATGGAGCTTCTCCCTTTGACTTGCCTAGCATCTCTTTGGCTACCTTTCGGATACAAGATGCTACTGCCTCCCATATCTCGTTTGCACTACCGCTACAATCCCAAGATAAGTCTTCTAAAACCTTCTCCCTGAAGCTCACTTGCTTCAGTGGAAGATTCCACCATCTAATTCTAGCTATCTTAGAAACCCTCCTTTTATTTACCAACCCTTTCATTTGTACATCCAAGACTAACAAACGATGTTGGGTTGTCAAACTCTCTCCTGGGACTACTTTGCAGTCTTTACAACACAACCTATCTCTTCTCCTCAACGTAAAGTAATCTATTTGTGTTCTAGTTGGCCCACTCTTATAAGTAATTAAATGTTCCTCCCTCTTCTTAAAGAGAGTGTTGAACTCAGCCATGGCCGGTCCCAAGCCCGAGTAAATGAGGAGGGTTGCGTTAGGTAGCCGACAGCCAGCGTAAAACAGTCAGAGACAATTTCCTAAATAGTACTTTTTTTCTAAAAAAATACTATTTAAGAAGTTGCCTCATGACAGTCGGATCTTTTCAACATGGATTTAAGTACAAAAGAAAAGCCATACAAAAAATTTTGTGAGGAAAGCTTAAAAAAATGAAATGGATTATTTGCAAAAAAAATTGAGTGTGATGGCTATTAAAAAAACTAAAATAGCCAGAAAAATGATTTACAAAAATTGATTGAGAAAAGCCGAGAAAAATGTGACAATGTTTATGTGATGTTTTTCTCTATTTTTTGTCTTCTCCCAACTTTGTTGATGTCATTATGTTCCGACAAGTATGGGAGAAAGGGGGAGTATTGTGTAGAGGCACAGGTCGATTTCCATATATAGATTCTCCAGTCCAGAGGACCGACAACCAGTTGTTCATACTCTACAAAGATGTTCAGATTCAGACTCGACGATCAAATTCTGAGTCTTCAGTTCGACGAGCACATGTATGCGATCGTCAATGTGCAGTCTCCATCATTCTAGTTTTGTCGACTCAGAGTTTTCATGTGATCATAGGGACTCCAGAGTAGAAATCTCATTCCCTATGTCATGTGGGTTAGGGTTTTCATGTGGTTTCATAGGAACTCCAAAGTAGGGATCCCATTTTCTAAGCCAGTATGGGAGAGACCCAGTTCTCCGACGAGGATGTCTCCATGACTTTTCCAGTTCGGTCCTTCAGAGATGGAGCAGTTGTCCACATGATGCAGTCATCTACATGTGGCAGGACAAAATTCTCCAAGTGGAGACTCATTTTCAGTAGCAGTGACTCTGACATGCATAGTACAGAGCACATGTTGTCCGATGAGGAGATTCAGTTTGACTCACACACCAGCCCGTTTATTCCTCCTCACTTGCACAATATAAGAAGCAACATCCTTGACAGCAACCGACGGTGTGCATGCGTTGAGTTGATATTGTATGTAGTGTCTTGTAGTATGAGTTTGAGATTTCTTTCTGTTTGTCCAAACTGAGCATTGCATGCTCCAGCTTGAGGGGGAGTGTTGGAGTATATGTGTTATGTGTCACTTATGTTGTAGATGGGTAATGGATCACTCCAAGCTCCACTTACAACATCCAATTGTTTAGTCCCACATCGATCGTCTGTAGGATGTGGAGACTTAGCGAGGGATATATAAAAAGTCTCTCACCCTCTTGTAACAATTGAGAAAATCAAGAGACACGTCAACCCTTTGAGGCATTCTCTCGCGGTTTCATCCCGCTCCTTAGGGAGTAGGGTTCCACGTAAAATCCTGGTGTTACTTATTGTTTTTATTCTATTCATCTCATATGCTTTCGCATTCTCATTTTCTAACAGAATCCTTATAAGAGAAAAGAAAGACTTATCAATTTTGTTGATCTTCGATTGTTCTTTTATTAGATATACCAAAGAAGATAGATTGAAACTATTAATAAAACTACAAAATATGTGTGTCCACTCACAATATGAACAAGGACATGGCCCCTACACATTGCAATGAACTAAATCAGAAGACGTAGAATAACATGGGTCATTTCTGTGAGGGAAAGACTATCTATGAGGTTTTCCAAACTAACAAGCTTCACACTCGAAAGGCTACAGTAAAGTCGGCTCAAAAATTATCTGAGAGAGAGCTCTAGTGGTAAACAGATGACCAAGATGAAGATGTTAGAATGAATCAATAGAGATCATAGTAGCTCCACCAAAAGTCCGCTATGTACGATCATCAAGATAGTAAAGATTATATATATATACAAGTTACAGGGTAAGCATTTTCTCGACATCTTACCCACTTTTTCCTAAAAAGAGATAGTAAAGATGATCCTTCTCATAACCTCCACCAAAGATTTGTATCATCCGGATATCCTAAAAATATCAAGAATGCTTATCAAGTAGCATTCTACAATTAAGTTGTGTACACAGTCTATAAACAAATAGTAAGGTCGACGGACGATCCAATACACAAAGAACTCTGGAGAGTTTGAAAGACAATGAAAATTTCAAATTGTTGCTTCAGCAATAGGAGAAAGAGCACCATTTGCCAATCTGACTGATCATACTGCCATAAATGGTTGAAAAGAAAACAAAAATCTGCTTTCACCAATCAAGTGAGCAGAAGCACCGGAATCAAATGATCCATGTAGTAGTGTCAGTAGACGTAGAATGGGCAATAATACTTGGTCGTGACAAAACTCGCATAAAGTATGCATTCTGAAGCAGAAGCACTTTGAAGAAGATGCATCAGACGTATCTCTTAACTGCAGTCATCAGATCCGGAGGAAGCTAGGTTGGTCACAGGATGTCTACCAAACATCACCAAACATTTGTCAAAAGGTTGTGATTGGATCGTTGACAATAAACACAAGGAGCACGTCCACGACCTATAACAACGAAGCAAACCCCAATTATTCTCGATGTTTGCATGGGGCAAAAGCCGTCTATTTACAGTTGTTGTCGTCGTGCGACTCTCTCATCATTTTGTTGGTGAAATCAATGTTGTTACACATCCAACCACTGCCAAGACATCGCCGCACAACCCTTGTGCTACTCTATCTTCGAGCAGTGCGTTGGCTCATCAGATTCAAAACTCATCTCTCCACATTCTTACTCTCGAATATTCAGTAGTCATCTAATGTCAATTTTTTTTCACGCATTTCGATCATATTCGACCATTTCGACACTTTTTATGTGACTTCAGTTGATACTACTTCTGCATAGCAATGCATCTTTTATGATGTGTCAACAGGGCATTGACCTTGGTGCTTAATCATGATTCGACCAAAAATGGTACGTCGCATACAAATGGATGCCTCCAATTAATTAAAATTTGTTTTAAGTAACAAGAAACAAGAAAGCATGTTGTTAATTTTTTTTTTCCGAAAAGGGTGACATGACACAAACTGAATACAAATAATTTCAAGAAAACAACTTAAGGCCATTGCAGAAATTATTATGCACAAGAGTTCTCGAATCAAAAGATATTAACGCCATTGCAGAAATTATTATGCACGAGTTCTCGAATCTAAAGATAACATGTTTTCTAATAAACTTACTTTATAGTCTCAACAAGTGCTCCTGGTAGCCGATGCTCTTCATTGAATGCCGGCACTATTAAAGAAATGTACTTCTCAGGTGGATCAAATATTGATGGCAAGGGGACCTAAAAAAACAGCGTTTCTATCTATTACATTAATTAGCTATGTAGTAATAACAAAGAAAACGTGAGAAAAAATGCAAAACTGAATGATAATATTCAAATTAATGTTTGAAAACAATAACATAATAGCATTGGATAGAAATTTGAGCCGTGTCCACTTCTAATTAACATGTAAGCATTATTCTAATAAGAGTTATGAGACAACAAAACATATAGAAATCTAGATGATGACGACAATAGCCAGACTATTTCCATTAATCAATCATCTGTTCAAATAACGCATACGCATTGTATAACTTATTATTAGTTGCCAAAATCATTACAAGAAATTAGTATAAATTAAGTTATATGTATGATTACTGACTTTTAATCAGTAATAGTCTCAGAAACTTGATAGGCTAAAGTGGAGAGGAGCCTCCGTTGTTCTCTGTGATAAGAAAATTCCTTTAAAAAATAAAGGAAAGTTTTACAAAGCAGCCGTAAGACCTGCTATTCTTTATGGTTCTTAATGTTGGCCTGTGCACCATAGACATGTGCAGAGAATGGCTGTAGCAGAAATGAAAATGCTAAGATGGATGTGTGGACATACACGTAAAGATCGGATTCGGAATGATGCAATCAGAAAGAAAGTTGGTGTAGCTCCGATCGAGGATAGGATGCGAGAAAACCGCTTAAGATGATTTGGTCATTTGCAAAGAAGGTCAACCGATGCACCGGTTAGGAGATGCGAGTGTTGGGATGTTGAGCCGGCTAAGAGAGGGCGAGGACGGCCCAAGAAGTGTTGGAAAGAGACTATACGAAGGGATCTTAGTTTTTTGGATATAAGTACGAGATTGACCCAAGATACATCTGAATGGAGGCGAAGAATCCATGTAGCCGACCCTACTTAATTGTGGGAAAAGGCTTTGTTGTTGTTGTTGTATGATTACTGACTTTTCTAGCTATGTACATGCAACATTCATGCCAAAAAGTATGTTAAAAAATATTCGTAATTACAATACATTAATGCATAGTTCATCTATATTCTTTAAAAATCTCTTCTGATATGCATATATGCATACGTCAGTCGGTTAGTTGCCAACGTCAAAAGTTATCCCGAACTTTGCATAGCTGAAGCGACAAGACTATACAGAAACCACAAGACCGCACCTCAAGAGACTTCTCTACAAGCCATTAAGATACATTTCTTGTTTCAAAACTATTGGGAAAAGAGATTATAAGAGGCCTGTACCTCCTTATATAGGGAGGGGTAAAGGGATAATACAAGGATCTAGGGCATAAAAAGAGACAACATAAAGGTACATGATTAAAGAGAACTACAACGTAAAGATATCATGCATGATCAACTTCGAAAAAAATATCAATCAAACAGAGTCCTTGTGAGAGGCTTGGTGAACACATCAGCTCTAATCCAATCTGTCATAGCCATGTATTTGACAAAGACGCAGAACCCAGTAGTTGACTTTATATCATGTATGCTCTCAAGGTAGTGGTATCCACGAATCTGCAAAAAATAGCACAATCCAAGATAGAAGTCCACCCCATGTGTGTCCTTGAGCTATCTCAAAATCGGCATCACAGCATCAGAATGTACTCTCCTGGACAACTCATATATTGGTTTGCCCAGCTCACGACAAACACAATCAAGTGACACGAACATAGAGTTTTCCCTCTACAGCCCTATATTGTCTAAAATTTGCCAACAACAAAATCACCCCGTATTGTTTGACATCCACATACATAGAAATAGAGACCAGCCGAGATCCAAGCATACCAATCTTAGAAGTCAAAAAAATGATACCACTGTGACATGACCGCCTCTCGAGTTCTATGAGCCACCTCTATATGACCAAGAAAAATTGTAAGGTACCAATGTATTTGGTAACAAAGTGCTTGTTCTGTACTTCTTTAACCATTACATGATGTCAAGATCACTGCATACAACCACAATAGAGTTATCAAAAAAGAACTGTAATACTAACCAGTTCCTTGTGTGATGCCTCACAAAGCGAGAATGATCCACTAGATCATGCATATTGCATATGCTCTACCACTTGATATAGCTTGTGAAATGAAAACCTGGATCGTGCTTAAGACCATAAATGGCTTCTGAATGAAGTCTGCAAATCTTTTGAAACATGAAATTAGGGATTAAGGTAAAATTAGGATTTTGATTGAATTAGCGGTTGTCGACTTATTTCATCCAATTTGAGCCCATCATTATTGTATTTTTAAGAATTTTCACACTTGTACCCTTCCGAATTTCTGCAAATATACATTTGCACCTACCTTTTTTTTGCAATAACACTTGTGCCCCTGCCTTCTTGGGCCATTAACAAGTATAATTGTCAAGTTAGTTGCTGTTTGTTCCCCTCTGAAATGGACCGTAACTTAGACATGTGCATAATTGTCATAAAAAAGGAGGGGCACAAGTGGAATTCGATATTATCCTCTTCCTACCTTCTTCCTCCGCCATTTTCTTCTGCACCCCCCATCATAACCCCACTGTCGCCTACCACTTCTTCATTCACCCCTCGCACGAGCACCTTCTTTGTCTCTTTCCGCCCCAAGCACCACTATACATCCTCGAAATCCCTCCACCTTTTCGCTCTGAGCACCAACTACGCTCTAAGCAGTTCCACCCCCATCATCCTCCTCCCTACAGCCCTTCCACACCCCTCCCCTCCACCTCAAGCTCCCTCATCTTGCCCCCAAGTTGTCGCCCCCAACTCACCCCCTACGTCACATCAACCCTCCTCTATCCCTAATCTCGAGCCCCCTTTGCCATGATCTCCTTGCCCCCAAACCCCTCTCCTACCTCAACCATCCATCACCAAGGCCACTTCATGCTTGAGCCCCTGCCTGTCAACCAACCCTCATTTTCCCCCTCCTCCATAGCACCCCAATACCGAGCCCTATTTATCCCATTCTCCTTGCACTCTACCACCACCCCCACAACACACACAAACTCTCTTGCATGACCACTCCTCTCCCTCTCCAATGGAATCCAATGCTCCAAGCCTATTCGCCAATAGTCCTCCACTCCTCTCACCCCTCCCTATTAAAAAGGTTAGTAGCCTATTGTAAGGTTAAGTTAGGATTTATGATATGAACACTGATTTTGGAGATCTCCTCCATCTTTCACCCCTCATCCCCCCACCCCCTTCTAGAATTCCTTCTTCTCAACCCCATCACTCCCTCAACCTATGAAACGCATCACGCTCCTTCTCTCATCCCTTCCTGATTTCAATTTGCATCAAGTGGTATCTGAGCATAGAAATTGAATTGTTCCCACGATTTAGAAAGTTGAATTGAGTCAATTGGTCGTGGTTCGTGTTAAAGGCATGAGAAATTAAAACAACATATCCTATCAAGCATCAGGATACAATGGCTAGATTCACTACTAAAAGAAGGGACATTCATTCATGGAAAGAATTCGTCAAGGGAGACACTCATACAATACATATTCAACGAAGATATATTCATTCAAAAAGAGGATTACATCGTTAAAACTCCCAACCAAGTACAAGAAGATGACCAAAAAACAGAAGTCATATATGATGCAAGCATCGTGATGCAGTCCAAGCCCCGAATCTGAAGGGCCAAGTGGAGGTTTCGGCACCAAAAAATTAAGTCCAGGGTCCTTCTCAAAGTGTTTAGTTCTATTTTTATTTTATGTAAATTTTCTCGTGTAAATTTTCTTTTTTATTTTATTTTAGCATGTAGTTTGAGCTCCTTGTATGAACACTGAATGCTCTTTTGTCTTGAAGGGGTGTTTTGTGTTATAAAAAGGGGGGGAGGGGCAGCAAAAGAAAGCAGGAATTGAGATACTAAAAAATACTTTACATGTCTTCCTTCCCACCCCTGATTCACCTTCTCCTCTCCCTCTCTTTTATCTTCTCCCAGCTCCAGCCACCTCCTTTCTCGTCCCAGTTCTCCCTCTTCCCATCCCAGCAGCTCTCCTTCCCTCACCAACAGCTCCAGCAGCCTCCTCCTTTCCCCTTCCAGTTCCAGCCCCTTCTCTCTCCCCACATCTCCAGCAGCCCCAACACCTCCTCCCAACTCCATTGTCTTCCCCAACAGTTCTCTCATTTCCCAGCTTTCTTTCTTTTCTCAACCCCTCAACCATTCAACCAATAACTCTTTAACTCCACCTCTACGACCACCGCAACTAGCCCAACATCTACCCTTCATTTTCCCAGCTTCATCGCCCATCGCCTAACCAAACCCCATCAAAGTCTAGAGCTACACCTGCATCCAACATCCTTAGCCCACAACGCATTGCTTTTCACCGTGTACTGTTTCCCTCTCTCCTCGCAGTCATTGGAAACCTAGGTTCATCATCTTCTGCTCTAGTTTAATGTATTGTTATTTGAGAACCTAGTTTGTCATCCTTTGCTCTGGTGTTGATGTATTGTTATTTGGGAACCTGTATTTGTCATCTTCTCTTCATGTTTAACGTAATATTATTTCTTGGATCAACGTTCTGAAGAAAGTTCTGATATTTTATGACAGTGTCCCTTCATTTCTTATTACCTTGCTTAGACATTTATTTATTCATTCGGTCACATATGTCAGTAAAAGTAGCCCCTCTCAACCTCCAGCAAACTCCTAAACCAGTTCTGTCTTCAGAACCACATACCACCTCCAAACTGATGGCCAAACAGAAATAATAAACGTGTCTTTGGAAAACTTGCTTGATGTCTCGCAGGAGAATGACCCTCTCAGTGGGATTTGGTCCTTCCTCATGCCGATTTTGTGTAGAATAGTTCATCTTGTCAATCTACTGGAAAATCTCCTTTTGAATGACTCTGTGATTTTCCCATTCCTCAAGTCCTTGATAGAGTTCATTAGGTTCGACCTAGGCGGGCAAGTGCTACTGCAGACGAGTTGGATGACCATATCCACCAACTCCGCCAAGAAATCCGTACCAAACTCTGTTGGAGTACATCCACAGGTTTAGTCTCATATCTAATGTTAGTCAAACTCCAATCTATCGGTGGGCCTATATATGAAGCCCCACACTCATTGTATCAGTTGAGAGAAAACAAAACAAAATATCGGATCGTCGGAGGCCTTCTCTCGTGGTTTTATCTCACTCCTCACGGATTAAGGTTCCACATTAAATCGTGATGTTCTTCCACTGCTTTTTATTTCTTTATCTCGGATACAGCTTCCGCACTATCGTTTTCTACATGGTATCGAAGATGGTCCAATTCTCGGTGATTTATTTTTATGTTCGTGATTTGTTCAAGACTTGATTATCAGAGCAGATTTGAATTTGGTAGTTCATTCTTGTTCTTGAAGATTTGTTCGTTGATCTGCCAAAAGGTTGATAAGGGTGTTAGGGTTTTCTGAAACCCTAAAATCTGTTGAACGTTATGAAGTTCGATCAGCATGTTGAAACCCTAATTCAAAGAAGTGATACAGCGACAACAACTAGAGTTCCAAGCGATTTCTCCTCCATCAACTAGTCTGGAACCTTAATCGAGAGAGTTTGGGATATCATGGTTCCTAATTCTTAAAAAGAAGCCAGAGAAAGAAGAAGACGATCAACAAGGGTATCCAACCCCTGATTCATCTTCGTAATCAGCACAAGGTGTTTTCTCTCCGGCATGGTATGTTGCTCCTTCTCCGAGCAACTCCTCATGCACCGACCTCCAGCAAATCATGACCTGGAACGGAGACATCTCCATGTTTTAGAAGATCATCCTGGTTTGATTTTGGATTCAATTCGAGTTCCAACTCACGAGACCCTAGCAGCACAAACCTTGTGCAATCCTTTCACGTGGATCCTAGTCGACTCCATCAAACTTCTGCCTTTATCTCCAACAAAAGAAGAAGAAGTATCATTCCCACACGAATCTTCCTCCAAAGCGCAACCCAAACAATCGTTGATGGAACCATCTCAATGCGTGCGAGCTCCAGCACCTCTCCCTTTCATGCAAAAAAAAACAACAGTAAGAGACGAGGGCCACGACCCCAGTCCCCAACTTGCTCCAGATGGAAATTAACAATTGCACAACACCTCCAGACGGTCACTCTCCAACTGAAGATCAAGAAGAGGAGGAGGAGGCGCATCTTATCACCCTCACAAGCCCTCCAACTTCTAAGAGCCCCTTTACCAATCGCGACTTCAAACAGCAACGGTGAATTGACAGGTGCCCCATCGAGGCCGATATGATTTGGTCTCTCTAATGGGAACCCTAAATAGAAAAAGGGAGGCTTGGTCTTTGGGGCCAAAAGTGGGGCCCAATTTACCAAAAAATATTAAAAAACGACAGGAAGATATTAGGCCCAATGTGTCGTTGGTTTTTTAAGGGGGGTGATGCTACAAATATTGGGCCAATTTGGCCCACGATTAAAAAGTGTGGGGAATTCTTTTGAAAAAAAAGAAGGTGTCCTGCAAAAAAATCATACGAAAAAAAGAAGAAGAAAGAAAAGCCAAAAAAATGAGACCGCTTAAAAAATAGATTGTTTTTGTTCTTCCGTCTTTAGGTCTTCTCTCAACTTGATCGATGTCATTGTTTTCCAACAAGTATGGGAGAAATGGGGGTGTATTTAGATCAGTCCGATCCAGACTCTGCATACATATTGTCATATTTGGACTCTACATATTGTTTTAGAAACTGTTTCAGAGTTTCAGTTCGTAGCGCACATCCACATGTGCAATCATTGTTTAAGAGGTCCCCATACTTGATTTGGTCAGCTCAGGATTTTCATGTGGACCATAGAGACTCCAGAGCAGAGATCTCATTCTTTGAGACATTGTGGGTTTAGGGTTTTCATGTAGATTCATAGGGACTCCATAGTAGAGATCCCATGCTCTGAGCTGGTATAGGAGAGACCCAATTCTCTAACAATGAGACTTTCAAACTCTATTCTCCAGTGACAGTAGACTCCGACGAGGATGTTTCCATGGCTTTTTCTAGTTTGGCCCTTCAGAGAGATGGAGTGGTTGTAGGCCAGAGTTCTCCAAGTGGAGACTCATTCTATTTTCAGTGTCACACACAATACAGAGCACGTGTTCTCCGATAAAGAGACCCAGTTCAGTTCGCATTCCAGCCCTTCAGTTCCTCCTCACCAACACGAATGAGAAGCAACATCCTCAATAAGTAGGCAGTAGAGTTTACGTTGAGTTGATATTTGCCTGTAGTGTCTTATAATGTGTGTGAGCGATTTCTTTCTATTTGTTCAAGCTGAGCATTGGATGTTCCATCTTGAGGGGGGTGTTGGAGTATGTGTCAAATGTATGGATGCGCAATTCGACTCCAAGGTCCAACTACCAGATCTACAGTTTTATTCCCACATCTACTATTAGTGGGACTCTGATTTGTCAGTGGGTTTCATCATGCTCCTTATGGAGTAGGGATCCACATTAAATCCCAATGTTCTTCTACTATTATTTATTTTTTTATTTCTGGTATGCTTCTGTGCTATCATTTTCTACATGGTTAGTATCAAAGACATGTATTTTTAACGATACCATAGCTTTGTTCGGAAATAATTTATGATACAATCTTATAAAGTCTGAATCTAACAATTTGGATGTAGAGTCTGAATTTGAATGCTCTGCACATAAACTCCTAGAGACCTCCACCAAACATCAACCCTAAGACAATACCCACATAAGGGAGGTTGAGTTCAAGGGGATTTTGCTATGGCTCATTTTCAGAAAAAGTGTTTCCCAAGAGATCCCCACCACAAATTAAACCTAAAAAAAATAATCCTTCAAAAACGTGAAGAACAAATGCTTATATCTTTTCCCAAGAGATCCCACCACAAATTAAACCTAAAAAAATAATCCTTCAAAATCGTGAAGAAGAATGGTCCAAATGCTTATATCTTGGACCTACAACCAGAATTTAATACTTCATCTATATTTAACGTACAAGATTTGCATGTATGTTGACCAAGATGCAGCTATACCGAAGCATTCGCCGAGAAGAATCATCACCAACAACTTCAATAGCAACGGTAACTCAAGACACCATTGAAAATGAACTTGACATCCACGAATTAGCAACATGTTGTGGGTGACCTGACGTTGCTTGGTACGATGGACAAGGCATCGCTAGGAGGATAGTTCATGGATCGAGGAACAAGAGTTAAAAGAGCTCTGTCCTAACCTCCTGTAAAGTTATTAGAATGTTATCTTGTCGGAGCAAGATTCTTCTCAGCATGAGGGAATTGATGCATTCCAAGCTCCAAATCCGACGGGACAAGTAGAAGTTTCAGCACCAAAAAAACTGCCAAAAAACTAAGTTTGGGAGTCCTCTTTTAAAGTATTTATTTCTATGATTTCTCATGGAAATCCCTTTGAAAGTCAAAGGAAAGTATTACAAAGCAGTCATAAGACATGTTATGCTCTATGGATCGAAATGTTGGCATGTGAACCATAGACATGTGCAGAAAATGATAGTAACGTAAATGAAAATGCTAAGGCGGGTGTGTGGTCGTACATGAAAAATCGGCTTCGAACACCTGTGTTCCGAAGAAAAGCCGGTGTAGCTCCGATAGAGGATAAGATGAGAGAAAACCGCTTAAGATGATCTAGCCATTTGCAAAGGAGGTCGGTTGATGCACTAGTTAGAAGATGTGAGATTTGGGGTATTGAGTCGGTTAAGAGAGGACGAGGAAGACTGAAGAACTATTGGAGTGAGACTATCCAAAGAGATCTTAGTTATTTTGAATCTATGAAACAGAGAAGTGATGTGAGGGTGCTAAATGGTGTAAAAGGAGATGCAGAGTCATCAATGGTAGGTGGACCAAGGAGGAAGTAACCGATTTTCAAAAAATGGGAAGATGAGAACCTAGTACTTCTATTTGTTTGAAAGGAGTTGGATCTGAAATAACTTTTGCATCTGAAAAGGAGAAGTGTGGGATGAGGACAAGATTCACCACCTCATTTCACAAAATTATTTCATTTCCATGGTTTGATGGAGAGTATAATAGAAGGAGCACATTGAAGTTTTTTGGTCTTAGCTCTCCGTTCATCTTATATTTTCCTTTCCTTCAAGACCTGATTACCAGAACATCATATACATAGTTTTCCTCAAAAAAAAATACACGGTTCTTCTTCCTTCAAGGCTATGTTGGCTGTATGCTTAGTCCAACTTTTCCATTTTCAAGGTCATGTTTACCATCCATTTTTTAAATGTCATGTACCTCACTCTGAGCTTCATGTACAAATCATTTTATTTGCGAAAGCAGTTACTCAAGCTGCACAATGTCAAACTTATGAAGAAAAAAAACAAAGCATCCTAGGTCCCAGTTCCTCTAACTACAAAGCAAGGTTGCCCCAGCTCTCCTTTCTACAAAGCAAGGGCTGAAATGGGGTAAGGATAGGAGAGTGTATACTCGTCATTTCTAAGATGATGAGAACTATAGATGTCCCAGAGGATCCGAATATGTGTGATATAATGCTATTAAACATTGTCTGTTAATCTACGAGTGGATACAACACGGATCGATGTGATATGACATGTGAGGCAAGCAGTCTATGTTGACACCCATGCTTAGCACGGGAAAAGGTTGGATTTTGGGTTGTAACCTCGATTCGGTTATATTTGTTAGCGCCGTATCAAGCTTGGCTCGACATCAAATTCAATACATGAAGTTCCGAAGTCTGCACTCGAACTCTCACACTTGAACCGCATACCACCCACCCATAAGGCCATAACAGACTCCCCCCATATAAAGAAAAAGAACCATGTCCAAAGTGCACCAATGCAGCAGACGTCGCGAACAACGCATCCTCCCAAGCACAAGCCTCGCCGTGTTCGTCCCTTCACATATTTTAGGATGATTACAAAAGCAGTGAACCTAGCCGTGTCAAAATCGCATCTAACTGGTAATCGAAGTGCACAAAAAATACAAAAGAAAAGCAGCAGAACGAAAGTCAAGGGAATCGGCTGTAGAACCTTATTGAGCTACGAGGGATCCTCGAGGAACGCGGTCTCTCTTACAGCCCTGAAGAGAAGGACGGGATGTAGATGTAGAGATAAGAATGGTACGGGTTAGGGCGAGTAGGGGATTGGGTGAGAATGCTTACGGGTCGCGGGAGCATCCAATCTTCATGGCGTGGTCGAGGAAGAAGGCGAAGACTGTGAGGACGGAGACGACGACGACCGTCAGGAGAAGAAGTGCGGGAGTGACGGCGGCCAGATGGAAAGTCCACGGCACCTCCATCTTTGATCTCCTCCCTGCTCTCTTTTCCCCCCACGGCACTAAGATACCAGGCTCTGGGAAGATCCAATTACCAATCAATTGGATCCGACTAACTTGTACGGCAATGAAACGGACATATTATAAATCTCGGCTCTTGCTAGCACATACTTGCGGCCTACAGTTACTTTTTATAAAGGGATTTTATCACTTGTGCCTCTCCGAGATATCGCAATATCAGTTATGCCCCTATCTTTTTGGTAATATCAGTTGTGCCCCTCACTTCTTGCTCCGTCATCAGTTGTGTCCTTCCGTCAGATTGACCGTCAAAAAATTAAAATAACCATGGTTTATTCAAATCATGGTGTGGTTAAGAAGGGTATTATGGTCCATACATCTTCTTCATCTTCTTCCTCCTCCGTTTGCTCTTCTTCCTTCTCTTCATAATTTCTCTCACTATTAAGTAAACTGAGGAATTCATTTTCGCAGAAAATCCAACACGTAGTGGAGTCCCATCTGCACTGCCGGCCTGCCGTAGCACTCCCTCGTCCGCTGCAACATCCGCCCCAAGGGCACCACCTGCACCACCACCGCCCCCTCCGGCAGGAACACCATGTTGGTCAGCCCCGCGCCGTGCACCCCAGGGGGTGGGGGAGGTCGGGCGGAGGGGCGACAGGGAGTGGGGGAGGTTGAGGCGGAGGGGCGGTAGGGGTGGGGGAGGTCGGGGTGGAGGGGCGGCAGGGATGGGGGAGGTCGGGGCAGCAGGGGGTGGGGGAGGTCGGGCTGGGAGGGGGTGCGGGGTTGGGCGGCGCGGGGCAGAGGGAGAGGTGCTCGGGCGGGGAGATGACCTTGGGGCGGAGGGGGAGGCGGGGAGATGACCTTGGGGCGGCAGGGGTGGGGGAGGTCAGGGTGGAGGGGCGGCAGGGGTGGGGGAGGTCGGGGCTGTAGGGGAGATGACCTCCGAATTGAGCTGCGGTCTGCGAGACCAGCGAAATCTGGCTCGTCCCGAGGCCCACCAATCCAGAGGCACCGCCGAAGATTTCGTGGTTGCTTCTGCGGCAGCCGAAGACGAATCCTTCCACGGTGGTGCCTGCGAGATTGAGATGCTCGCGCGGAAGCTCCCCCTGTAGGATCTGTCCCCATAACTCAGCATGTAGCTGCAGCTCACCCTGTGCGTGCTGCACATGCTGGAATTCCCCGTCGCGAGCTGCAGTGAGCCGCAAGTGGATGAGTTGCACGGGACGGGCTGTAGGATGGCGAGACTGACGGGTCGAACAGCGGGTCCAGCTAGTTGTAGCAGTACATGCAGGGCTTGCATTGGACCCACGTCAGGTCGCTGCCCGTGTCCGTGATCAGCATCATCCTCCTCCCACCCAGTTCGACTGGGACGATGTAGTTCAAAGTCTGGAGCTTTATACCGGACACTAGAGGAAGCAATGCTTCCGAGATCTGGTTCACGAAGTGTACGTCACTCCATTGCAAGCTTCGCAGCAGGGCTTGCAGGTACCGTAAGCGAGCCTCATCGGAGGCTAGAAGCTGGTCAGTTCTACTCCCTCCGTACATCGCAGCCCGCGAGCAATAAGCATGGTTTCGCATTTCGAGTATCATCGCCCCTCGTTCTCGCCCTACACCGTGAGAAAAGATGAAGTTATGCAAGAACGAAAAAACCACTACAACAAACAGAGCAATTACTTATCTCTGCGGCAAGCAAGGCACGAAAAAATCATATGACCTTGGGGCGGAGGGCAGCAATGGGCGGCGCCGGGGAGGGGAGCGGAGCTCGGGGCGAAGCTGGACGGCACGGGGCAGGGGCGGGGGCGGAGAGGGAGGAGGAGGAGGTTGGAGGAGGAGGAAGAGGATGGGGAAGAGGAGGAAGAAGAAGAGGATGAGGAGGAGGGTACCACATAACCTTTTTTCTAAAATTAATTCCGCTTATGTCCTTAAAGTTAACGTCCGTTTGCACTGTTGATGGACGGTCACTAACCCGAGGGGAACAAGTGATAAAATAGCAAGAAGTAAGGGGCACAACTGATATTACCAAAAAGATAGGGGCATAACTGATATTGCGATATCTCGGAGGGGCACAAGTGATAAAATCCCTTTTATAAAAGAATAGAGATTATAAACCCAATTTTATGATAACAGATAAATCTAGTTTCATTCCGATTAGACATTGTCAATATAATTATATATAAGGAATTTTTACCCCGCATACCTTGTAAACTTTACCAATTACCTCATCGATCTTTGAAACAACGTATTTTCCTCCTCAACATCGTAAACTTGCTTTGTTTTACCTCACAGACTATGGTGTCAGTTTTAACTTTATTTGAGTCAATTGTTTGTGTTAGTTTTGAGTTAATCTAACCAATAAAAATCCAACGGTGGATGTCATCTCCTCCTTCCTCTCCAAGCATATGACGACGGATATTGGGATAAAGGAGGTGGAGCCACCTTGAGATTCAACAACAGTGTGGCCATCGAGGAAGAGGATGTGGAGTGGGGGCGGAGGACGAATGTCCTAGAGGAGGAGGTGGGCGAACGGCTTTAAGGAGGAGGTGGAGTTTGGGGAGGAGGCGGAGGTTGGGGAGGTCAGGGTGGGCGGAGGTCTAGGAGGGGTGTAGCTTGGGGAGGGGCAGAGGTTGGGGAGGTCCAGGAGGTCAGGGTGGGCAGAGGTCGAGGTGGGTGTGAGTCCAGGAGGGGTATAGGTCGAGGAGGGGTATAGGTCGAGGAGGGGCAGAGGTTGAGGAGGTGGGCAGAGGCCTGGATGGGGTGGGTGGTCGGCAACGCGAGGGAGGTCTCCAGTCCAGTATGTCTCTGACATCCTTATTATTCATTAGTTTCAATTTCATTATCATGTTATTTCAAAAAGATAATTATGGAAATAAAAACATGGATCAGTGCATGTCTTGCAACGAATCAAGAGTGTGTAGTTATAATTGTCTCAGTAATTGAGGCTTTTGTACAAAAGTCATAGTATTTTAGTAATAGGAGATAAGTAAATCCCGGTATTTGAAAACAAAATTAATATATGAAATCTACTGTTTTTATCATTTAATAATTATAATTGCAACTGCAAGTTCTATATTATTGCTGTAAAGCAACTGCAATTTAATAGTTTGAACGTTTATTCCCAGCCATCAAATAGCCAACAGGTATCACAGTTTCATAAACAAATTCCTCATGCATTAAACAATCAACTAATCCAAATTTCAACATTTATTCAAGCTACCCAAATCAAGATATCAGATTTCAACTGATTGGGGGTCAGGTTAGCGACAGCCTAGAGGGGGTGTAGGACGGCTGCGAGAGGGAAGTCAACAATATCTGAAGCATATGGAAAAATCCTTAAACGCATCACGGAAGCATGAGGATCGCACCGTGTGTAATCGGGAGCGACTAGTCGCACTAGTGCGCGGGGCAGCGGAATTTAAAAAATTTTCATACAATGAAATCACATGATCCAAGAACGCTTCTCGGATCGTTTCATCTAAATCACAAACAAGTATTAGGGTTACCTCTTGAAGCCTGATTGTGATCGAGTCTCTAAACGATGAGACCTATTATCTTAAGTCTAATCCAACGGAGGAGACGCTTGGGAGTACGTTAATGAAACGTGTGCTTCTCGTAATTCATGTTGATGATCCAAGTGACGAATCTCCTGATCTCATCACACGAAATCCAAAGCCTTCTTCACAAGCGAGGCATACCGAAGGAAACTGAGATACACGAGAAAACAATCTGGCATCATACGATGATGTTGCGACGATGACGACTCTCTCTTAGGTTCCACGGTGGACAACCACAATGAGAGAGAAAGAGAGACATTGTGTGTAGAGAGGGAGGGAGAGAGCATATGTTCTTGATGTTGTCGTTGTAACAAGAGGAACAAAGGGTGCATCTTTTTATATAGTATTTTGGGAGTCCGTGGATTGTCCGTAGATCACAATCCAGGGACTACACAAAATCAATGGATGAGATTGATTTGTGTTTCTTTCAATGGCCATTATCTTGTTGTGAAAATACAACAATAATTAATTTAATTAAAATTAATATATATATCGATGAATCGATATAAATTAATTTCAAATCAAATTAATTAATCAATCTTGAAGATAATGAGAATATTGACCATATCCCTAAAGGGGGGGGGGGGACGGCCACTCAATCATCTCATGACATCTCATTATCTCATGACATCTTATTATCTCGTGGGATCTCATTGTCTTATGAACAACAACATTTATTGTAAATCATCTCACAAAATATAACTCATAATTATCTTGGAACATTGCAATCATGTCATTAGAAAAATGTGAATCACATTCACATCCCGAAATATAATGTAAATTATATTTTCAATTAATCATCCAATAGGAATTCAATTCACATCAATAGTTTATTAACAAATATAAATCACAATAGACTCTCTGTAATATATTATAAATCACATTTTCATAATATAATAATATGGATAGTACTATCCACATTACTTATATCCATGATAATTAAATCACATCTAATCATCTTGGATCTTCATTATCATTTGCACAAATAATATGAATCGCATTCACATTATTAACATCTTTGATATATTAAATTACATTTAATTATCTCAGATAACTCTCCTTATAATATGAATCAAATTCATATTATTTATGATAATTAAATCACACTTAATCATCAATTTTCTCAATGCTCAGATACACATATCAATAGTGAAATCATCCATGAACTCTTTCAAGGATAATACGCTTTATCCATGGATACTTGGAGATAAGGACGGGGTGATTGTACTGTTCTATGTATAGTGACTTGGATATTGAGATCACATCTCAAATTCAGATCTTGCGGACCTTTCACAGATGCTTGATTAAATCAAGACCACAAATCTAATCTTCTCATTGCATCTGAATCACATTTAGGTCGTTGTCCAACATTTGGACCAGGATCGAATTACTTATCTACCGAGAGGAGTCACTAAAATCCAGACCCATTTCATCAGTCCCTATGAATGGAAGGGTCATGGTTATGCAATCGTTTATGATCACATCACCCTCATGCATTCCTAATACCTGTACATCCTGCATACTAGAAGATCGCGAACAAAACCGAAGTATTAGATCAATTTTACACTGTCTACTTTAGGGTTTTATCATTACGTTTCTCAATTGATCATTGGGAGTTGGTATCGATCATATACTTTCCAAAAGCATATACCATACTCAAGTGTTGATCATATACTTTTCAAATGTATATATAAACCTACAAATTTAAATAAGCTTCCAAAAAGAGACGAGCGTGCACGGAATTTGATTCTTCCCAATATCTCATGAGTGAGCTCGTGTCTTCCGGTACAGTAACTAAACTTGTAGGTTCCCCTTAAGAGATCGTAGTACTCATATGTCATTATATGCACAGTAGCACGCATGTGTATAGACCTTGGTTAGGTCATCAATCTATTGATTTGCCACATTTACATACTCTTACATATAGTAACATATCTGTCTCCGGTCAGAGGATGTGTGCCTATATCGTGACAACATACGACATAGGTCTTTTGTTATCTCGATCTCGTTAAGTCAACTCTTTGACCTAACTTATCTAATGCCTCCGAATCTCTATTCTCGTGCATAGGACCTACATTAAAGAGGCCGGTCAGATGTCAGCCTTTAGAGAAAGGATTGACATATCCTTCTGAGGCTAGAGATCCTCTCTTAATAATCATTTGACAGTGCTTGATGAGTCATCGATCTAACTCTTTAGATATTCATCCAAGCACTAGGCTCTATGATTCAATAATTGAATCAATATATGTATGATCGTTAAGATGGCCATGGTACATGACCCTAATTGTATTAAGGGACCTATTATGCAAACTAGTTATTCTTTATTTCAGATCAGGAATGATATTTGCAATAACATTTATTACAAGAGGAGAAAGGTACGATCCTCTTCTAGTTGGCTTCGTTTCGATTCATGTACTTTTTTCCAGTTTGGTTTTCGATTCATCTTCTTTTCGATTCATTTTATGTTGTGGTTCGAGGAGAAATTTGTGTAATACCCTACTTAGGTGCGGGCGGTTGTGCATGTCAGTGAACCCTGTGATTCGTCACACCTTCACTCACCTAAGATGTGTGGTGTCTACTGATTCTCCATTTCTTATGATTCTATTCTTTATTTTCCGCTTTTACAGTTATTTTGATGGAGAGATCTGTGTAATACCCTACTTAGATGCGGGCGGCTATGCACATCAACGAACGTTGTGATTTGTCACACCTTCACTCACCTAAGACGTGTGGTGTCTACGGATTCTTCATCTCTTATTGTTTGATTTTATCCTTCTAGCTTCGTTGTTGTTTTCCTATATGTGATTTTATAGAGAAGTCTCTTTTCATTTTTCTTTTAAAATATGTCCCGATATAAGGAGAAACTCTACCGAAATTTTTCTAGAAATATATCCCAGAACAAGGAGAAACTTGCACATTGTAACCACATACATTATGTGTCCAACTGCAAGTACAATATCTTGACCATGAATCCAATTCATGAGATTTTATTGGTTATTATTGAGTATATTATTGAGTGGGTTTAACGAAGGATTATCTGAAATAAGGAATTTACATAAATATATATAAAATATTTTTTTACTTTGATTTAGGCATTTTTATATCAAAGTTGTCTTCCCTTGTCAACACTGAAAGTTCATTCTCTTAATCACTTTCATTGTAAGGGATATACTTACCATTATATCTCAAGCAAGAGTTGGGATCTCCTTTCTTATCTTTGTCACATTCCAATAATATGAGAACCTCTAACTCGGATAAAAAGAAGCGGGAACACATTCCGCCTTGCAAGTCCAACTTGCATTCCCAATTCGGTCTTTAACACCTGAGCCCACCACCTCTAAGGTGATGTTGACCCGTCATTAATTGAACTAACCGTCAACATGAATAGCACTCGCTATGCGCAATCCAGTATCACCCCAATAATATGAGGATACGATATTGGGATCACTACGCATACGACCTTACTCTTCGAGAAGCAAAGAGCCCGATCCAGATGCGCTTGTATGCAGGAGTTATCACTTCAGACAAGTGTCTCCTACATACAATCCTTGACGACGGAATCCTTCGCCTTGATGGGAGACCATGGATGTCACTTATGCGATCCTCCATATCATGTTCAAATTCTAATTAACGACCTTATTTTTACTCAGAAAATAGAAATCATTCAAAACCTGGTTGAATTGCTTGACCCGATCGAACCAAACCGTCGTTCCAACCATCTATTTTTTTATAAACAAATAATTTTAAATTAATTAAAAAATATGTTTTTCAAAATTATTCATAATATAGTTTCATTCTAACACACAGTATGGTACTCCTTTATATCTCCTCCTTTCATGCGTATAAATGACCCAATATCACCTCTCCCTTCCTATTTTACGAGCATTGCCTCTCTCTTCCTACATTATGTATGAGGACAACCCCTTCTCACAACAATACATGATGCTTATATGTAAAAAGAAGTTATCATAGTCAACTATGATAAACACTAAATTAACAACACTTATCATAATTATAATTTGAATAATTTTAAAATTATTGATATTAGACATCACATGTATATATACATATGAATTTGACAAGATATATTTATTATATCCTTTTGAATTTTTCTAATAACATCTATACCCTTAGCATGTTAACAATTACATTTGTACTCGTATATTCTTTAAAAATCACAATAGTATCCTTATGTGGGTATAATACAAGTGTACTAATAAAAGACACAACTATTGTAAAAATTTAGCGGCACATATGTAATTGTATTAAAAATAGGAGCATAAATGTTATTAGAAATTTTAGAAAGATAAGAGTGTAAAAATTCTTTAAATATATGATATTAGCATTATTCATATTTATTTGTGTGAAATACCAATCTAACTTGATTTCACCTCGTTAGACCATATGAACCAAACTAACAATATGACAGTTTGATTTTTTACGATTTTTATGAATTGTTGATGTCATCACTGATTCAACTAATTGATCCCATTGGCCTGATCATAAAATCCCAAAATCGATCCTTGCCTAATTTGACGTTCGCTTTGGTTTTTAAAACCTTGATTTTTCTAATGTTGTTTATACCCTTAGCTTACTAGCAATGACACTTTGCATCCCTATATTTGTAAAAAATGTCCTTAGGTTGGTGTAATATAAGAGCACGAGTATACTAATAAAATGCCATTGTTATGAGCTTTGTAAAAATATAGGGGCACACATGTAATTGTAAAAAATAGGATATAATTTTTATGAAAAAACTTAGAAGTACATGCAACTAAAAAACTTTTAAATATATGAAGTAGCATTATTCATATTTATCAATGCGAAGAACATGTATACCTAAGTTCGACCTGATTAGACAATATGAACCAAACTAACAATAAAATGATTCAATCTTTTCTTCTTTTTATGAACAGTTGACATCACCACCAGTTCAATCATCGATTCCACACATACACTCACGCATGCACGTATTTACATAAATACTCATACCTACACGATAGAAACTAATTTTGATTTTATTGGGTGAAAACTATTGTAGTCTTTAAGGTGACGGTGTCGTTGAAGCTGTACATGATGCTTGCCGACAATCACGTACAATGGAAGGGCGGCAGAGTACAGAACTTTGGGAAGCACGACTGCTATTGTCGTCCCAAGTTACTTCTTTGCATGCAACGTCCTTGTATTTGAGGTTTCATTTTTCCTACAGGTTTGATTCTATTCTCTGCATGCTATTTGTATTTGGATTTGCAATCGATTCAGTTGGTATTATCTTTCATCTTCCATCCATTCATAATTTATTTTAAAGGTAGAATCATCGATGAGATATATAGAAATTTCCTGATATATTTTTCCTCCAAATCTTCATATCACACATACTCTCTCTAGATTTTTACCCTCCCAAGTAAATAAAAAATTTCCACGTAAAACCTCTGTCTCATGGGAATCTTGACAATCAATTTGTCGCCCGATCAATCAACTACCATGTTCATTCTCTTTTTAATTTTGCAGGAGTGCACAATAAAATCCTTATCAATCGACACCATCATCGTGCTTATCGCGCATGGTAGCTCTAGCCTCGATGGGGGGAGTGGATTCTCCTTCCTTCCCATGATGTTTACATGTTTGTTTTTTGAAAAACTATCAATATATTACTAATTGATGTTTTTTGCCGGTTATAATTGAACTTTTACAAAAGGGATCGATTTTTACAAAAATAATCATACATATGCACCACATTATCAAAACTTATGCGAAAAAAGTTGCAAACATGTCACTCATTTTACAAACAATTTTAACAATATTATAAGCACGTTATACATTTCACATACAATTATGGGTTGAAAATGTAAAAATAAATTAAATATTACTTGTCAATTTTTTACCTGGCAAGCAAAACAAAATTCACGAAGAATACAAACTTTACCAAGAGACCTTCCATTCGGAAGAACATGATATTGCCCCGATGTTGGCTTAAGATCTCATTGGATATTGATAACCATAAATTGTAAAAAAAATATATTACAATTATGCAATTCATGCAAAGAAACATAAAACTTTACAAAAAGCAATGCAATTTTACTCATAATTATTGATCTAGAATGTAAAAAAAATAACATTAATGAAGTTACAAAAGTTAATAGTGATTTTACGTAAACTCGTTGGGGTTTACAAACATAACTAATCCAACTTCGTAGTGGATGCATAATTGGAAATTGATATATAAATGTGTAACCAAAATTCTAAATATAGACAAACTAAAATAGTAAATCGATATAAATAAATGGTGTTCAAATGTAATGAAATGTATTGACCAAAACACCATTTTGGATAAGGTTTTGGATGCAGTCATGAGATTAAGATCTAAATGAATTCCCTTGAAGGCTTACCATTGAAATGGTAAGCCTCAACTCATTTGAAAGGATCGCTATATATAGAAGAGTGATCTTGTGTGATGAGGCATATATGTTATGGTAATCTCAACTACTCATTTTACCATCATTAATGGCACGAAACCTTTAGAGATTTAGACCACAACAAAAGTGTCGTTCCAAATTTGACTTAATTTGAGGCTTATATCCCATCCATCAAGATTCTAAAAAAATAATGGTCATAAAATGATTGAAATCACCCAATCAAGATGGACATGTTTGGAGTATTTTTTATAAGAAATTCGAAACATAAATTCCACTCATTATTCTATCTAAATCCACTAAGGTTTTGTGATTCTAATGACGGTATAAGTGGTTGAGATTACCCACCTCGCCATATATGTGCGTGCATGCGTGTGTGTGCGTGTGTGAGCAAAGGGAGCATGCTCTCCAAAGCAGGCAACTTCCATTCTGCCTTGATCACCTCCGTTGGATGCAAAGATCCTTGGTTATTGTATGGACAATGCCATCCAGGAGCAAAGCCCTTGTCACCCCTTTCCCAAATCTAATGTCGAGCCCTTCTGCTTCCCTCCCCATGTCCTACCCGCTCCTGCGCACCCTCCTTTACCAACGGTGGTTCCTCCTAGGCACCCTGCGTCTATGCCCTCCTCTTCAGCACCCCACCGCGCCTCCTCCTCGTGCTCCCACCGACACTTGCTCTCTCCCCACACCACCACTCCTACCATCTCTCTCCAATGACGTGTGTAGGTGCCCCACATCCTCTGCACACGCCCTCCTCCCTCCAGCGGCTCTCACACAAAAGCCTCTCGTTAATTTGATCCAACTGACAACTCCTCAGTCCAATCACCCCCATTGAGTTCTCTCAACTTCGCATCCAATCACTCCCGGAGGGAAATTCAAAAGAATACTGAAATTTGGATATTAAATTATCAAAGCAATTGGAAGACATCCGTTATGAAAAGTTAAGTATACTAAGAATGCATATAAATAAAATATTTGACTAGAATTAATAAGTATTAGCTTGTAATGTGTTTAGGATTGGACTGTGTAGAAGCCACAATTCACTGGAAGTGAACAAGGAGAGTATTGTACAATAGTTATATGTGATCTATCCCTGAACAAGAGACAAAGAAAACACGCATGATCGCTTACTGTAATGCACTGCAGTGTGTATTTACATTTGTCCACGCAACTTACGATTTCCTGGAGAACAACAAGATCAACTTCAATGTGAGAATATGGTACACTTCTGCAAACATAAATGACACATACTATAGTGCCTTGGTGTCTTTGCTTCGCATTGTCTGATCCGTGATCCGTGAATGTGGTAATAGATGCAGATTTTGAGCAATGTCGGTTCAAGATGTAATTGTTAAGTAACAACATGAATCTTTATGTTACTTCAAGCATCTGAAGGGATCCTAATCAATATGCATTTAAAGATGTCAAGGAGATGCCCAAACAGATCACGAAATTCCTGCTAGACTTGTCATAGCTTGTTGGACCATTGTTCAAACGTGTGATTGTTCTCATTTTCCCAGAAAGCTGAGCTCAAACTTCATTTAAATTACAATTGACATTAAGATTATGAATTTGACCAGATACATGGTTTTTTTGTTGATCTTCTATTGTAGGTTATGCGCATAAATATCATATGTGCAACAACTGTACTAGATCATATCATACAGCTATTTCATACTCATAATAATCGTTCATACCCTATTCTTAGTGTTTTTTAGCTCACTGATATGTCATAGTTTTTTATGTTTTATGGAATGCAACATTTCTCCATTTAGCTCTGATGAATAAATTATGGGTAATCCGCATACGTGCAGGACTAAAGCTCTTCAACATACATGCCCATATATGTGTGTAGATGCCTTTAATGTAAATACAAAGAAGTTTTTGTTGTAGTATCTTTTTGTATTTAATTTGTAAGAGATTATATAACATGTAAGATCCCCGTAATCCTCAAACGTAATAGACAATAATGTCACGATGTGAGAAATCTGGTTGTTGTCCTTGTTCGAATCGATTTTTTCTTTATTGTGGTTCTTTTTGTGGAGTCCACAAATTTGCACATTCTTAAATTTGTATAACCATTTATTCATATATCAATAGATTCATTATAGAGGATATGATGTTTTAGGATGAAAAATTTATTACGGGATAATGAGATGTTTTTGGAAGTTTGCAGATATGAAAATAAATCTACATATGTTTGACATTTGTTTCTGAATAAGAGAAGCTACCAGATTAAGACATATCTTTCTGTATCTTCCCTCTGGTACAATACAATTCGAGTGGTAAGACATATCTCATCATTCTTGTGCTTGTAATTGAGGTTCTCAATCTCTTTCGATGTTCTTAAAAAATAGTGTACAAGTAAATTCCAATCATCTAGAGGAGCTCACAGCGTCGTCACTGTTGGATAGAACTTTATTATGATTTCCATCATCATATTGAAGTGTGCTCCCTCAACTATAAAAGTTTTATGTTTTGAAGGTTAAGCTCATGTGTTGGAGGGGAAATAATAAATTGGAATCCCAATATCAAATATATCTTGTGTTGGAGTTAAATCAACATGTACTACTAGATTTGTTGTCTCGTCTTGAGATTTTGGGAGATGACATGGAAATATATGTGAAACTAACACATTTATTTCTTCAGGAGCCAGCATGGGTTTAAAGCAAACCCAATCGAGTGAAGAAGCGAGGAGACAGCCCTCGGCTTCTACAGGTGTGGGAGCAAGGACGCAGGGAAACATGCCTTCAACGACGCAAGCAACGAGGCTAAAAAGACGCAACATTCTTTGGGGTGTTGTCTGTTGGGGCAGGAGGAATTGGGGCGATGGCCAGTCGCTTGCATCACCGGAGAGGGGTGTATGGAGGGGAGGTACGATACGATCCTCCATGTGCCACTTAAGGAGGAAGTTAGGAAGGGAGGAACTACCGTTGGTGGAGAAGGGTGCACGGGAGCGGGTAGGGCACGGGGAGGGGGAGGGGAGGCGAGGAGAAGGGCATGACATCGGATTGTGGAAAGTGGGTGAGGAGGGATTTGCTCCTAGATGGCATTGTCCATCCAACGGCCAAGGAACTTTGCATTCAACGGAGGTGATTGAGGCAACAGGGAGGTTGCCTGCTTTGGAGAGCAGGCTCCCTCTCCTCCCCCCCTCTCTCTATGTGTGTGTGTGTGTGCGAAACTTCAAATGAGGTCGGGTCTCACCGATTTTGTGGTGAGCCATCAATATAGTTTTTTAGATATTAATCAGGCGGTGAGATTAAATATGGTTTAATAATAAATTTTTATTGATGAGAACCTTATTTTTGTCATTGTGATAGTCCTAGATCCTATTTTTGTGTGAGCCGTTATATTTCCATTCTCTCTCTCTCTCACGATGGCGATGATAGGATCCCACTCCAGTAGCGTGCGACATTGAATAGAAATGGGGAAGCCTGCAACACAAGGAGGGTACAACCACGTGTGGTAGATGAGGCGGAGGAGAGATGGAATGACCACATGTTGAGGAGGAGGAAGCGAATGAAAGAGGGCATGGTCACGCGTGGAGGAGGAGGTGTAGGAAGGAGGGAACGATCGTTCGTGCGACTCCCCTTTCGATGGCGGTACACGACTAGAAGGATGATGCTCCCCCTCCTGATGGCAACACGTAGTGATGGAGCAAGTTGATAACTGCCTCCCACTACCCTTGTTAATTCGAGCAAATTAATGTTCAAATTAATAGAAGGAGCACATTGAAGTTTTTTGGTCTTAGCTCTCCGTTCATCTTATATTTTCCTTTCCTTCAAGACCTGATTACCAGAACATCATATACATAGTTTTCCTCAAAAAAAATACACGGTTCTTCTTCCTTCAAGGCTATGTTGGCTGTATGCTTAGTCCAACTTTTCCATTTTCAAGGTCATGTTTACCACCCATTTTTTAAATGTCATGTACCTCACTCTGAGCTTCATGTACAAATCATTTTATTTGCGAAAGCAGTTACTCAAGCTGCACAATGTCAAACTTATGAGGAAAAAAAACAAAGCATCCTAGGTCCCAGTTCCTCTAACTACAAAGCAAGGTTGCCCCAGCTCTCCTTTCTACAAAGCAAGGGCTGAAATGGGGTAAGGATAGGAGAGTGTATACTCGTCATTTCTAAGATGATGAGAACTATAGAGGTCCCAGAGGATCCGAATATGTGTGATATAATGCTATTAAACATTATCTGTTAATCTACGAGTGGATACAACACGGATCGATGTGATATGACATGTGAGGCAAGCAGTCTATGTTGACACCCATGCTTAGCACGGGAAAAGGTTGGATTTTGGGTTGTAACCTCGATTCGGTTATATTTGTTAACGCCGTATCAAGCTTGGCTCGACATCAAATTCAATACATGAAGTTCCGAAGTCTGCACTCGGACTCTCACACTTGAACCGCATACCACCCACCCATAAGGCCATAACAGACTCCCCCCATATAAAGAAAAAGAACCATGTCCAAAGTGCACCAATGCAGCAGACGTCGCGAACAACGCATCCTCCCAAGCACAAGCCTCGCCGTGTTCGTCCCTTCACATATTTTAGGATGATTACAAAAGCAGTGAACCTAGCCGTGTCAAAATCGCATCTAACTGGTAATCGAAGTGCACAAAAAATACAAAAGAAAAGCAGCAGAACGAAAGTCAAGGGAATCGGCTGTAGAACCTTATTGAGCGACGAGGGATCCTCGAGGAACGCGGTCTCTCTTACAGCCCTGAAGAGAAGGACGGGATGTAGATGTAGAGATAAGAATGGTACGGGTTAGGGCGAGTAGGGGATTGGGTGAGAATGCTTACGGGTCGCGGGAGCATCCAATCTTCATGGCGTGGTCGAGGAAGAAGGCGAAGACTGTGAGGACGGAGACGAGGACGACCGTCAGGAGAAGAAGTGCGGGAGTGACGGCGGCCAGATGGAAAGTCCACGGCACCTCCATCTTTGATCTCCCCCCTGCTCTCTTTTCCCCCCACGGCACTAAGATACGAGGCTCTGGGAAGATCCAATTACCAATCAATTGGATCCGACTAACTTGTACGGCAATGAAACGGACATATTATAAATCTCGGCTCTTGCTAGCACATACTTGCGGCCTACGGTTACTTTTTATAAAGGGATTTTATCACTTGTGCCTCTCCGAGATATCACAATATCAGTTATGCCCCTATCTTTTTGGTAATATCAGTTGTGCCTCTCACTTCTTGCTCCGTCATCAGTTGTGCCCTTCCGTCAGATTGACCGTCAAAAAATTAAAATAACCATGGTTTATTCAAACCATGGTGTGGTTAAGAAGGGTATTATGGTCCATACATCTTCTTCATCTTCTTCCTCCTCCATTTGCTCTTCTTCCTTCTCTTCATAATTTCTCTCACTATTAAGTAAACTGAGGAGTTCATTTTCGCATAAAATCCAACACGTAGTGGAGTCCCATCTGCACTGCCGGCCTGCCGTAGCACTCCCTCGTCCACTGCAACATCCGCCCCAAGGGTACCACCTGCACCACCACCGCCCCCTCCGGCAGGAACACCATGTTGGTCAGCCCCGCGCCGTGCACCCCAGGGGGTGGGGGAGGTCGGGCGGAGGGGCGACAGGGAGTGGGGGAGGTTGAGGCGGAGGGGCGGTAGGGGTGGGGGAGGTCGGGGTGGAGGGGCGGCAGGGATGGGGGAGGTCGGGGCAGCAGGGGGTGGGGGAGGTCGGGCTGGGAGGGGGTGCGGGGTTGGGCGGCGCGGGGCAGAGGGAGAGGTGCTCGGGCGGGGAGATGACCTTGGGGCGGAGGGGGAGGCGGGGAGATGACCTTGGGGCGGCAGGGGTGGGGGAGGTCAAGGTGGAGGGGCGGCAGGGGTGGGGGAGGTCGGGGCAGCAGGGGAGATGACCTCCGAATTGAGCTGCGGTCTGCGAGACCAGCGAAATCTGGCTCGTCCCGAGGCCCACCAATCCAGAGGCACCGCCGAAGATTTCGTGGTTGCTTCTGCGGCAACCGAAGACGAATCCTTCCACGGTGGTGCCTGCGAGATTGAGATGCTCGTGCGGAAGCTCCCCCTGTAGGATCTGTCCCCATAACTCATCATGTAGCTGCAGCTCACCCTATGCGTGCTGCACATGCTGGAATTCCCCGTCGCGAGCTGCAGTGAGCCGCAAGTGGATGAGTTGCACGGGACGGGCTGTAGGATGGCGAGACTGACGGGTCGAACAGCGGGTCCAGCTAGTTGTAGCAGTACATGCAGGGCTTGCATTGGACCCACGTCAGGTCGCTGCCCGTGTCCGTGATCAGCATCATCCTCCTCCCACCCAGTTCGACTGGGACGATGTAGTTCAAAGTCTGGAGCTTTATACCGGACACTAGAGGAAGCAATGCTTCCGAGATCTGGTTCACGAAGTGTACGTCACTCCATTGCAAGCTTCGCAGCCGGGCTTGCAGGTACCGTAAGCGAGCCTCATCGGAGGCTAGAAGCTGGTCAGTTCTACTCCCTCCGTACATCGCAGCCCGCGAGCAATAAGCATGGTTTCGCATTTCGAGTATCATCGCCCCTCGTTCTCGCCCTACACCGTGAGAAAAGATGAAGTTATGCAAGAACGAAAAAACCACTACAACAAACAGAGCAATTACTTATCTCTGCGGCAAGCAAGGCACGAAAAAATCATATGACCTTGGGGCGGAGGGCAGCAATGGGCGGCGCCGGGGAGGGGAGCGGAGCTCGGGGCGAAGCTGGACGGCACGGGGCAGGGGCGGGGGCGGAGAGGGAGGAGGAGGAGGTTGGAGGAGGAGGAAGAGGATGGGGAAGAGGAGGAAGAAGAAGAGGATGAGGAGGAGGGTACCACATAACCTTTTTTCTAAAATTAATTCCGCTTATGTCCTTAAAGTTAACGTCCGTTTGCACTGTTGATGGACGGTCACTAACCCGAGGGGCACAAGTGATAAAATAGCAAGAAGTAAGGGGCACAAGTGATATTACCAAAAAGATAGGGGCATAACTGATATTGCGATATCTCGGAGGGGCACAAGTGATAAAATCCCTTTTATAAAAGAATAGAGATTATAAACCCAATTTTATGATAACAGATAAATCTAGTTTCATTCCGATTAGACATTGTCAATATAATTATATATAAGGAATTTTTACCCCGCATACCTTGTAAACTTTACCAATTACCTCATCGATCTTTGAAACAACGTATTTTCCTCCTCAACATCGTAAACTTGCTTTGTTTTACCTCACAGACTATGGTGTCAGTTTTAACTTTATTTGAGTCAATTGTTTGGATGTCATCTCCTCCTTCCTCTCCAAGCATATGACGACGGATGTTGGGATAAAGGAGGTGGAGCCACCTTGAGATTCAACAACAGTGTGGCCATTGAGGAAGAGGATGTGGAGTGGGGGCGGAGGACGAATGTCCTAGAGGAGGAGGTGGGCGAACGGCTTTAAGGAGGAGGTGGAGTTTGGGGAGGAGGCGGAGGTTGGGGAGGTCAGGGTGGGCGGAGGTCTAGGAGGGGTGTAGCTTGGGGAGGGACGGAGGTTGGGGAGGTCCAGGAGGTCAGGGTGGGCGGAGGTCGAGGTGGGTGTGAGTCCAGGAGGGGTATAGGTCGAGGAGGGGTATAGGTCGAGGAGGGGCAGAGGTTGAGGAGGTGGGCAGAGGCCTGGATGGGGTGGGTGGTCGGCAACGCGAGGGAGGTCTCCAGTCCAGTATGTCTCTGACATCCTTATTATTCATTAGTTTCAATTTCGTTATCATGTTATTTCAAAAAGATAATTATGGAAATAAAAACATGGATCAGTGCATGTCTTGCAACGAATCAAGAGTGTGTAGTTATAATTGTCTCAGTAATTGAGGCTTTTGTACAAGAGTCATAGTATTTTAGTAATAGGAGATAAGTAAATCCCGGTATTTGAAAACAAAATTAATATATGAAATCTACTGTTTTTATCATTTAATAATTATAATTGCAACTGCAAGTTCTATATTATTGCTGTAAAGCAACTGCAATTTAATAGTTTGAACGTTTATTCCCAGCCATCAAATAGCCAACAGGTATCACAGTTTCATAAACAAATTCCTCATGCATTAAACAATCAACTAATCCAAATTTCAACATTTATTCAAGCTACCCAAATCAAGATATCAGATTTCAACTGATTGGGGGTCAGGTCAGCGACAGCCTAGAGGGGGTGTAGGACGGCTGCGAGAGGGAAGTCAACAATATCTGAAGGATATGGAAAAATCCTTAAACGCATCACGGAAGCATGAGGATCGCACCGTATGTAATCGGGAGCGACTAGTCGCACTAGTGCGCGGGGCAGCGGAATTTAAAAAATTTTCATACAATGAAATCACATGATCCAAGAACGCTTCTCGGATCGTTTCATCTAAATCACAAACAAGTATTAGGGTTACCTCTTGAAGCCTGATTGTGATCGAGTCTCTAAACGATGAGACCTGTTATCTTAAGTTTAATCCAACGGAGGAGACGCTTGGGACTACGTTGATGAAACGTGTGCTTCTCGTAATTCATGTTGATGATCCAAGTGACGAATCTCCTGATCTCATCACACGAAATCCAAAGCCTTCTTCACAAGCGGGGCATACCGAAGGAAACTGAGATTCACGAGAAAACAATCTGGCATCATAACGATGATGTTGCGACGATGACGACTCTCTCTTAGGTTCTACGGTGGACAACCACAATGAGAGAGAAAGAGAGACATTGTGTGTAGAGAGGGAGGGAGAGAGCATATGTTCTTGATGTTGTCGTTGTAACAAGAGGAACAAAGGGTGCATCTTTTTATATAGTATTTTGGGAGTCCGTGGATTGTCCGTAGATCACAATCCAGGGACTACACAAAATCAATGGATGAGATTGATTTGTGTTTCTTTCAATGGCCATTATCTTGTTGTGAAAATACAACAATAATTAATTTAATTAAAATTAATATATATATATCGATGAATCAATATAAATTAATTTCAAATCAAAATAATTAATCTATCTTGAAGATAATGAGAATATTGACCATATCCCTAAAGGGGGGGAGGGGGGGACGGCCACTCAATCATCTCATGACATCTCATTATCTCATGACATCTTATTATCTCGTGGGATCTCATTGTCTTATGAACAACAACATTTATTGTAAATCATCTCACAAAATATAACTCATAATTATCTTGGAACATTGCAATCATGTCATTAGAAAAATGTGAATCACATTCACATCCCGAAATAAAATGTAAATTATATTTTCAATTAATCATCCAATGGGAATTCAATTCACATCAATAATTTATTAACAAATATAAATCACAATAGACTCTCTCTAATATATTATAAAACACATTTTCATAATATAATAATATGGATAGTACTATCCACATTACTTATATCCATGATAATTAAATCACATCTAATCATCTTGGATCTTCATTATCATTTGCACAAATAATATGAATCGCATTCACATTATTAACATCTTTGATATATTAAATTACATTTAATTATCTCAGATAACTCTCCTTATAATGTGAATCAAATTCATATTATTTATGATAATTAAATCACACTTAATCATCAATTTTCTCAATGCTCAGATACACATATCAATAGTGAAATCATCCATGAACTCTTTCAAGGATAATGCGCTTTATCCATGGATACTTGGAGATAAGGACAAGGTGATTGTACTGTTCTATGTATAGTGACTTGGATATTGAGATCGCATCTCAAATTCAGATCTTGCGGACCTTTCACAGATGCTTGATTAAATCAAGACCGTAAATCTAATCTTCTCATTGCATCTGAATCACATTTAGGTCGTTGTCCAACATTTGGACCAGGATCGAATTACTTATCTACCGAGAGGAGTCACTAAAATCCAGACCCATTTCATCAGTCCCTATGAATGGAAGCGTCATGGTTATGCAATCGTTTATGATCACATCACCCTCATGCATTCCTAATACCTGTACATCCTGCATACTAGAAGATCGTGAACAAAACCGAAGTATTTGATCAATTTTACACTGTCTACTTTAGGGTTTTATCATTACGTTTCTCAATTGATCATTGGGAGTTGGTATCGATCATATACTTTCCAAAAGCATATACCATACTCAGGTGTTGATCATATACTTTTCAAATGTATATATCAAACCTACAAATTTAAATAAGCTTCCAAAAAGAGACGAGCGTGCACGGAATTTGATTCTTCCCAATATCTCATGAGTGAGCTCGTGTCTTCCGGTACAGTAACTAAACTTGGAGGTTCCCCTTAAGAGATCGTAGTACTCATATGTCATTATATGCACAGTAGCACGCATGTGTATAGACCTTGGTTAGGTCATCAATCTATTGATTTGCCACATTTACATACTCTTACATATAGTAACATATCTGTCTCCGGTCAGAGGATGTGTGCCTATATCGTGACAACATACGACATAGGTCTTTTGTTATCTCGATCTCGTTAAGTCAACTCTTTGACCTAACTTATCTAATGCCTCCGAATCTCTATTCTCGTGCATAGGACCTACATTAAAGAGGCCGGTCAGATGTCAGCCTTTAGAGAAAGGATTGACATATCCTTCTGAGGCTAGAGATCCTCTCTTAATAATCATTTGACAGTGCTTGATGAGTCCTCGATCTAACTCTTTAGATATTCATCCAAGCACTAGGCTCTATGATTCAATAATTGAATCAATATATGTATGATCGTTAAGATGGCCATGGTACATGACCCTAATTGTATTAAGGGACCTATTATGCAAACTAGTTATTCTTTATTTCGGATCAGGAATGATATTTGCAATAACATTTATTACAAGAGGAGAAAGGTACGATCCTCTTCTAGTTGGCTTCGTTTCGATTCATGTACTTTTTTCCAGTTTGGTTTTCGATTCATCTTCTTTTCGATTCATTTTATGTTGTGGTTTGAGGAGAAATTTGTGTAATACCCTACTTAGGTGCGGGCGGTTGTGCATGTCAGTGAACCCTGTGATTCGTCACACCTTCACTCACCTAAGATGTGTGGTGTCTACTGATTCTCCATTTCTTATGATTCTATTCTTTATTTTCCGCTTTTACAGTTATTTTGATGGAGAGATCTGTGTAATACCCTACTTAGATGCGGGCGGCTATACACATCAACGGACGTTGTGATTTGTCACACCTTCACTCACCTAAGACGTGTGGTGTCTACGGATTCTTCATCTCTTATTGTTTGATTTTATCCTTCTAGCTTCGTTGTTGTTTTCCTATATGTGATTTTATAGAGAAGTCTCTTTTCATTTTTCTTTTAAAATATGTCCCGATATAAGGAGAAACTCTACCGAAATTTTTCTAGAAATATATCCCAGAACAAGGAGAAACTTGCACATTGTAACCACATACATTATGTGTCCAACTGCAAGTACAATATCTTGACCATGAATCCAATTCATGAGATTTTATTGGTTATTATTGAGTATATTATTGAGTGGGTTTAACGAAGGATTATCTGAAATAAGGAATTTACATAAATATTTATAAAATATTTTTTTACTTTGATTTAGGCATTTTTATATCAAAGTTGTCTTCCCTTGTCAACACTGAAAGTTCATTCTCTTAATCACTTTCATTGTAAGGTATATACTTACCATTATATCTCAAGCAAGAGCTGGGATCTCCTTTCTTATCTTTGTCACATTCCAATAATATGAGAACCTCTAACTCGGATAAAAAGAAGCGGGAACACATTCCGCCTTGCAAGTCCAACTTGCATTCCCAATTCGGTCTTTAACACCTGAGCCCACCACCTCTAAGGTGATATTGACCCGTCATTAATTGAACTAACCGTCAACATGAATAGCACTCGCTATGCGCAATCCAGTATCACCCCAATAATATGAGGATACGATATTGGGATCACTACGCATAGGACCTTACTCTTCGAGAAGCAAAGAGCCCGATCCAGATGCGCTTGTATGCAGGAGTTATCACTTCAGACAAGTGTCTCCTACATACAATCCTTGACGACGGAATCCTTCGCCTTGATGGGAGACCATGGATGTCACTTATGCGATCCTCCATATCATGTTCAAATTCTAATTAACGACCTTATTTTTACTCAGAAAATAGAAATCATTCAAAACCTGGTTGAATTGCTTGACCCGATCGAACCAAACCGTCGTTCCAACCATCTATTTTTTTATAAACAAATAATTTTAAATTATTTAAAAAATATGTTTTTCAATATTATTCATAATATAGTTTCATTCTAACACACAGTATGGTACTCCTTTATATCTCCTCCTTTCATGCGTATAAATGACCCAATATCGCCTCTCCCTTCCTATTTTACGAGCATTGCCTCTCTCTTCCTACATTATGTATGAGGACAACGCCTTCCCACAACAATACATGATGCTTATATGTAAAAAGAAGTTATCATAGTCAACTATGATAAACACTAAATTAACCACACTTATCATAATTATAATTTGAATAATTTTAAAATTATTGATATTAGACATCACATGTATATATTCATATGAATTTGACAAGATATATTTATTATATCCTTTTGAATATTTCTAATAACATCTATACCCTTAGCATGTTAACAATTACATTTGTACTCGTATATTCTTTAAAAATCACAATAGTATCCTTACGTGGGTATAATACAAGTGTACTAATAAAAGACAACTATTGTAAAAATTTAGCGGCACATATGTAATTGTATTAAAAATAGGAGCATAAATGTTATTAGAAATTTTAGAAAGATAAGAGTGTAAAAATTCTTTAAATATATGATATTAGCATTATTCATATTTATTTGTGTGAAATACCAATCTAACTTGATTTCACCTCGTTAGACCATATGAACCAAACTAACAATATGACAGTTTGATTTTTTACGATTTTTATGAATTGTTGATGTCATCACTGATTCAACTAATTGATCCCATTGGCATGATCATAAATCCCAAAATCGATCCTTGCCTAGTTTGACGTTCGCTTTGGTTTTTAAAACCTTGATTTTTCTAATGTTGTTTATACCCTTAGCTTACTAGCAATGACACTTTGCATCCCTATATTTGTAAAAAATGTCCTTAGGTTGGTGTAATATAAGAGTACGAGTATACTAATAAAATGCCACTGTTATGAGCTTTGTAAAAATTTAGGGGCACACATGTAATTGTAAAAAATAGGATATAATTTTTATGAAAAAACTTAGAAGTACATGCAACTAAAAAACTTTTAAATATACGAAGTAGCATTATTCATATTTACTAATGCGAAGAACATGTATACCTAAGTTCGACCTGATTAGACCATATGAACCAAACTAACAATAAAATGATTCAATCTTTTCTTCTTTTTATGAATAGTTGACATCACCACCAGTTCAATCATCGATTCCACACATACACTCACGCATGCACGTATTTACATAAATACTCATACCTACACGATAGAAACTAATTTTGATTTTATTGGGTGAAAACTATTGTAGTCTTTAAGGTGGCGGTGTCGTTGAAGCTGTACATGATGCTTGCCGACAATCACGTACAATGGAAGGACGGCAGAGTACAGAACTTTGGGAAGCACGACTGCTATTGTCGTCCCAAGTTACTTCTTTGCATGCAACGTCCTTGTATTTGAGGTTTCATTTTTCCTACAGGTTTGATTCTATTCTCTGCATGCTATTTGTATTTGGATTTGCAATCGATTCAGTTGGTATTATCTTTCATCTTCCATCCATTCATAATTTATTTTAAAGGTAGAATCATCGATGAGATATATAGAAATTTCCTGATATATTTTTCCTCCAAATCTTCATATCACACATACTCTCTCTAGATTTTTACCCTCCCAACTAAATAAAAAATTTCCACGTAAAACCTCTGTCTCATGGGAATCTTGACAATCAATTTGTCGCCCGATCAATCAACTACCATGTTCATTCTCTTTTTAATTTTGCAGGAGTGCACAATAAAATCCTTATCAATCGACACCATCATCGTGCTTATCGCGCATGGTAGCTCTAGCCTCGATGGGGGGAGTGGATTCTCCTTCCTTCCCATGATGTTTACATGTTTGTTTTTTGAAAAACTATCAATATATTACTAATTGATGTTTTTTTGCCGGTTATAATTGAACTTTTACAAAAGGGATCGATTTTTACAAAAATAATCATACATATGCACCACATTATCAAAACTTATTGCGAAAAAAGTTGCAAACATGTCATTCATTTTACAAACAATTTTAACAATATTATAAGCACGTTATACATTTCACATACAATTATGGGTTGAAAATGTAAAAATAAATTAAATATTACTTGTCAATTTTTTACCTGGCAAGCAAAACAAAATTCACGAAGAATACAAACTTTACCAAGAGACCTTCCATTCGGAAGAACATGATATTGTTCCGATGTTGGCTTAAGATCTCATTGGATATTGATAACCATAAATTGTAAAAAAATATATTACAATTATGCAATTCATGCAAAGAAACATAAAACTTTACAAAAAGCAATGCAATTTTTCTCATAATTATTGATCTAGAATGTAAAAAAATAACATTAATGAAGTTACAAAAGTTAATAGTGATTTTACGTAAACTCGTTGGGGTTTACAAACATAACTAATCCAACTTCGTAGTGGATGCATAATTGGAGGTGATTGAGGCAACAGGGAGGTTGCCTGCTTTGGAGAGCAGGCTCCCTCTCCTCCCCCCCTCTCTCTATGTGTGTGTGTGTGCGCGAAACTTCAAATGAGGTCGGGTCTCACCGATTTTGTGGTGAGCCATCAATATAGTTTTTTAGATATTAATCAGGCGGTGAGATTAAATATGGTTTAATAATAAATTTTTATTGATGAAAACCTTATTTTTGTCATTGTGATGGTCCTAGATCCTATTTTTGTGTGAGCCATTATATTTCCATTCTCTCTCTCTCTCTCTCACGATGGCGATGATAGGATCCCACTCCAGTAGCGTGCGACATTGAATAGAAATGGGGAAGCCTGCAACACAAGGAGGGTACAACCATGTGTGGTAGTTGAGGCAGAGGAGAGATGGAATGACCACATGTTGAGGAGGAGGAAGCGAATGAAAGAGGGCATGGTCACGCGTGGAGGAGGAGGTGTAGGAAGGAGGGAACGATCGTTCGTGCGACTCCCCTTTCGATGGCGGTACACGACTAGAAGGATGATGCTCCCCCTCCTGATGGCAACACGTAGTGATGGAGCAGGTTAATAACTGCCTCCCACTACCCTTGTTAATTCGAGCAAATTAATGTTCAAATTAATTACTAATGTTCGTTGCAGTTGAACAATGAGAGCAGATCAAAAACCACTTTCAATTATATTCAAGTTAATCTCGAGCGGCAATTTTTTTTACTTGGTGGAAGTCGAAGGTCGAACTCAGGGAGGCAACTGTCTCCTTAGGTAGATTCGAAGTAAATTTCCAAGGTTTGATTTTCAGAGGAGATATTTTTGGTCTTTTTTGGTTTTTTTATACAAGACACATGCAAAATCATGCCAAATTATATTTAATTCAGAAATATAGTCAAATTAATTCTAAAAATTATGAAACTTGTCCAGATGATGAAATATGATGAAATTAAGCTACCCTAATTTTTTGGAATTTTCTGACACTAAATTAATTAACTATGAATTAAAAATGAATGCAAGGTGAATTTGACTAATTTAATTTTAATAAATACCAAATCACACTATTTCCAGATATCAAAATTATCCCAGATAGATCTACGAGTGAAGAATCCAGGAAAATTAATAAACCTAAATTTTCATGTGAAATGAACCTATGAAAAATCAATTAATCAAATTAATAAATGATTTATTTAGGCCTCGAGTTGCGTGCAAATGAGATAATTTTTGGTCACAGTGTGAAACTTAGTTGCCATTAATCTAATGTGATTTTTGAGGAATTTTTGGAGCCACGGAAAAATTACTATTAATTAAGGGGTGAAATTGGGCAAAATATAGCAAAAATGAACCACTTAATTAATAGAAAATTCTACTGATATTATAAAAATATGCCACTTGTCTCATAATGAGGAGGACAACATGAACTTCACAATGCAATTTTTAGAATTTAAAAATGAGGCTAAATGAATGTAAAAATATGCGTGCAAAGACATGGGTATAAATGCAATTACAGAAATTTAAATTGCTGAAAATAAAACATGCTGACATGGACTTTTATGCAATTACCTATAATGCAGGGGAGGTGGATGCAATTTCTCCTCGGATCACGTGCTCCTCACGTGGTGTTCGCCTGGCAGGGACTGAAGTGCAATATGGAAAACCTTTAGGGGCCTCGATGCAATTGACCCAGGACGCACGTGCAGATCACGTATGGTCCTTAGGCTCGGAGAACTTTGGAGGCTCGGGACGAGGCTCAGGTGACTCTGTAGGCTCGGGCGTTGGCTCGGAAGACGGCTCGGCTAGCTTCGGGGATCCGAGCCTAGAAGTCGGGGAGGAGGCTCGGATCGGGCAATGTGGCGTGCTCTGGACCGCGTGATCTGGTTTGTTCCTGTCCGTGCGATCAGCCCGATCCTACGGCTGCTGACCGAGGCGACGTGGATGGCTCGTAGCCGTTCGATCAAGAGGATCGTACGGTGGCTGGACTTCGTGCCCAACGATCCTCCGCCTCCTACGGTGGAGGAGGCTGGGCTCCGGCGATGCTGGGCTAGCTCCGCCCCGCCCTCCCGTCGTCGGTGAAGGTTGATGGAGGGTCTGAGGTATCTCGGAAGATCAGTGGATGACTGGCGAAGCGTCTGGGGGACTAAGGAGTGGAGGAGGCGCTCTGGAGTGCGGTGGCAGAGGAGCTCGAATGTAGCTCTGACGAGCCTCCGGCCAGTCAAGGAAAGAGCACCTGCAAGGGTTAGAGATATAGCCGAAGCGTGAGTGGTGTCCGTGGAGTGATGCTGAGTGAGAGGCAAGGCCTATGGGGGGAGTGGGGATGACCGGTGATCGAGCTCCGCCAAGGTGGCGGAGCTGGCGACGGTGGAGGATGAAGTTTATCGTCGACGTGAACAGAATGTAGCGCGAAGATACCTACTCCGAGGCGTAGCTTGGAGGATGGTCGGGAGGTGGTGAAGATTCACAGAGGAGTCGAATAAATTAGGAGAAAAATGAAGCGGACAGAGAAGAAGATCGGAGGGGCAATGAAGGATGCTACTTGGGGAATGGAGCTCAGATCTGAGCTCCTGGTCGTCGCTCGAAGGTCGGTAGTAGGCCTGAGCTCGTGCAGCTCACGGAGGAGGCTGCAGCACGGCGGGGATGACCGTGGATCTCGCCGGAGAAGACGCCCTTTCTTCACTCAACGTCTCAAGGAATTGCTGTCTCCAAATCGAAGACCGGAGCTCAGGGAATCTCTCTGGAATGGCGGATGGGGATGGAAGTAGCTGGAGGTGGTTAATTTATAGGACAAGGGTGATGGCAGGGATGGAGGGGAGGCAAAGTTCGTGGGCGTCGTATGGCGACTCTGGGGGCAGTCGTGAGGAGTGAGGGAGCTGGCAAGGATGAGGGATGAGTAGGCTTAGTCGTGGTGGCGTTGGTGATCGGAGAAGGTGGTTGGCGTGGAGCCGAAAATAGAAAGGGGGCGGCCCCTTGCACAAGATCGAGAACATGGGAGAGAGAAGGTCTGGAGGTAGAAGACGAAGTCTCGACCGTTGGATCTGGCTATCCAACGGCCCAGATCAAAGTGCCAAAGAGCGACGTGGATTAGGCTTTGGGCATCACGATCGAAGGGTGGCGGAGCTGCCACGTATCGTGGTCTGGTCGCAGCGCTGGCGAGCGGTGGAGATCACTTCTGGAGAACATCAGATGCCTGAGAATACAGATGAAGTGAAGGGTTGAGATGGAACAGATCGGATGGTTCATAAGCTGCCATGTGGCGCACAGAGGAAAAGGCGGCGACGGGCAGCTGTGATGCACTCAAGGGAACGATCAAAGGGTCGATGATAGTTGCGGGAATAAGTGGTAGTGATTTGATCTCCAAATGATGATCAGACGACGCACAAAGTGACACGTGGTGTGTTCTGAGTGAGGCACGAACGGGCGAACCATATCAGAGATGGGAGAAGATCAGACGGCTAGGGAAAGAGGCGGACGTGGAAAGAGCTGGGCCGTTGGTTCAGAGGAAGATCCAACGACCCAAAGCGTGGGCGGATGATGCTAAGGGGAGCGGGCCGCGTGGCGCAATCAGAGGGCGCCACGTGGCCAGCTGTGAGTGGTTGCGAGGAGAAATGAGATTAGCGAGAGAAGGAGGTTGAACTTGGAAAAACTCAAAACATGAAATTTATAGATCTCGATGAGATCTACAAGTTTCATGTTGACCAAAAACGGAGATGAGGTCAGACATGATACAAAAAATACAGTAATACAAATATATGCAGACATAGTATACATAGAAGCCCAAAAACCCAACTTCTTCCTACAAGTTCCGAATTGGATGAAATTAGTCTCATTTTAAAGGTCTCTGGATGTGTATTCATCTGAAGGTGAGTAGACCTATTTTGGAGTTGGTACAAGAGAACTATGGGCCTTCTAAGGTCCAGGGGTTCTAGGGCTTTATTGGGTGTTTTACAAAAGAGATCTCTGACCTTCTTCCTTATATTATTAACTAAAGGTGTATATATCATAAGGGAGGTGTTGTTTTATAGGTGGATATTTTACAGGTGAACTTGGATTCTTATTTAATGTAATATATGAATGCTAAAATGCAAATGTTATCAATGTATGCATGAATGTTAATTATGCAATATAAGTAGAAATATGCATCTATTTACTCGGGAACAAAGCTCTATTTTAAACTTTAAGAGTGATGAATCACAGATTCATCAACCCCCTATACTTAAACCTTACTCGTCCCCGAGCAAATAAAATGAAATGCAAGAGTGAAATGAGATTGGGTTCCATACCAAGGTCATGAACAAAAGTTGAAAATGGAGCTTGACTCGAGCTTTGGATTAATTGTTTGGCAGAACCTTATTGGGATCTGAACTTAAGACCTAACAGGCTTCAAGTTCCCCAAGTCTTTTATTCAAGACGCCTCAATAGTCAGGTCAGAACAAATCCTCAAACGCAAATTTCTGATGACTATGATTCTTACTTGTACGATGTAAGTGATAAATAGCTCTCCACATCAGAAATGGCTCAGAAACAGCCTCCTCTAACAAGGTAACTCAATAACCCTTTCCAGTAACTCTTTCCTCTAGGAGCGGGGTGTTCCCTTCTAAGTTCAAGTGCAACCAACTCAAGAGGAGAGGGTAGAGAAAAGAATGGACGGTAGCCAGTGTAGATACCTATCCCGGGATGCCTGACCAGTGTAGCCAAGTCATCCAGCTGCAGACTTCTTGCTAATATACATACTCCAACAGACAATATTTTACTTTTACTTTGGCCTGTCTATTTTTTGGAGTTATTGCATTTTTTCTTCTTTTTTTTCTTTTTTTGAACTATATACAACGTGCAGCATGTACATCAGGAGTTTTTCCTCTTGAGCCAGTAGACTATCCCTCTTTTGAAGCATTATTGCAACCCACAGCGTCCTGTCCTCAGACTTCAACACCACCAGACTAGGTTGAGACGCACTACCCTCCCTAGAGGAGGACGGATGTTTCCACCCGTGTGCTACTCCAGGCTAAAGGATTCTACCTCCTCACCACCTCACCAATGAAGAGCTACATGCATTGTGCTTGTCCAAGTTAGGTCACTGTCTAAAAGAATCATACGTGTGCACGAGATATTCTGCTTAGACTAATCAATATGACATGTGAACATAGACCTGTGGACTCAAAGAATTAAGTCACTTGACCTGAGAAATCTTAACTCCAGTTCCTATAAGGTTCCTCTGAAATTAGGTAGATTAAGGTCAAATCAAGTCCATCCTCAATATCTACTCATAACTTGGTTCAAAACCCACTAGCTTTTCACCTTGCATATGCAAGATATGCAGATGAGGGGTTGATGATATGCTATGTACATGACTGAAATGCAAGACTCTTTTTCTTTTCAGATGCAGAGATGATGTGCAAGAGTAAATAAGAAGCCTTTATTTTCAACATTTTTTTTGTTTTTTTGACACTCTGGTATACCTCCTACGATACAAGTATTTTATGAGTATTATACAGATTATACAAGTGTATTTTACAAAAATTCAAATTTTTTCCAATTTTTACCCACCACGTAATTATTGCATACTATATACAAAAGTACATGAAAATACGCGAAAGTACGAGCTATGGGTAAAGTATATATGTAATATATACACGCCCCTATACTTAGCGTGTGCTATGTCCTCAGAGCACGAAAAGTGACTAAAAAGACATAGCTCGGGCTAAGCACAGGAGAGCTAAAATTACAAAAAGTATAGAAGTCGCTCCGCCCCCCTATACTTAGGCTCTGGCAGCCTAAGTGTAGATAAAGATAAAAAATGGGGCGAACGAGGGCAAGAGGTGAAAGGATTGAATATATACAAGGTGGGCATCGGTCCCCCCTATACTTAGGCTCTGGTCAGCCTAAGTATAGGAAAGGAGTGAGTATGAGAACCGATGTGATCTGGAGGATTTACAGAGAACAGACTCAGGTGGCTCATCCCCCCTATACTTAGGATCTGGTCACATCCTAAGTATAGTCCAAGATAGAGATAGATGAAGCTGGGATGAGTTACTAGAGTCGTGGGAGGAGAAAGGACAGAATGTACAGGAATGATGGTATATACAAGTGAGTCGGTCTGAATCTTTCAAGATGCTGCTGATGGCTGGAGCTCACTGCTGCAAGGTCTCCTGCGCGGCTGGAGGTGTATCTGCTGAATCTGTCTCGTGCATAAACACAATCTCCTCAACATGGACTAACTGCTCATTGGATTCGACGAAGTGTTTCAACAGTTGTCCATTCACAAGGGATGTCGGTGCGTCATCTGCGAGATCTGAGATCTCGACACATCTGCTATCATGCATCGCTCGGACAATGAATGGGCCCGTCCACTTGGATTTCAACTTGCCTTGGAAGGTCTTCAGCCTTGTATGAAACAACCATACCTTCTGTCCAGGAACAAAGGTCTTTCGTCTGATATATCTATCATGCCAACGCTTCACCTTGTCCTTGTACACCAAACTGTTGTCATATGCGCGGTTTCTGACTTCCACAAGCTCATTCAGATCCATTTCTCTCTTCTTCTACCCAAGGTGTGTGTTCCTGTTGACTTCTTAATTGCCCATTCTGATTTATGTACTAATTCTGCAGGCAAATGGCACGGCTTTCCGAATACCATTCGGAATGGGGAGGTTCCTAGCGGTGTCTTGTAAGCTGTCCTATACGCCCATAGGACCTGATCCAAGATCTGAGACCAGTCCTTCCTGTCTGGGCGGACAAGCTTTTGCAATATAGTCTTCACCTCCCGATTCGACACCTCAGCCATACCATTAGTTTGTGGGTGGTAAGGGCTAGCGACACGGTGTTCGAGTCCTTCAGGAGTTTCTTCACCTCCCGATTTACAAAGTGGCTACCCCCATCTGATATCATCATTTTGAGAATCCCGAACCTAGAGATGATATGATCTCTGATGAATTTACAGACAGTTCTGCTGTCTGCGGCTCGGGTTGGGATAGCCTCCACCCACCTGGATAGATAATCTACCGCAAGAAGTATGTATTCAAACCCGTGGCTAATAGGGAATGGGCCCATGAAGTCGATGCCCCAGGCGTCAAAGACATCATAAATGATGACAGGCTACATTGGCATCTCATCCGTGGGACCAAGGGTTCCTCCCATTCTCTGGCATACTGGACATGACTTCGCAAAGGTGATAACATCGCAAAACAGAGTCGGCCAGTAAAAGCCACACTGAAGTACCTTCCATGCGGTCCTCTTCCCGGAGTGGTGTCCTCCTGCCTCCAAGCTGTGGCATAAAGAAAGGACACTCTGGTATTCCTCCTGAGGAATACCCCGTCTCCAGACACAATCCGGTCCTTCGAAGAAAAGGATCGGATCCTCCCAATGGTAGTGTCTAGCATCCGACTTTAGTCGGTCAATGTGGCTCTTGGGCCAATCCTCGGGAACCTTCTTAGAGATAAGATAGTTCACGATATTGGCATACCATGGGAGTGAGTCGACAACAAAAATCGACTCGTCAGGGAAGGAGTCTTGAATTGGTGAATCCTCAGAAGTATTAAGATCTTCGAGACGAGAGAGATGATCGGCCACTACATTCTTCTTTCCAGGTTTATCACAAATTTCCAAATCAAATTCCTGGATAAGTAAAATCCACCAAAGAAGACGCGCCTTCGTATCCTTCTTCTCCAACAAGTACCGTAGAGCCGTGTGGTCAGTGAACACAATTACCTTGGATCCAATTAAGTGAGATCTGAACTTGTCCAAGGCAAACTCTACCGCAAGCATCTCCTTTTCCGTAACTGTATAGTTACGCTGAGCGGTATCAAGCACTTTGCTTGCGTAGTGGATTGCAAACGGGATGCCATCTCTCCTCTGTCCTAACATAGCCCCAACAACGAAGTCTGATGCGTCTGTCATGATCTCAAAAGGTAGAGACCAATCCGGGGCTTGTGGGATAGGTGCATCCATGATCATTCCTTGCAATAGCTTAAAGGCCTCAAGACATTTGTGATCAACAACAAACTCCATGTCTTTACCTAAAAGCTCAGTTAGCGGTCGGACAATCTTAGAAAAATCTTGAATAAATCTCCGATAAAATACGACATGCTCGAGGAACGACTGCAACTGTTTGGTGTTGGTTGGTGGCTGGAATCGTCTGATCACATCCACCTTGGTAGGGTCAACCTCCATTCCTCTCTTGGAGATGACGTGCCCCAACACAATGCCCTCTGTCACCATGAAGTGACTTTTCTCCCAGGAGAGCACCAGATTAACCTCACAACAGCGTTTGAGGACTCGGTCCAGATTCTTAAGACAGGAATCGAAGGAATCACCGTGGACCGAGAAGTCGTCCATGAAGACTTCCAGGAATTCGCCGACCATTTCGGTGAATACATCAATCATGCACCTTTGAAAAGTACCCGGAGCATTGCATAACCCAAAGGGCATGCGCCTGAAGGCATAGGTACCAAAAAGGCATGTGAACGTGGTCTTCTCCTGGTCCTCTGGAGCTATGTCTACTTGATTGTAGCCCAAGAACCCATCCAAGAAACAGAAGAATTCTTTCCCCGCTAATCTCTCTAGTATCTGATCAATGAATGGTAGGGGGAAATGATCCTTCTTCGTCGCGGCATTCAAGTGTCTGTAATTCACACAAACGTGCCACGACGTGGGCACTCGTGTCACAATCTCCTCTCCATCCTCATTGGTGGTCGTCTGAATTCCCGACTTTTTCAGGACCACATGGATCGGGGCCACCCATTTCGAGTCGGAGATGTGATAAATAAAACCCGCGTTGCACCATTTCTCTATCTCCTTCTTCACTACCTCTTGCAAATTTGGATTCAAATGGCGTTGGAATTCACGAGAGAGTTTGGCTTCATTCTCCAAGTAGATGTGGTGCGAACACAGAGCGGGATTTATCCCGTGGAGATCGGAAATGCTCCACCCTATTGCCTTGCGATTTTTCTCCAGGATCTCTAGCAAGCGAGATTCCTGCTCCTCGGTCAATCAGAACTTATGATGACCGGATATTTCTTCTCTTGACCCGCAAGGATGGCATATTTCGGTGTTGTGGGTAAAGGTTTGAGCTCAAGTAAGGTGTGCTCATCTAGGAAATCTGGCTCAATCGAATCTGGCTCAGTGTTGGAAGTGGCTGGATCTTTCTCTGTTACTGTTGCCACCAAATTGTTTGGCTCTGGAGTCGGATCGTCAAAGGTCTCCATGCAATCGACGAAAGCCTCGTCCGACTCGTCATCCTCATCTTCTGATTGTCCTAAAGAGGAAAGGATTGACAAGCCCAGCTGGGCTTCTAGGTCATCGAAGATGTAGGGGGATGCAGGTTCTGAACTGTACTCGTCTCTAAGGATCTCGCAAACTGACTCATGCACTGGATCATCTCCGGAGGGGAGGGACACATCGATGCTGGCTGGGTTCTGTCTCCATGGCCCAACTGTATCTACATGGTCGCGGTCTGCTTCGGACGAAGAGTACTCGGTGCTGGACTCGGAATCCGGTCTCTGCCATCTGGTTTGCTTCATCTGTAGTTCCTCATCTCCGCCTGGAGTTTGGAGCCGGATCTTCCCGATCTAATAATCAAACAAGTCCTCCGCCGTCTTGAGAAAGGCCTGCCTAAGATGATCTGGGAATCTCTCCAATTACGAGAGGTTTCCATATCTAGGACAGTGAAGTCCACCATGTATTCTTGACCCTCGACTTTGATTACAACATTCCTCAAGTCTCATTGGGACCTCTTGGTTGATTTATCAGCGAACTGTAGGAGGGCTCTGTATTTCCTAAGAGGTCCGAGATTAAGCCGCTCATAGAGGCTATTGGCATTAAGTTAACTGAGGATCCGTTGTCTAGGAGAGTGCGTGCAAATGCAATGTCATCGACATGACTCACCACATAATGTGCACCCATGTCTCTTCGTTTCCTTGGAAACGAGTTTTTTATTGCATAAGTCGTGGCTACTGACAGAACATGTTTCTCAACACGGCTTTTGGTCTTCCTGCTAACCCTAGTAGGTGCGCATCTCACCTTAAGGTATTTCTGAAATGCAGGAGTCATTTCCACGTATTTGTCAAAGGGGATTGTGACCTTGATATATTTGTTGCAGAACTCTGCCATCTCAGGATCATCTCTTTGGATTTTTTTGAATTTCTTCTTTCCACCCGTAAGAGCTCGAGGGAAAGGGATTATTGACTCTAACTCATGTTCTGAAACTGAAATGTTTTCATTGAAAGCTGGAACTGAGTTCTATACATGACTCGGACTCTGAAACAGACTCGGACTCTGATTCGGATTAAAAGAAAAATGTTGTAGCGAAACCGGTGATGCATCTTCCGCGACTTCTGGACGATCCTCCTCAGATGGAGGTGCGGGCTCTTCATCGGTTTCGTCGGACTCTTTACTAACACGGGTTTGCTGCTTCGAGGACCCAGACGTCCTCTTCTTCTGCCGGTGGTGGTGATGGTGGTGCTGCTCCTCTTCTTCCTCCAAGTTCTCCTCAGGTAGAGACTTGGCAGTTCCTTCCTTCGGTGCTCATGCCTGATCAGGTACGATCACGGTCCTTCCGCTCTTGAGGGACATATGATTTACATTATCATACGAAAGGATCTCATATTCAGATAAAGACTTATCTGAATAATATACCTGATCACGAGGTCGGTTCTGGCCTTGATTTAGGATGTTCGGGTTAGCCTGAACCTGGGCGGGAATCGGGGTCTTTGGCACCATCTGTTGATCCTGGGTACGAGAAACGCGATTTAGATCGGTTCTCGTATCCAGATAGTCATTCTGGATCTGTTGGACCCTATCAGACAGGGTCTGGATCGCTAAGGTGAGAGACTCCAATTCAGTGGGATGTGCTTGCTGATGTTGAGATGAGGTTCTGTACTGGCCATGCTGGCCATGCCGATACCGCTGCTATGAATGGGATTGTGATGGGCCATGCTGGCCTGAGTAGAACGTACGCTGCTGCTGCTGGTGCTGCTGAGGCTGGTACCCTTGTTCGGGCCTGGACTGAACAAAGCACGGTGCGAGGATGGAGATGGTTTCTTGGTAAGCTGGGGAAGGTCGGTGAGGCTGACCATTCCCCATACCCGACTGTCTACCGACGGGTCACGGGTGTACCACAACCCATTGATCTCGAACACCTGCGGAGGCTCCTCGTATCCGGTCTCCACTTGTGGGGGTGCATGCTGGTCCTGCTGGGTGTAAGTATGATCCCAGCCACTCTGAGGCCCCGGTGCCTGTTCCTGTACAAGATGGACTCGATGTACAGGTGTATGTGGTGCAGAAGGGGCAGGTAGCTTTATCTTAGCTACCTTCTCAGAAAGTTCCTCCACTTGATTCGGTAGACGTGAGAGAGACTCAAGGTCAGTGACCCTCTTGTGGATCTGCTCGACCATGGTTAACTTATCAGCAATCATCCCCATGCTGGGAATGAGGTCCTCTGTCAGATCCGCTACAGTCCTCCGAGTTGTCTCATTGGATAAGATTGAGGGAGACAACTGATAGCCCCTGGTGGCCTGCGACCTGCCAGTTTCTTCCATTTGCTCTAGTATCTTCCGTACCGCATTCTCATTCTTATTCAGATAACTTCCTCCACATGCGGCACTTACTAACCCCTGCATCTCCGGGGCCAGACCACAGAACAAGGTCTGGACTAAGATCGCCTTAGAAATGCCGTAGCAGGGACATTTCTGGACTAGGTTATTAAACCTATCCCAGGCATCATGGAATGGTTCACTGGGTCCCTGGGAGAAACTAGCGATCTTTGTTCTCATCTGGTTAGTCCTACTGAGAGGGTAGAACTTCTTCAGGAATAAGTCCTTGAACTGCATCCAGGTTGTACATCTCACCCCTAGGTTCTTCAGCCAATGTGCTGCCTTATCTCCTAAGGCGAAAGGGGTGGCCTTCAGTCGAATGTAATTCTGCCCAACCCTAGGATGGCTAAGGTTGTTGCAAACCAGCTTGAAGTCATGAAGGAAGGTGTATGGTTCTTCATGGGCATTTCCGTTGAACTTCGGTAGCAGGCTAAGAAAGTGGGCTTGAGCTCAAATGCTTCGGCGGGAACCGCTGGTGCTAACCAACTTTGTATCTCATTCTCTGCTAGGTTATAGACATCAACCATTGGTCGGTCGATTCTTCCTGCTGCAATGATTTGTCCCATTCTTGCTGTAAGATGTGCATTCGTTTGTTCGGCTTGGGCGAGGCGAGCTAATACTTGCTGGAGTGGGTCATCTTGGTTTTCCTCTTCTGGGGGTCACTTTAGTGGCATCTTGTCCTCTAGTCCCGAGGAATGGAAATGATCTGGATTAGAGGATAACTCAAGGAAGGGTTTCTTACTGAGGCGATGGTCTTCCTTGGTAAGCTCAGAGGAGAGGAGAGGTTTGATTTGAGAGTAACCACCCTGGGTGTGAGGGATCCAGAACTCAAGAGGGTTATGAGTCCTGGGTGGTCCAAGGTGCGCTTGGGCCGGTGAAGATGATTTTCATGGGGGACTCAAAGAGAGATTGGCGAATAATGTGTCGATATTCCCCCATCATTCATCTTGAAGTGGCGAGAAGAATCGGGAGTTCTAAGTAAAGATAGGATTTTACTCCTACCTAAAGCAAGCAATTCAATCCAAGACCCTGGGTTCACACCCAACACAGTGAAGGACTCAAAACTGAGTCCAATTAATCTTGTTAATTTTAAGTGTAATTTTTCAAGCAAGATAACAATGATTTACGCGGTCTACAGGGAAGTCGGATCAGAGTCGGATGCGTCTTCCCTGTTTAATCTGTCGCCTAAGATACCGCCGGTCCTTCCTTTCTTCGCTCCTATCCCAAGTTGATGGACTCAAAGACCATGCCCCTATCTACCTGCAAGCAGGCGGAGGCTGACAAAGTTGGGCCTTGTCGCAAAGTACCGCTGGTTCGCCCCTGACTACCCGCGAACAGGCGGAGGCTACTTGGTACTAGTCAGTGAATCTTAAAATATTCAACTCGTGATATTTGCTAGGATCAGTTGGCCCGTGATATGGAAGGCGGGGATTTTGGCTCTGCCTTAAGGTGTTCACACACACTCAAGTACCCTCACTCAGCCTAAAAACAAGGTCGGGGATTAGTCTCCTGCAAACAATTTTCCAATTTTATTGAAATTATTTTTTGTCAATAATGTTAGCAGTCCCAGTTTTAAGATCAGTTATCACTTGTTAGTTCAACCACACAACACGCCTATCCTCCAGTCGCAATTTCCGTTTAATTTAAGTGTGAAAAACAGAGGGGGAAATCGAGAAAAGTCGATGCACGAAAAACGATGATGCGTATGCTGAGTTAAGAAGACTTACAGTGATCCCTTCGCTTGTTTGCATGATGCAAAACAGAATTGAAATTTTTACACTACATGCAAATGCAGACGACAAAATCCGCTCCTAGACAGGCAGTTCTATTAGCGAGTGAAGAACAAGTTGATTTGACTAGATCTGCAGTCTAAGTGCGTCTTTTAAGTGTATTGTGTGGTCCTAAAAATTACGAGCACAAGCAAACCCTAGGGTGGCTCGAGGAGCCGCTAGTGCAATCCTAATTTACAATTCAAACCACACAGCACACGGGGACACGGTTCCACTATCTTTACACATGCGAGAATCCAAACGGGAACCGCTAGAAATGATGCGAAAAAATATGGAAATGAATAAAAGTACAAGTTCTCTCGAATCACTCAAAGAATTAAAAATGCTGATTCCTCAAAGCGTCTTCGACTCCTCGCGTTCCTCGCACAGAAATAATTTGAAGTCAGATAAAGAACGACTCGAAAAAGACAAAAATTAAAGGACATGAAATATTCACAAGAAAACCGGGTGTCAGACTACCCGGGGATAGAAAATCAAGCATTCAGAAATAACTACTAATTAACCTAAGCCGTGCCTCCCCAGCAACGGCGCCATTTTGATAACTGCCTCCCACTACCCTTGTTAATTCGAGCAAATTAATGTTCAAATTAACCACTAATGTTCGTTGCAGTCGAATAATGAGAGCAGATCAAAAACCACTTTCAATTATATTCAAGTTAATCTCGAGTGGCAAATTTTTTTACTTGGTGGAAGTCCAAGGTCGAACTCAGGGAGGCAGCTGTTTCCTTAGGTAGATTTGAAGCAAATTTCCAAGGTTTGATTTTCAGAGGAGATATTTTTGGTCTTTTTCGATTTTTATGCAAGACACATGCAAAATCAGTCCAAATTATAAGTTAATTCAGAAAGATGGTCAAATTAATTCCAAAAATTATGAACTTGGCCAGATGATGAAATATGATGAAGTTAAGCTACCCTATTTTTTTTGGAATTTTCTGACACAAAATTAATTAACTATGAATTAAAAATGAATGCAAGGTGATTTTGACTAATTTAATTTTAATGAATACCAAATCACACTATTTCCAGATATCAAAATTATCCTAGATAGATCTAAGAGTGAAGAATCCAAGAAAATTAATAAACCTAAATTTTCATGTGAAATGGACCTATGAAAAATCAATTAATCAAATCAATAAATGATTTATTTAGGCCTCGAGATGCATGCAAATGAGATAATTTTTGGTCACAGTGTGAACTTAGTTGTCCTCAATCTAATGTGATTTTTGGGGATCTTTTGGAGCCACAGAAAAATTACTATTAATTAAGGGGTGAAATTGGGCAAAATATAGCAAAAATGAGCCGCTTAATTAATAGAAAATTCTACCGATATTACAAAAATATTGTATGCTGTCACGATATAGGCACGCATCCTCTGACTGGAGACAAATGTGTTACTATATGTCTGAGTTTGTACATTTGGCAGACCAATAAGTTGATGACCTAACCAAGGTCTATACACCGACGCGCTGGTGTGCATGTAAGGTCATATGAGTAATACGATCTCTCAAAGGGATCATACAGGTTCACTACTGAACCAGAAGACATGAGCTCACTCATGAGATATTGGGAAGAATCAAATTCCGTGCACGGTCGTCTCGATTTGGAAGCTTGACTGAATTTGTAGGTTTGATATATACTTTTGGAAAGTATATGATCGATACCAACTCCCAATGATCAAATGAGAAACTTACTGATAAAATCCTGAAGTAGACAGTATAAAGTTGATCTAATACTTCGGGTTTATTCCGGGTCTTCCAGTATGCAGGATGTACAGGTGTTGGGAATACCTGAGGATGATGTGATCATAAACGATTGTATAACCATGATGCTTCCATTCACAGGAAGTGATGAAACAAGTCTGGATTTTAGTGACTCCTCTCAGTAGAGAAGTAATATGAACTTGGTCCAAATGTTGGATATTGATCTCAATGTGATTCAGATGCAATGAGAAGATTAGATTTGCGGTCTTGATTTAATCAAACATCTATGGGAGGCCCGAGATCTGGATTTGAGATGTGATCTCAATATCCAAGTCACTATACGTGGAACAATACAATCGCCCTGTCCTTATCTCCAAGTATCCGCAGAGAAAGCGCATTATCCTTGAAAGAGTTCATGGATAATTTCATTGTTGATATATGTATCCATGCATCGAGAAAATTAATAATTAAATGTGATTTAATTATCATGAATAATATGAATTTGATTCATATTATAAGGAGAGATATCTAAGATAATTAAATGTGATTTAATTATCAAAGATATGAATAATGTGAATGTGATTCTTGTTATTTGGGCACATGAGAAAAGAGATCCAAGATGATTAAATGTGATTTAATTATCATGGATATGAATAATGTGGATAGCACTATCCATATTAATCATATATATTATAAATGTGATTTATAATATATAAGAGAGAGCATATTGCATATTGTGGTTTATATTTGATGATTAATTGTTAATGTGAATGGGATTCACATTGAATGATTAATTGAAAATATAATTACATTTAGTTTTGGGTTGTGAATAAGATTCACATAATTTCAATGGCATGATTAATATTTTCCATAAGATAATTTGGAATTATTTTTTTGTCAAAATATTGTCAACAAGAGATGATGATATATATCATGAGATAATGAGATCTCATGATAATTTGAAGAGATAGACCAAGTCCACCAAAGAGGAGTGGACAGCTACAACTCTCCATGAGGAGAAGAGTAGCCGTCCCCTCTATGGGGAAATTGGTTTTTCCTCTTCATTATTTTTCTCTTATCAAAGATGATTTAATTTCGAATTAATTTTGTTGATTTATCAATGGAAATTAATTTAAATTAAATCATCACTTGTTACGTTTTTACAACAATATCTTGGCCATTGAAAGAAATACAAATCAATCTCAACCATTGATTGTGTGTTGTCCATGGATTGAGATCCATGGACTCCCAAAACCCTATATAAGAAGATGCATGACTTGCTCTTCAACTTACACCGATCGACTAGTCTTCCTCTCTCTTTCTCTTATTTTCTCTACACGCCAAGTCTCTATCTTTCTCTTATAATGGCCATCCATCATGGAGGCATTGTGAGAGACGTCATCAATGCAACATCGTCGTTATGCTGCCGGATCATCTACTCGTGGATCTCCGTCTCCTTCGGTGTGTTTCGCTCGTGAAGAAGATGTTGGATCTCGTGTGACGAGATCAGGAGATCCCCCGCTTGGATCATCAACATGAATTGCGAGGAGCACGCGATTTATCCCCGCGCTCGCAAGCGTCTCCTCCGATGGATCGGACTTGCGACAGAAGGTCTCCTTGTTTAGAGACTCGATTGCAACCACACTTCAAGAGGTAATCCTATTACTTGTTTGTGGTTTAGATGAAACGATCCGAGAAGTGTTCTTGGATCATGTGGTTTCATCACATAAAAATTTTAATTTCCGTTGCATCGAGCACTAGTGCGACTAGTCGCTCCCGATCGCATTCGATGCGATCATCACGCTTACGTGATGCGCTTGAGGATTTTTCCCGTATCCTTCAAGTGCTATCAGAGCCAGATTGTTGAAGGTTTTGGATTAGATCCATGAACCTACGAAGATTTTGGCTCGTTTGGGTTCGTGAAGATTTTAGCATTTCGATTTTCGCAGCCCTGTCTTGTGATAAAATTTCGGACCTGTTTAAAATGTTTAAACACGAAATTTTAAATTGAAAAATGTTCCCCACTAATCAAGGAAATAGCATGATTTGAGTTTGCGTAATTTGAATTCCGTTTGCTCAAGATATGATCGTTTTATTAACCATATATCCACTGTTTCGGGGATGGCGATTAAAGATGTAATTAAGATGTTAATTACGGTTTTAAAACGTCTGTAAATGCGTGTTTATCACATGGTTTCGTTTTTAAATCAAGTTATCAATCTCTGAAAATTGCTTTTGCTTAATTTGTATTTAAAATGAATGAGATATGCTATTTTTAGTTAGTGAGGGTCACTGCTGGAAATTGCATGATTATCCAAAACCTTCTGATTGTCATTCAAATAAATTAACAGAAATTAATTGTTAATTTTCTGAAATAATTATTGATAAATATTTGTGAAATATTTAAAGATTATAATTTTTCCTTAAATGACATTTCACTAACCAAAATGATAAGATAGTTGATCTTGATCATAATTGGTTGATATGAAATCATCAACAAACATTGTTTTCATGCAAAACCCTAGTTTATCCTACAATAGTTGTAGGACAACTTTTACATGCAAAACCCTATTACTTGAATAGGATTGGGGATTTGTTTAGCAAATCTCCTTATAATATTATCAAAATGATTTTGATGAATATTATATGGTATAATTTTGGTTGAAAAACCGATGAGCATCTCAAAGTACACAATGATCTATCTGGCATTATCCTTTCTTGAGGTGGATATGGTGTCTAGTCGGAGAGCATTGGGGTAGCGGGTTGCAACGTATGTGGTCCGTCCCACTCTCGTTAGGACTGACCATGACAACAGGTAGGGACTCGATAATGCCGGAGAAGTCAAAGTGTATTTTTCTAATTATTAAAAATCTAATAATACATACTTTGAGATTATACCTACTATTCAAGTAATAATCAAGTTTGTTGATTGAAAATTGGATTGATAATTAATTTAATGTGATTAAATTGATTATATCCAAGTAAAAGCACTCTATTATGAATAGATGTGTATTTCCCTTGGAAGAATTGATAGTAATGAATGTGATTCATGATGATTAATTAGAATTTGAATATGATATGGAGGATCACATTAGTGGCATCCATGGTCTCTCGTCAAGGCGAAGCGTTCCGTCGCCAAAGATTGTATGTTGGAGACGCCTGTCTGAAGTGACAGCTCCTGCATACAAGCCATTTAGATCGGGCTCTTCACTTCTCGAAAGAGTAAGACCGTATACGTAGTGACCCCAATATCAGGTCCTCATATTATTGGGGCGATATTGGATTGTGTATAGCGAGTATTAAGCCTGTTGACGGTTGGTTCAATTAATGACGGGTCAACGTCACCTTTGGGGTGGTGGGCCCGAGTGTTAAAGACCGAATTAGGAAATGCAAGTTGGACTTGCAAGGCGGAATGTGTTCCTGCTTATTTTTATCGGAATCAAAGGTTCTCATATTATTGAGATGTGACGAACATAGGAAAGGAGATCCCAGATCTTACTAGAAATATAGTGGTAAGAATATCTCTTACATTGAAAGTGATTAAAGGAATGAACTTTCATTGTTGACAATGCAAGACAACTTTGATATAAAAATTCCTAGATCAAAGAAAAATATGTATATATATTATATATACCCTTATGCAAATTTCTTATTTCAGATAATCCTTCATTAAACCCACTCAATGTTATACTCAATAATAACCAGTACAATATCATGGATTGGACTCATGATCCAGATATTGTACTTGCAATTGGACACATAATGTATGTGGTTGCATTGTGCAAGTTTCCTCAACATAATGAGGTATGACAATTAAATAAGACAATAAGACATCACCTTAGGGTTCGTATGTCTCTATAGTCTTGATCTTTCATCGAATGTACTTTGGTAGTGCCATGTCAATGATGATCGTAATTGTCAAATAATCCTTATAAAATTTAAGAAGATATTCTCGCATACATATGTGCTCTTAACATTTACTATGAATGACATGGTTCACTGCATCATGCATAATGGTAGCTCTATAAGAGATGATGTATTCAAAATGTTTGAATACCTACCTGAACCAATGTTTTAAGAGTCTAGATGGATGCAGACATGATGAGTGTCATCATTCTACTGTCCATACTCAAGTCATTCACGAAGCTTCATAATATTCATATTGTATGAATTAAATGAAGCATGCATAAATGTTTAAGTTCTCTTATATTGAAATCTTTTGAGTTCAACATAAGAGATCCTTTGTCTTGAGCAATGGTTTTTTATAGATGAAGAGACACAATGGAAGCATGGGTCAAACCCAAGATGAGAAGAATAGTCAAAGAGTTGACCGTACTTCTATGACTTCCACATGACATCCTAAGAATTGGATGAATGCCAATAGTACAATAAATTGGTGTGTTGATAGTATGACTATCAAATATGTCTAAAATCCTTAGTGAAGGACTCAGATGGAGCATTAGAATAATCTACATATATCATTGATATTGACTTGCTTATTGAACAAGATAAAGTCTTATAATTGTATCTCAATCTTCTAACACTTGCAATTGTTGCATATGTTTTAGAAGACTGAAAAAATTTGATCTTAAGGTTTATAATTATCCACATGGATATTGATGCAATTGTTGCAACAATCTCTGTTGGATCGAGAGACTTCAAAGTTTCAGTGGGAGAGCCTTAGTCTTAGAGAATGTCTCTATGACCTAGATATTAGAATACACTCATTGTTTGTTTCTAAATGTTGGAAATAAACATGAATTCTGAGAGAGAACTATCATAAAGAGTTACGATGGATATATTTCAGATAGTAATCTAACATCTAGTGGACTCCACAAAATTAGAAAATTAATGTATGATTCATTAAGATTTCTAATATTGAAATTAAACCTTTAAAAGATCAACAGGAGGATGAAGATCATTTGACAATAATCCGGCATCGAGTCTTGGACTTATATCTATTGACATGATCAATAGACTAGTGAGGTATTGAACTTTAGATTGTCTGAAGGTTCAAATCTTACATACTTGTGAATATTGTATTCAAAGTAAATATGTCCAATACACTCTTCTCTGGGAATAGTGTAAGATGCCAGGGTATTCATGATCTTATACATATTGATGTAAGTGGATCATCTGTATCATAATAAACATTGATGATATGTGATATCATTCAATGATTATTTGTGATATGAGATTTCTTATCTTCACCTAAGAAACCTTTGAAATGTTCAAAGATTTCACAATTTTGGTTTAGAACCAAAGTTTGAAGAAAGATGAAATGAATTTGATCATACAGCTGTTGATTCAATTATTGAATCATAGAGGCTGGTGCTTGGATGAATATCTAAAGAGTTAGATTGATGACTCATCAAGCACCGTCAAATGATTGTTAAGATGTGATTTCCAGCTTGAGTAGGAGATGGCAATCCTTTCTCACATAGGCTGATATCTGACCGACCTCTTGATGCAGGTCCTCTGCATATGAATAGAGATTCAGAGGTGTTAGATTAGTTAGGTCAAAGAGTTGACTTAATGAGATCGAGATAACCAAAGACCTATATCGTATGCTGTCATGATATAGGCACGCATCCTCTGACCAGAGACAGATGTGTTACTATATGTCTGAGTATGTATATTTGGCATACCAATAAGTTGATGACCTAACCAAAGTCTATATATCGGCGCGCTGGTGTGCATGTAAGGTCATATGAGTAATACGATCTCTCAAAGGGATCATACAGGTTCACTACTGAACCAGAAGACATGAGCTCACTCATGAGATATTGGGAAGAATCAAATTCCGTGCACGGTCGCCTCACTTTGGAAGCTTGACTGAATTTGTAGGTTTGATATATACTTTTGGAAAGTATATGATCAATACCTAGGTATGATATATGCTTTTGGAAAGTATATGATCGATACCAACTCCCAATGATCAAATGAGAAACTTACTGATAAAATCCTGAAGTAGACAGTATAAAGTTGATCTAATACTTCGGGTTTATTCTGGGTCTTCCAGTATGCAAGATGTACAGGTGTTGGGAAGACCTAAGGGTGATGTGATCATAAACAATTGTATAACCATGACGCTTCCATTCATAAGAAGTGATGAAACAAGTCTGGATTTTAGTGACTACTCTCAGTAGAGAATTAATCTGATCTTGGTCCAAATGTTGGACATTGATCTCAATGTGATTCAGATGCAATGATAAGATTAGATTTGCGGTCTTGATTTAATCAAGCATCTATGGGAGGCCCGAGATCTGGATTTGAGATGTGATCTCAATATCCAAGTCACTATACGTGGAACAATACAATCGCCCTGTCCTTATCTCCAAAAAGCGCATTATCCTTGAAAGAGTTCATGGATAATTTCATTGTTGATATATGTATCCAAGCATCGAGAAAATTAATAATTAAATGTGATTTAATTATCATGAATAATATGAATTTGATTCATATTATAAGGAGAGATATCTAAGATAATTAAATGTGATTTAATTATCAAAGATATGAATAATGTGAATGTGATTCATGTTATTTGAGCACATGAGAAAAGAGATCCGAGATGATTAAATGTGATTTAATTATCATGGATATGAATAATGTGGATAGCACTATCCATATTAATCATATATATTATAAATGTGATTTATAATATATAAGAGAGAGCATATTGCATATTGTGATTTATATTTGCTGATTAATTGTTAATGTGAATGGAATTCACATTGAATGTTTAATTGAAAATATAATTACATTTAGTTTTGGGTTGTGAATAAGATTCACATAATTTCAACGGCATGATTAATATTTTACATAAGATAATTTGGAATTATTTTTTTGTGAAAATATTGTCAACAAGAGATGATGATATATATCATGAGATAATGAGATCTCATGATAATTTGAAGAGATAGACCAAGTCCACCAAAGAGGAGTGGACGGCTACAACTCTCCATGAGGAGAAGAGTAGTCATCCCCTCTTATGGGGAAATTGGTTTGTCCTCTTCATTATTTTTCTCTTATCAAAGATGATTTAATTTCGAATTAATTTTGTTGATTTATCAATGGAAATTAATTTAAATTAAATCATTAGTTGTTGTATTTTTACAACAACATCTTGGTCATTTAAAGAAACACAAATCAATCTCAACCATTGATTGTATGTTGTCCATGGATTGAGATCCATGGACTCCCAAAACCCTATATAAGAAGATGCATGCCTTGCTCTTCGACATACACTGACTCGACAAGTCTCTCTCTCTCTCTCTCTCTTATTTTCTCTACATGCCAAGTCTCTATCTTTCTCTTATAATGGTCGTCCACCATGGAGCCATTGCGAGAGACGTCATCGACGCAACATCGTCGTTATGCTGCCGGATCATCTACTCATGGATCTCCATCTCCTTCGGTGCATCTTGCTCGTGAAGAAGATGTTGGATCTCGTGTGACGAGATCAGGAGATCCGCCGCTTGGATCATCAACATGAATTGCGAGGAGCACGCGATTCATCCCCGCGCTCGCAAGCGTCTCCTCCGACGGATCGGATTTGAGACAGGAGGTCTCTTTTTTAGAGACTCGATCGCAACCATGCTTCAAGAGATAATCTATTAATTGTTTGTGGTTTATATGAAACGATCCGAGAAGTGTTCTTGGATCATGTGGTTTCATAACATAAAAATTTCAATTTCCGCTGCATCGAGCAACTAGTGCGACTAGTCGCTCCCGATCGCATTCGATGCGATCATCACGCTTCCGTGACGCGCTTGAGGATTTTTCCCGTATCCTTCAGTGAGGAGGTAGTTTCCTTTGACCTGAGATAACATACGAGGGTAGCACTTATAGGCGGAACCTCTCCTCTTACTTTTGGGAAGGAAGTGTGCCTCAACTTGGTCTGGTGGTGTTGAGGTCTAAAGACAGGAGTTGTTGGTTGCAATAATGCTTCAAAAGAGGGATATTCTGCTGGCTCTAGAGGAACAAGTTCTTATGTATATTTTGCACCAGGTAGATATGTTGTACATATGCACATCGAAAAAAATCTTTAAAAAGAAAAACTCCAAAAAAGTGGACATGCCTGATTGAAAATAAGATACCTGCCGAAGTACCGTAGTGTATATAGTCAAATAAAGCAAAGCTTATGTTACACCTTCTCACATCATGAAGCTTGTAACGAAAGACTTATCTAACTGGCTGTTCTCCGAGGGATACATGGCTAAAGTGGTCATGGTCCATTCTCTTCTTTCCCTCTTCTTGAGCCGGTTGTACTTGAACTTAGAAGGGAATACCCTGCTCCTCGAGGAAAGAGCTGCTGGACTAGGTAATTAGAGTTACCTTGTTAAGGGGGGTTGTTTCTTTGTTATTTATGAGGTGGGGAGATACATATCACTTACACCGTACAAGAAAAGAGTTCATGGCCATTAGAGTTTGTGTATGTAGACTTGTTCTGATCTGGATTATTGAGGAGTCATGACCATAGATTGGTGGAACTTGGAGGTTGTTGAGTCTTAAACTTAATTCCAAATAAGGTTCCGACAAACTAATAATCCAAAGGTCTTACTGAGCTCCATACTAATGAAGACAAGTTTAATAATCAACCTTGATTCTCGTTCTTTTTCTTTCCTTTTTCTATGAGAAATCAACCTCTCTATGAGGAGGTAGTCCAGGAAGATCGTCTGGGAAGACATCGGCAAAATCTCTGACCACATCTAAATCTTCAAGACGTGTATGTGATGATTCAGTGTTAATTATACTAGCGAGGAATGCAATGCAACCCTCAGCTAGTAATCGGCTTGCTTGCAAGGATGAGACAATCAATCTTCCACCCTTATAGGTGCCCCGAATAACTATCTCCTCAGTATTTGGTCTACTCAGGACCACCTTCTTTTCTCGACAATAGACCGCTGCATAATGCTCCCATAACCAATCCATTCCGAAGATGGCATCATAGGTTGTGATGGGTAATAATATCAAATTGGTAGTGAGGGTGTCTTCTTTTATCAAAATAGGTACGTCGTTTAAGTACATACCCGTGGCAATGATATCACCCATTGGTGAAGAAACTGTAAGTGCGTAAGGAAGCTCAACAGCTTCTAAACTTAACTTTCTCGCAAAAGCATTCGAGATAAAGGAATGTGTGGCACCAGAATCAAAAAGAACATGACATAAATGGTTTTCAATTAGTAGAGTACCTTCCACCGTCATGTTGGCACCTTCTGCATCCTCAGGAGTGATAGCAAAGACTCTTCCTGCTACTTTCTTTTTGTGCTCGAATGGCTTCTTTTGATCCTTGACATCTTTCTTGCAATCTTTCATGAGGTGACCCTTTTCTCCGCACTTATATCAAGTAGTGTTTAGCCTGTAGCATTCTCCTAGATGCCTCCTACCACAATGCAGGCACACTTCAAATGTGTACTTCTTGTTTGCTGGTGCATCATCAGTGTTTGTCTTCTTGGCATTCGTTGTAGTGTGATGCCTTTTGTCATTGATGTTCGGCTTGTGAGGGCGCTTCCAAGGATTCGCTTGTTGTATCCTCCGGTATGCTGCATCGATCTCCACTGCTGCTGCAACCGCCTCAGATAAGGTCGTGGGACCTCTAGTCAGCACTTTCATGCTTAGTCCCGCATTCAGGCCTTCTATAAACTTTCTAGCTCGTTGCTTTTCATTGGCGCAGATACCCTTGCCATACTTCTCCAATTCTTGAAATTTTGCTGCATATTCTTCTACCGTCATATTTCCCTACCGGAGATTTATAAACTCTTGACGCTTAGCATCTTTAGCATGCTCAGGGATGTAACGCTCAGTGAAGCGCTCAACAAAATCATCCCACTTAATGACTGGAGCCTCCGAAAAGTGGATTCCTTTGCATGAAGTTCACCACTCCTTTGCATTGTCCCGCAGACGAAATGTCCCAAAAATCACTTTCTTTTCTTCGTGACAATCAGTTGCCTCAAAAGTCAACTTTATCACTCTTAGCCAATGTTCGGCTTTTTCTGGCTCATGCTCACCCTTGAAGGTGGGCAGATCATGCTGGATGAAGGTCTTTAGAGTCAGTCCACCCGAGTTAGATGCCTGACTCTTCTGTTGCTGGGACATTAGTGTCATTAACTCCAGCATCTGCCTCTGCATACACATAACAGCCTCTTGGCTCGTCGATGAGTCACGGTCTCCAATGGCTTCAATCGCACGTCGAGGAGCCATCTGATTCAAAAATTGGCAAGGTCAATGAGTTGTGATACTAAACCTCTCTATATAAATCTTAAATCATTAAGAATTGCGGATATCCTATGCCCAGAGGAACTCTAGCTCTGATACCATTTGTAACGTCCCGGGCTTAGGTCCCCGGTCCGTTATTGAGGAAAACTGGGCCTGATAACTTGTTGGATTCGGGCCCAAATAGACCCGTTGACAACCACCCAAAATGCTTAAGCCTAAGTTGTCAAGTAGTAATCCCCACACTTATATACCACACCCATACTTCGTGAGTTTAAGGTATGGCACTATGTTTGGGGTTGGGGTATTACAACCTCCCCCACTTATATTCGCAACGTCCTCGTTGCGACATGGCCCATTCACTTATTCCCAGTGATAGTGGCGGCTGCACACTCCCGGCTTAGTTCCCTTCGGGTAGCCCTTTCCACTATCAGAGGGAACTCGTTCTGATACCATTTGTAACAGAATGGATCGCGTCGACCATCGGCGGAAGCATGCGATAACTGATCGCACGACCGAACCGTTACCCAAAATAACAAATGGCACATAACGAGCAGAGAAAATATCAATTCCATAAAATGTCTCCAACTAGAGTTCCATTATTACTACTCTAAACTGGGAAATAAAAAAAACTTATCTAGAATTTTAAAAGATAACAACTCGATAGTTCCTGTGAGCATATAGATATCCACTAGATCTTCACAAGATAATTCGTACCCCGCCAGCAATCTCAATGAGCCCGTAGCACGATCCAGAAAATGCAATCAACCCTGTTCTTCACCTGAAATTAACAACATAATGTGTATGAGCCTAATGCCCAGTATGTATCGGGGTCCATGCATGGGTATTCTAACGGCCCTTGATCCGTTATAAATCATGTATTTGGATTTTCATGTATACACGTCATTCCATGCCTAGATATTCCCATGCATATCTAAGTCGATCCCTATCATGTTTAGTTTGGCTTCTTTCATAAACATGGGTATACATGTAAAGTAGGTAAATTGCATAAGTAGGCATGACAAACATTATTTCAACTTATGGGCATAATTCATAAAATACTAGGCAATTTACATACTTATAAAACATATAAACCACTTTACATATTAGCCCCATGACTTTGATGGTTTAACTTCCTTAAACCAATTTTAGCATAACATGTGATGGTTCATTCTCCTATTAAACCATTCCTTGCATTTTTCATGATGGTTTTCCTGTATAAACCATTTTCTTGCACAACATTCATTTACGTATCTTGTTATACGTTTTCAACCGCTGGCACTCGCGGTCCATGGCATGACATGACAGTGTAGCTACAACTGTAGAGGACTTAGCTTTTGCCTCCATGGTTCCTTGCAACCATACGTCCCTTGCGACGTTGCCCCTTGCGGCTAATACGACCCCTTGCGGTTGACCATGTGACTCTTTATGAGTCTGTGCCTTAATCTTTATAATTAACTCTTCTCATAAAATTATATATCTGCTTTTGTATTTTTTTCGGTGGTCTCATAGTTTGGTATTAACTAGTCCATACATGCCGATTTATTGTTACAACTTATCACTATTTTTTTGAATAAGGGAGATATCTTGACCATGATCAAATTCTGTAATATTATTAACAAACCAAAAGCCTAACCATTTTTATCCAAGCAATCTATTCGTAAATAACAACTGTATTACAACCATGCGTACAATATATTCATATAAAGAGTTATCTACAAAATCTTAAAATTAATCCCTTTAACAACAGTTTTCTGATTTGATAAAATATGTATAATACGAGCCATTATCAAGTAGTTCAGATTTGAGCAGATGGAAAATTTTTTCTGATTATCTCAACGGATGATTCAGAACATACAATAAAGGTCTTATACCAAACATGATCAACTTCGTGTGTGTATACCAAACCGGTACTTACATTAAAAGAGTTATTTCATATGTGATCGATAATCGTACAAGATCCAAATCCGATACATACAAGAGATATATTTAACATAATCAAGTACTTATATGAAAAACCTAGGCCGATACATACGTTTAGAAATCGAAATCCTAAAGCCGATACATACCTCGATCCAACGCTTATCTCTACCCGATGTGATCTTTGCGCCTCCTTTTGATCACGGATCTGGGTTCTCCTCCTCGGATTCGACGCTGCCTTCTCCTATGATGAAGAGGGATGCCGGTGAGATATCCCCTTCCTCTCTCCAACTCTCTCTCTCTCTCTAAAAAAAGTGACGTGAGGGCATGTGGAACCCTTGTGGTTTTATTGTTGAGAATGAGAGGATTTAATGTATTAATTAATGCATTTAATCCAAGATAATGTGTTTGAATTTTTTTTTGAAAAAGTACAGGCTGTTACAATTCTACAACCCCAGTTGGACTTTTGATATAAAAAAAAGATAAAAAAATAGGTTAGAATGTGAAATATCAAGTATAGTACGTATATAGATATTAATTCATATATCATTTTTAGAAATGTGTATCCATATTCTTGTAAAAAACATTGCTATTAAAGCCATGCTAATCATATGAAAAATAACATACAAATAAACCAAAAGGCCCCATATGTGCATATATACATATAAATAAAATTATTAAATAAATAGTGAATCTTCTTGGTTTTCAATAAATCCCATATTAACTTCAAATAAGATAAGTTCAAGTGCATTCATTTAAGAAAAATGTGAATAAAAAAAATAATAAGTTAAAAATAGCAAGGTGAAAAAATATTGGCAAAAAATAGATCCTAATTATGAATTTTCCAAACTTAATGCACATATATTAAACATATGAACTCCATTCAAACTCTACTCACCTTGAAAGTCGAACATTAAAAATGAACTAAATTATATTACTCCCTCTTGGGTAGATAGGGTTCATAAATGCAAAGTGGGATTTTGTACTTAATTATACTATATATCATGTGTTTTAGAATTGTGGATATTTTATTCAAATAACAATTCATCCTTTTATCTTGTATATATATTTTAAATATATATTTACGTTCTTTCAGTCAAAAAGAGGGAAACATGCTAAGGTTCTGATGAATATGTGATTCAAAGTCGAAAATAGAGCTTTGTTCCCTAGTAGTTAGCTGTATATCTCCATTTATTTTGCATTACTATCATTCATACATTTAGAATTAACGTCCGTATTTTAGCATTCATATTTGCATAAATAAGAAGCCTGAAATTCCGTGTACATATTCACATGTATAATAGCTAACTTCACCTATTTTATCTATTTTATAGTAACTCCAAATCCAATGAACCGACTCCATTGTTTACATATTACTAACAAGAATAAAAGAAAAATATAAAAAAATTACTAACTTAAAATGTTGATAAATAAACTCAAAACCTGATTCGCAAACAGGCATACGAAAACACGCATATCTCTATCCTACAATGTTCAATTTTGGTTTATTTACTTTTAAAGTAATATGCATTCAAAGACCTTCAAAACAAGATCAATTTAACAAAAATCAGTGTTCCTTGGGTTTTGAGTCCCGATTGTATATTGTATACATTGACCAAACCACCCTTTTATTTTATCCTTTTATTCTCTTATTTATTAAAAAATTAAAAAAAATAAGTTGTAAATATTTATCTTATATTTTCTCTAACATGTGACCAACCCTCCTTCGCCTATTGTACGCCTCTCTCTCTCCCCCTTCCTGCTCTCTCTCTCTTCCCATGTGACCCAACTACCCCCGCTTCCTGCACGGCTCCGCCAACCGCAACTGCCCACTCCCACCACTTCCTCTCTCACTCAATTTCCCTTTGACCGGCCACCTATTCTCTCTGTCTCTCTCTCTCTCTCTCTCTCTCTCTCTCTCTTCTAACCAATCTGCGCTTTACGTAGGTGGTTGCGCACTAGCCCCGCCACCTCCCTATGTGACCGCACTCTTTCCTTGCGCAACTCACACCCCATGGCTAACCACAACTGCTTCCCACGATCCCTCCACCTCTCTCTCCCATCTCCACCTACATCTCTCCCGCTCCCCCCTCACAACCTCCTTTAAAAGGCGGCCTCCGCCCCCGTCACCTCCCATCTGCCACAAGAGAGAAAGGATGCCCCGAGCTCCACTCCGGCCTCGGTGACAGTGATAGCTAGATCATATCAAGCAATGATGGTGTCCCACCTTCCAGCGTGATCCAAGGGAGTCTTATCCCTTGTTGCAGCTCGGCCGCGAGCTGCCTAGCTTAGCGTTGTCGAGGCATTTGAGCGACGACCCCTGGTTGCACCCTTCGCGCTTCGGCCATTCTCCCCCGGTAACCTCTTCTTCCTTCACCTTTTTTCTTCTTACTCTAATGTTTTTCTTCTATTTCCCTGTTTCTTCATCTTCGTCCTTCATATCCTCCCTTCTCCTTCCCATTTCTCTGCTATCTTACTAACCGCCTATCTCTGTCACCACTCCACACTTCCACCCTCTCAATATCCACCTCCCTGATATCATTGGTCAAGCTCCACGCCACCCGCACATCGATCGCCTACACCCTTCATCATCGAATCTACACCACAACACATCACCATCCTTGAGCGCCTCTTCCGCCTCACAAAGCCCTCTCCTGGAGCAGGTGATAACTGAGATTTTGCGAGGGTCTAGAAATCTCACAAGATGGGAGATACTAATCGATGCGTTGACCGGTCATGAAACCTCAATTAATCAACAATTAATCCACAAATAAATATAAGGCATGCAAAATAAATTTTGGAGTTATAATTTATTATAACTCGACAAATGTGTGTATAAGTGTAAGTTTGTGTAGATTGCGAACACATGGAGCAGAATGGATAGATCAGGTAATGAAATGCACAAAACTAATTGTATGATCTTTGACTAATTTTTTGTGGGTTTTTAATTTTGTATTTTTGAATTTTTATTTTTTGTATTTTGTTTTTAATTTCGCATTGTTATATTTTCTTTTTATATTTTTAAATTTTATATCACCTTTTTTAATCATTTAATATAAAGATATATAAGAATAGATACACTATAGGATGATATAGATAGAGATATAACTAAAGATAACTAAAAATTGTAGAATAACATATTTTTATATTTAAATAAATTTTTACTGTTTTTGTATTTTTTAATGAGCTATGCTAATATATATATATATATATATTTAAAGTCTAAAATACTCTAAATCAAGGATTTAATAAATGGCTGAAATTGAATGAAGAGGAAAATTATCAAATTAAGCCCAAAATTCATCTCGTAAATTTTAATAGATAAACAATAATATAAATCATAAAATAGAAATATATTTTTTTGATATTTTTATAAATTTTTACTCTTTTTATACTAGATTTTGGAGCTTCTTGATTTTTATTTATTTCCTTTTTCTATTTTAGGGTTTTAAATTTTTGGAGTTAGAAAATAAATTAATAAACACAAAATATTTTTTTGAAATTTTCAAAAAAATATTTTATATTTTTAAGATATTTTATACTATAGACATGGGAAAAATTTGCTCATAATGATTTTTATAAGCTACTAAAATGTCCTAAATTACAAAATAAATATATGGCATGAAAACATGTGCAATCAGAAACCTACAACTATTTTTTGGAAAGTTTTGGAGCACATTATCTATATTTAATAAATAGATGAAATGCAGAAAAATACATGGGCCTTGCTACAATTTTCACAAAATTATAACACATGAATAAATAGTTTTAGGGCCAAATCGAAATACAAGAACTTATTGGGGCCTTCCTGTAAAATTCCCACCTCACGTGCGGTCCCACATGAGGTGAGCAAATACAAACTGATATGCAAATATGAAAAGCTCAGGGGTCTTCTTGTAAATTTTACAAAGCTACAACAACAACAAATGAAAGATTATAAACTATATAATAAATACAAAAAGGCACGGGGTGAAGGTGCAAAATACTTAGTAAGGCGCGGAAACAGACGATCTTGATTCAGTCACTTGCCACGTGTCCACTTCACAATGCCTGATACCGGTTCACAGCAGGCGTTTGAGATTAGATATCAGATCGAATTCCAATAGTGTTGGGCTTAGTAGATCCGATGGTTGCTGAAGACTTGTGCGACTGAAGGCGATAGGACGGTACAGAGGTGGTCAATTAGAATTGGGGAAGAACTCCCTAGTTGCAAACTTCAATCAACGTGAACTCCCATCTTCGGCGTCCTCAACTGCTGCAATGGGTTCCAAAAGCATCCTGGAAATGTCCTCCCACAGTTGGCAGCTTCAAAATGATAAGATGACCGCCTATGTACCGCCACTAGGTCGAAGAAGGATGGCTGCTCCAGTAACTTGCTTCCTGATCAAAATCGACTCCAAAAGGAGTCCTTCGGCCTGCCATCACATGCAGAAGTTAGGCACAAAGAGAAGGAGGTGCCATGGGTTTTATTTGGTGGAATGGATGCGGAATGAAGGGTGGCAAAGGCAATCCTGGCGATGCAGCGGAGTTGAGACACCTATTCCCAGATTCACGGTGGATCTGGTTGAATGGAGAGTGGCGAGGCAAAGGGAAATGTGCTGGCAAGAAGATGGTGGAGGTAGATGGGTCGCAAGACAAACAAAGTATAATGAATGGGTTCGTCGTAGGTCTAGCTCCAGGAACTACGGGTTGGGTTGATTAAGCTCAAACCAACGATTAAAATGGAAAATAAAATACAGAAATAAAACCATAAGATCTAAGTTGCATAGAAAGCGATAAAAGGGGTACCTCAGTGGCCGAGAGATCACGAAGCACAGACCTCGATGGTGGAGCTTTGTCGGAGGTAATGGAACCGGCCTCACGCCCGTCTGAGCTCACTCCCAAAGAGTTGGAGAGGGTCCTTTCACGACCCTCTATCCAGAGCTCGAAGAAGGATCCAGAGACAAGAACAAAAGGAGGTTCAAAATCGAGAGGAAAGAAGATGGCAACTTATGTACACTGTGACTGGAGCGGGCCAAAGATCGAGGACAACATGTGAGGTCGTTGTCCTATCTCCAAGATTTCATGCAGGCATGCATGAGGGAAGATCGAGGAAGTACTTTGGTGAAGGAACCAACCTGAATCAATGAATACATCGATCGGGGAAAAAGTGAGAAAAGAGGTCAGAAGCTAGTTCTCATAAGCGAACAGGCATAGGTCAACTCGTTGACCAAAGTCAACCAACAGAATGACCTGGTTGGTCTACGAGACCAAACAGGAACAACCAACCTGAAAAATTATTGTAAAATCTATAATAAATATTAAATGAATTAATTAATTTTAGATTATAAAAATAAAAATATTTCTTATTTTTTGTATTTTATTTTTATTTATTTTATAGGCTATTAATTACAAGTTATTTTTCATGGCTTAATTATATGTATATTTACCTATATTTTGAGTCTTTTATTTTTGTTTTCTATATTTGATTTTGCCATTTTATTTTATCACTGTATAAAACTATAACTTATTTTTATATATTTAAATATATTTTTATGATATTTTTTGATATAAAAATACACTTAAATAAATAGGTATATAAAGATATAGGTACATGTATAGGTATTTTATTATGTATATTTATATTATTTTATTTTAATGTTTTATTTATGGTTTTATGTTAGTTTAATATGTAATATGTTATAAACAATATTTACAGAATAATAAAGATATAAAGTTATAAAAATAATGAAGAATAAATAAAATGAATATTTTATTCGGGTATATTATACAATAGTGGTCGAAAACTCAACTTTCACATCTTAACTCTAAAAAATATCAAAGCATCTTAATTAAATAGCTTATTAAAAGTTATATACAATTAAAGTGATTTTGATGCATTTTGATTTTTTATTTGGGAGATATGGGAATGTGATGTTTGTGTTTTGAGATTTTATTTTGAGTATGAAATCAATTTTATATTTTCTATAAAATATTTTCTACAAATTTCATGTACAAAGTTTCTTTACTTGAGATATAAATAATAAAGATAGGTTCCAAAATGAATAAATGATGAATAAATAAATGAGATTTTTACTGTATTGCGGGCCTTTATCTCCCCCTACTTTATTCCTTGCCGACCTAGTCATCAAGATACCTATGTCATGGGGTTTAGGGTCATAAAATACCTTTGGTATTTTATTTTTTTTACTTTACTTTACTTTTCTTTATTCTATAATTTTGGCATTAAATTAGTATTTTATGCAATATTTACAAAACAAAGAATGAATGTTAATTTGCACAAATTAGGGCTATTTTCATGCATTAGCTAGGGTTTTTAAGGACAAGTAGATAAAATAAAGGTGACGAAATGGGCATTCATCAACAGGTGGCTGCCAGCTACGCCCGCGTCTCGTGCCTCCTCGTGTCTGCACCCATGCTCCCCCATCGATCATCGACCGCCTGTGTAGCTGCATGCAGGGGCCCTCCGTGCGTCGCCAGCCACGCAGAGCACCTCACGCCCTTCCTCCGCACAAGACGCACCCCTGCCCCTTCACCGATTGCCAGGTCCTGCTCCGCCTTCGCCTCGGACGTGCACGACCATACAACTCCTGCTCCATCATGTGTCGACGAGCAAGGAGCAACAACTTCTTTATCCTTGACGCCTTGCCCTCCTCACGGTCCTCCACCACTCATCACCTCCAGAGGAGCTATGCCACCTTGGCCAATCACCCCTTACCCCCCCTACACGTGCAGTGACGGAGAGAAGGGGGGGCGGGTGGGTGCTTAGCCCCCCCAAGTCTCAAGGAATGTCTCAATTATATGTTTTGAATAAGAAAAAGTATAATTATTAAGATGTTGTATACATTGGATCTTATTTTTTTAAATACAAACTAATTTCAACATGTATAAACATATCTATAAAGTAAGATTACTAAAATAATCATCAAAATATATTATGGGTTATATGTGCCTACCTCCGCCCTATTTTTCATCAAAAAAATTTATTTTTTATTGGGATTTTATCCGGCAGACCCTATAATCTTTTTCAATTACCTCTACGATCTTTGAAACATCGTAATTCCTCCCCGACCCCGTGAACTTGTTAACCTTTACCCTGAAGACCCTGTGGTTATCCCCTATCCATTTGACCATTAAAACTAACTAGATTTTGTCATCTTCCTTTACATTATACCCATTTTATTTATCAAATTTACCATAAGTGTCACTCCCTCACCCACGTCAGCCCCGCCGTCGAGCCTGCTCGAAGCCCCCTGACACCGTCACCCCTATTCGAAGCACCTCCGACCACCTGCCCGAAGCCTCCCCTCCCCCTCGTCAGTGGCCGGACTTCCCCTGCACCCACGCAGGCCACTTGCAGCTACCTACCCTGCACCCATCCGCCCCTGATCTCCCCTGCACCCACGCACAAGCCACCTGCGCCCAACCGTCGCTCACTGCTCCCCCCTCCCCCGCCTCCGCTGCTCCCTTACCCCCCCTGCCGAGGCGGTCCTGGAGGTCGTAGAATTGGATGGCGGTGGCGACGGAGAGGCGGACCCGGCGGTCGCGGAGGCCCTTGGAGGTGAGGACCTTGCTGTGGCGGTCCTTCCCGCCGGAGGACCTGGAGACCCTGCAGATCCTGGAGGATGGGTTCAGCCACGCCAAAAGCCTCGCCTTTGCATCACCTTCCATCTCCGTCGCGGCTCCTCTACCTTGATCCCGGGGCCTCCATGGGCGAAGGGGGTTCCTCCTCTACCCCCCCGCCCACCCTCCACCCGATGAGCCACCCCGCCACCGCTCACTGCCCCTCCCCCCTAGGAGGAACTAACTTGGCTCCCCCTCCCCACTTATCCCATTTTTTTAAATTCCTCCGTAGATGTTCATCACTATGTGCCTATTGCCATTCAAATTTCGTTTCAAACAGAGACGCATACGACCTCCATCCAGATAGTCATGTTTTAATGTTTGCAGAATTATTGAAATCGACCCCAACTGGATGGAGGCCATAGGAGTCTCTGTTTCTGAAGAAACTTGAATGTCATAATATCAGGATGTAGTTATAAAAATCTACGGAAGTATTTTTCAAAAAATTTAAAAATATGAAAAATATTCAAATAATTTAATACACATAAGGAAGATGCAACGATAGTACATATTAAAATTTTATCTCAAAGAACGGAACCCATTCTTAAAATTTATTCTGATACCTTTTGATTTTGCTTTAATTTTGTAGCATTTGGAGATAAGATTTTAGATCCAGAACTAACTGAAATAGTGATTGATTTATTGATTAATTATTTGGAAATGTTTTAACATATAGGTGAGTGTTATGGTCCCAATGTTATTGTGGAGGATGAAAGGGTAATCAAACAACAGGTTCACAAAGAGCTTACATGATGAGCTCATAATGGCAAAATGATAGGAGCAAATCAATGGTGAGTTTTTCAAGATTAATGTGGAGAAAAGAGAGGTCGTCTAAAGATAAGCTTGCAGTAAGTGCATGAAGCTTTTTAGCACTAGGTTAATGACGGTAATGGAGCATGAGGAGGAGTTTATTAGAATGCATGATGAGAATAAGGTATTTAAAAGAATAAATGGTAAAGAAAGAGTGCATATATGGAAAAATATTTTTTTATTTTAAAAGTTAGATTTGAATTACACAGTAGAAAAGTATTTCTATGAAATGAAGAATTTTGTAGAATTAAAATTGTCTTAATACAAAATTGTCAAGGATGATGGTGTATAATCACAAATTTATAAGTGTATTTATGCACAACCACTTTAAAATTTGAGAACCAAATTCTTTGCAGTCATTTATAATAAGTTATATGATCTTTGAACCCAAAGAATGGTCTGTTGGTAGTATAATGTGCCTATACCTTAAAGGACCTTAGTTCGAATCCCAAGGGGATGCCTCGGACCCCGAAATTACCGGACCTGCTATTACAAAAAGATATATGATTTTTGAAATCCAACAAATATTGACAGTAAAAAAGATATATGATGATAATGAGACCCAAATAAATAATATCTCAGCCCCCCTCAACAGATATTTCTGGCTTCGTCCCTGTACACGTGCTTTGTACATGAGGGCATGAAGTTGCCTCCATAACCCCCCTTCAAGCAGGCACGTGCTCTACACGTTCCCTGATGGAGATATTTCACAAAGTCCCTTGGAGTTCTCGCAAATCACACCGACGCCCCTAACGATCAGATCATGCGTCCCATACGTACACATGCGGAAAATTGTGAGGAAACCCCCTGAAGGTTCTGGTAATTAAAGAAGCACCCTCGTGGGCTATTTTTTATTTTACTTCATTTTCTTGTTTTGCATATATACCCCTTTGTTTGAGTCTTTATTTGGAAAATTATTTAAATCATTGATTTATTCCAAAAATAACATATTGTAGAGCAAATTATTTTCTTTCAAATGAGTATTTATTTGCATTTTTTGATCAGTGGATTCTTTATTATAATTAATTTGGTGGACACTTGCGTAATGTTCCTTTACGCTATGAATTTGACATTTAATTATTATCTAATCTAAAAAAAGTCCAAAAACATTACATTAGATAAAATTAATTGTGTTCTATATTGTACCCAAAAATCACATTTTTTGCACATGATTTTCTCTGAATTAATAATTTGGTGATTAGGCTACTTGATTTTTAATAGATTTTAAACTCAATATTTTTAGGATTTATAAATTTTCTTGGATAGATCACTAGTAGATACATCTAGGATAATTTTATTTCCTGAAAATAATTGGGTTTGATATTTATTAAAATTAGTTAACTACTAATCACATTCTTTGCATTATATAATTCGTAGAAAATTCAAGTTATAACAAAAATGTCAAAAAAAATTACAATAGCTTAATTTCATCATAATTTACCTTTTGGCCAAGTTTGAGGATTTTTGGACTTGATTCGATTGTAAATTGCATTTTAGTCCCCAAACTTTGTTAAAATTGCATTTCACTCATTAATTGCATTTAAAAATACAAAAAATGCATCTTTGAAAACCTGATTTTAGATCAACTAAAATCAATGTAAGGAGACAGTTGCCTCCCTAAGATCAACCTTAGACTTACCAAGTAAAAAAAATAACTTGACCACTTGCTTTTAATTGACACATTAATTAAGTGGTTTTTCATTAATCCAAATTTGCCCATCTGTAACAAAAATTTAAACGTTAATTCCTCAAAATTAACCAGGGCATTCGAGGGTTCTTCAGGTTCCCAACCCAAATATATTAAGAACAACCACTCATAAGAGCCTTAGCAAGATGAATTGTGTTCTCAACATAGAAATGCCCCACATGAAATATAACTCCCTTGCGACAAAGCCATATCACCCAAACAATTACTAATGATAGTAAAAGCTCAAAGTAGGGATAAGTATGAGTGCCAGAAAGAGAATGCTAAAAATGAATTTATTGGAGGAATCAAACCATTAGGGACTGACTCATCTCCTAACTTCCTTCACCATGTCGCATGAGAAGAAAAGATGTTCTCATAATTCGACATTTGTGCAATAGAGGGAGCAACTACTGTTATTGCCCTGTTGAAATCGTGACCATCTCTCTTTTGTAAGGATTCTTCATCGCCGAGACAACATCATAAAAACTTTGATTATCAATGGAATGTGCAACTCCCATATAACTCTATGGTCACAAACTATCAACTAAAGAGTGGACTCCCATGGACTGGCTAGAGCCACTTATGCGTGCTCGATCGTGAATAATCCTTCTTTCCAAGTCTAGTAATCTCATCCTCCTAAAGGTTCACTAATGGAGATAATGGTCTTGGAAAGATGCAATTACTCTAGAAAATATTTCTAAAAAAAATCCAAACGAAACGTCATGTTCTAAGTACCATATGCCCACGTCTTCGAGAGAAGAAATCCCCAATCAGAAGACAATGCATAAAGACACGAGAAACAATCTACAAGCACCCTCTTGTCCGACCAATCATTAATCCTAAACTCAAAAAGGCTCCCATACCCTAAGCTTGGGTAGAAAAGAGAATGAAACTATCATAAGACAAATCAAATGCCTTTCCAGAAAATAGAAGAGAATTGTTGATCGTTGAGCACAAATACCGTCGATATCACGAATCAGCCTACAATATAAGTCATCTCCAACTCACCAAAGATATGCCACCCATTTTAACAACAAGATTCCGCCCTTCTCCTTGGGAAGTGTTACTGAATACTAATCTTCCAGATGCAACACATTGTCATTTTGATTTAAATCACCCAAAAGAATCTTCTCATGATCGACTCCAAATGACAATGTACTCCAATCGAAAACAACCTTGATGACTTATAAAAAGCGGGATAGCAACAAGAATCGCCTTTACCAGCACCAAATATCCATCCCTCGATAAAAGGGATTCCTTCCAACCAGAAAGTTTTTGTTTCAACTTCTCAATAATTAATAACAACTCCATAGAATGGATGAGATCACACCTCACCAGAAAACCTAAGTAACAAAGCAAAAGTGTACCCAATGAGGTGTCCAACTCCGCTCTACACTCATTTTCCTATAAGCCCAGGAGATGAAATGAAATCAATCAAATATAAAAAGATAGATTCTCTAAGCTTAAGTCATAAGTATATTGTAAATTTGGAACTCCTTCCCCTATTTACTATAGGGTGAAAACTCAATCAATTTATACAAATAAAAATATCAATACGCCAAATAATGTGTATATATCAATAAAATATAAAAAGTACTAATGAATCCATGATTTACATCCTTTATTCTTTTATTTTAACCAAATTCCTTATGCAAAATACCTGTAAATATATATCAAATCCAATAAATTTGCATTGTGCATGCTTTTGTTAATAATGTATTTTTAACATTCTTTTTAACCAAAAATAAAGAATGAAGAAAAAAAGAAAAGGAATAAAGAAGGATGTAATTATTTAATAAGTACAGACTGACCCAAACCCCAAGAGAAGGTCAAGAATTGACTTGATCGATAAGGAATAAAGTAGGTGGAGACAAAGTCTTTATTTATTAATATTCATAAAGCCCAAAACTATCTTGTGAATGCCATTTATGCTGCATTTGTTCACTGTATATAATTCATCCCTATCCATCCTGTATATGTAACCCACTATTTCTATTGTATATATTATATTGATTTATTTATCAATAAAATAATCCCAAATTTAGTTATTTCCTTAATAACAAATGTACATAAAAATGTGATGTAAATAATACAAATATTTACAAAATTGAATTATGTACAATTGTGCAGTACCTATACTTGTATATATGTATTTATTTATTGATTCTTTTCCTTGTATATATTGGCTTTTTAAACACTTGTATACACTCCTAATAACTATGTAAAATTAAAATAAAATTTATAAACTACAAAATAAAATAAAATAAATTCAACTATTCATTGTATAATATCACCAATAGTGTATATATTGTACATAAACCTAATTAATTAATGCATGTAACTAATTTGTAAAAATCCAATGAAATATTTTTATATACCTTAAAATATTTTTTAAATAAATAAAATATAAAATATAATGTATTTTTGTAAAAATAATAAAATAAAATATATGTATATAATAGAGGATAGAGAGTATGCACCCTGGTGTGCATGTAATTTTACATGCATTGGGGCTTATATATCCCATATTTTTTACTTTTTTAGAAAATATCACCGTGTATATTCATTTACATATCCCTCCAATATACCATTCAAATTTCACCAAAAACAGAGACTCCTATGCCCTTCATCTAGAATAAGTAATTTTAACGGTCTTAAAATTGTTGTAATCGGCCTGTTCTAGATGGAGAGCATAGGGGTCTTTGTTTCTGACGAAATTCAAATGGTATATTAGAGGGATATATAGATGAATATACACGGTGATATTTTCCAAAAAAGTAAAAAATGTGAGAGATATAGGGCCCGGTGCATGTAAAATTACATGCACCAGGGTGCATACTCCCCATCCTCTATATAGTATATATGTATACTGTACCTATACAACTAACATATACTGTATATACTATTATATATTAAAATTATTAAAATCATAAAAAGTAGCTTGTAAAAAAAATAACATTTTCCCTTTTTAAAACTTTTTATCTTAAAATCATTTATTATTTTTTATTGAATTTTCTTTTATTTTGTAAATTCGATTTTTTTATTGGTCAACCGGGGTCTGTTGACATGGGTCAACGTCCCCCTCTCCGAGGTTTGACCTGGACAATTTCTCGTCGGATCCGATTTCTTCGCTTTCTCCCATCCGAGTCTGACCACGTTCTACCTCGATTCATGTGCCTGATTATTCGCTATGGATCCACGATCCTTGTGGATACCTAGCTTGGCAGGATCTTCCTTGGATTGCGTGATTCTTTTTTATTCTTCCAGAGACCTGGGAGCTCTTATAAGTATTCTCTTCTGCCTTCCCATTGACCGAGCTCGCTCCTTACTCCTCCTTTTCTCCGTGAACCATGTAGGACTTGGTTTGGTGCTGAGTTGAGACGAAGCTCGTACGTGACCAGAGAGCTTCACCACGTTCAACTTCTTCCACCTTCTGTAGTGGAATCAAGGCTAAAACCCCGCCAATTACTCTACTTCTCATCACCGTCCATTCATACACACCCAGGTACCTTCTATCATCTCCATTTTGCACTTTACCCTCGATTTTCTCCATCGGTCACCATTAGACACATTTGCTTCGACAAAAGAGTCTGGAGCTTAACACGTCCATTTGTTTGCATCGATTTGATCCCCATTTCATCACTCATCTCCCCCTTGTAACCTGACTCCCTAAATCTAGATCATCAGAGCAATATTAGGCTTAGATTTCCTCCTCCACGTACGTCGGGAGTCGACCAACCATCCTCCTTCGCTTCTTGTGTTTTCTTTGCATAAAAACTCAAGTCGGAGAATCGTCTCCGAGATGCGGATGCGAGGAGTCCAAATCAGGCATCAGTAGAGGTGGCAGACTGCTCCAGTTGAGCCACCTCCCAGATCTTCACTGACCTATCCCCAAGCCATCAGAGCATCCCTTTTGATGTGGACACTCTCCAGCAAGGTGTTGGACCTATCAGCGAGCCGATTTGAGCTGTAGAGCACCAGTTACACTTGATCGAAGCTCGATAGGAGGCCCCTTCTTACGAGTTCTTACATAGCCCTTCAGTATCGTTGGATGATGCAACACCCTTACAGATCTAATCGAGATCGTCTATCAACGCCCAAATATTTGTGATCCGATCAGATCCATCTCATATCTGAGCTACACGTTAATGCCATCTGCAGGACTATTGGATCCGTGCTTGATCTCCATGTCTTAGCGACACGTCCCCGACATTCCTCTTGTTCGTCATATCTTTCCCAGTCCATCGAAGCTGTACGAATGTGCCACACTTCAGACCGTCAGATCTTTTCAGAGCCACATGTTGCACGCCGCCTGCATGGTATATTGCACTTTAGCCCTTTGCTTTCCTTTTATTTTGTTTTGATTTAATAGTTGTAAAAGTAGCTTTGAACAATTGCAGTACGGACCTCATATTTTCTTTATTTGCATTTTAGTCCAACTGAGTTGAAGTTACGTGCCCATCCACGTGTGTTTGTGGGTTATTTTCATATCCAAACCTATGCTTTTATTTGTTATCAAAAAAGGTTTTTGGTATTTATATTTATGCCCATGTGAGAGATGAATCACGTGTTCCACACATTTTCTTTGGACATGTTAGACCCTGAGCTTTTATTGCTTGTTATTTTTGGCCCTAGAAGTTAAAATAATTACATCCAGTTCCTTTGTTCACTGTTTAATTTTTAGTATCTTTTATTAATTGCAATAAATATTACATTAGCTCCAAAAATTCTATAAAAATTCCCTTAACTCATATTATTTATGTTTTCAAGTGGTGATTTTTGAGGGTTGATTTTCTTTTATTTGTTATTATTAAAAATTAATAATATAAAAATTCTTTCATTTTGTATCATCATATTAACTTGAATATTAAAAGACATTTAAAATCATGCATGCATCTTTATTATCAACATTAACCTATATCTCACTAGATAGCCTAACCTGGGCATTTAAACCTTAATTGAATAACCCAATTAGCTTGTTTCTTTGTGTTCGACCCTGGACTTATCCATATATAAGTGTACATGACGTTCTCATTGTGGATATTCTTTTAGCGATATTCTATTGATCCGATGATTGCTGATTGCTCATACTTTAATTTGAATAATTAGATAATGATACTTGCAATTCATAAACCCTTGGTGAACTTACCACCTTGGTCATACCATCCTCCTATTTATTGGGTGTTTTGAACCTAATCAAATCTGAGTTGGGTCCAGTTCGAATCCAGATTCATACATGCAAACTTGAAACTTTTGTATCTCAAGCTCCCAAACTCAGATTTCAACATTCTTATACTTGTTGCAAAGTTTTCAACGAGTATTATTCAATAGAACTCATTTTCATATATCAGGTAATCACAAAATTTAAAAAAATGAGGTCTCACCGCATAAAAATATTAAAGGAAGTATTGTCTTCGAGAGTTAAGCCTAAACATCCAACGTGGATTGAAACTCATATCGGGGCATAAAATTATTAAAGAGAACAAAACCCATGAAAATCTTAAAGAGAATTGAAATAGAGTTTCATATTTGTACCTTTAAATAGGTAAGAGAACTTATGCATTATGTCTATCTCCGATTGTAGTGTCGCTTCCTTGACATTCTAGCTCTTCCATAGGATCTTGACTAATGGAATCTCCTTCTACAACAATTTTTTGACTGCATATTCTAGGATCTGCACATGCACCTCAAGGGAGGAGACGTTCTGCTTAACTGCCAAGTCCTCATAGGAAATCGTGTGTCTAGTAACTCTGACATACTTGCACAAGTTAGGCATGTAATACACATCATGAAAACCCTCTAGGTACCTTGCCCTTAACATTGAATTTTTAAACATGAACCAAAATCTCGATGACCAACGAATCATGGTGCTAACTTGCCCTTAACATCAAATTTCTGAATGCCTTTTATCAAAGAAACCTTCAGAAACTCAAAATACCCAACCTCACACGTGAGGTCCTAACGCATCTGGTTAGTGTAACTCTTCGGATGGCCTTACATTGTTAGCAACTTTTGGCTATCCGTCTCCATGATCCTTGTGGTCTCCTCAATGATCGGAATGGTGTACATCTCATTGTCAACTGCTTCCTGCCAGCACAATGAAGTTGTGTATCTTCGCTCGTACATGGCATCGAGAGGAGCCATGACGATGCATGTATGACACCTATTTTTGTACATCAACTCAATCATTAGAAGGTGATACTTTAAGGATCCCTTCCACTCAATTACACATGCATTTAGCAAGTCCTCAAGTGCTTGGATGGTCCTTTTTAGATTATTCATCTATCTGTATATGATAGGCTGACATGATACACAACTCAATCTTCAGGGCCTTTATGATCTCTCCCTAGTACCACGAGATGAAACATGGGTCTCTTTCTAATAGCACCTCATATGGGATCCCATGCAAATAGATGGCATGCTAAATATATATTTTAGTTAGCTCCATCGATGTATGAATCATGTTGATCGAGATGAAATGGATTAACTTGGTTAACTGGTCAACAATCACTCAACTCGCCTCATGGTTGCATGTAGTACATAACAACAATGTCATAAAGTCTGCAGAAATTCTCTCCTACTTCCATACATGACTGAGAAGGAACTCCAACAAACTAATGGTCGATGATGCTTTGACTTCACCATTTGACAAGTAAGGCAATGCTTGACGTGCTCTGTCATATCATCCTTCATTCCCTTCAACCAAAATTATTGATGGAGGTCTCGATATATCTTGGTGTTGCTTAAATGAATTGAAAGTTGAGAACTATGCATCTCATCAGGATATTTCTCCTTAGATCATCATCGTCAACAGACATGGTCTCACTTCCAAATGATAGACTTATATACGTTGAATCTTTCGAACTCGTCATTCATGCAATGATGGTATATGTCTCTCAATCTCCGATGTCCCTGTTGGCCCTACATAATCTAGTCCCCAAATCCAATGTACTTCTCTTGTATATTCGTCGTACTAGGATTGCTCTCCAATGGATGCCACTCAATAAGTGCAGTGAGTAAATCCCAAGTATGTAGCAATATTGTTGAACCCAATATAGCACCTACTCAAAGCATCTACAACATAATTTTCCTTATTAAGATGATAAGATATGTGCATTCATAATCCCTCAAAAACTCTATCCATCACCTCTACCTTATGTTCAGCTCTCGCTGGTCAAATATGTACTTGAGTCTCTTATGATCCATGAAGATCTCGAATATAACCCCGTATAAGTAATGGCACCATATTTTCAACTTGCGAAGATTACAACCACCAATTCCATCTCATATGTGGAGTAATTACACTCATGGTTCTTCAACTGATGTGGCACATATGCCACAACTTGCTCCACTGCATCAACACAATTCCCAATCCTTCCTTGGATGCGTTCATTACACCATGAAGTCCATGGTACCATAAGGAAGGGTTAGAGTCTGAGTGGTGGTCAATCACTCCTTGAATGTGCGAAAACTTAGCTCACAATTGTTGCCAAATAGATGGCATGCCATTCTATGTCAATTAGGTAAGAGATAGGGCCAACTGAAAGGACCCTCAAAGGAATCCTCTATAGTACCCGATGAGGCTACGGAAATTGCAATCCTCTGTGTCCATCTTGGGCTAATTCCAAAGATACAACTTCCTTAATCTTGGTGGGGATTAACTGCTACACCCACACCTGAAATTATGTGGCAAAGGAATGCCACCTTCATAAGACAAAACTCGCACTTGTTAACTGTGTTGTTCTAGTATCTCAATCACAATGCAAAAGTACGACTCGTTCTCGTGCTCATTATTAGAATATATCAGTACATTGTTAATAAATACAACTACAAACTTGTCCTAGTATGGACGTAAGAAAGAGACTATGCATTTGCCATGTAGAATATGAATAATAAGTAATAATAACATGCTACTTTAAGTTCAATACAAATAAATCATTTTTTTTCATAACACAAAAATAATTATTGAATAACAGTATGAAACAATGGTTATTTCTGGATTTGGTCTTATTGTTTAATATTATGTATCAAAGACTCCTTTCAACATCACAAACTATTTTTCTTACACACATAAATTTCTTTTCGCTATTTATGAAAGAGAGTAAGAAGATGAAATAAGATCTTTGTTTTTATTTTGATCATATAAAAAATACCTTAGACTTGTTAGATCACATACAAAATAAATATATAAAGCAATAAAACCATCACAATAGTTTTGAAATCCTAAGAAAGGAATACGAAAGGAAGGATGGTAAATAGAGTATTCAACAATCCAAATCAAATGGATTATTTTTATATCTCTTATGTATTTTTCTTCTATATGAATAAAAAATAAATGTATGGTTTGATTCTATCTCGCATAATTAATCAAATAAAACAACAACAAATCCTTTTCTCACATTAAGTAGGGTCATTACATGGATTCTTTGCCTACATTCATCTCTATCTTTGGTAATTCTCGGGCTTATATCTAAAACACTAAGATCCCTTTGGATAGTCCCATTCCAACATTTCTCGGACCTTCCTCACCATCTCTTAGCTGGCTCAATCATTCTGAATTTGATCTTTACATGTATGTCCACACATTCACCTTAGCATTTTTATTTCTACAATTGCCATTCTCTACGTATGTCATCATGTGCATCAAATTCATGAATGTGGTAGGTGCATTTGTGAGCCTAAATGGCATCACCACACATTCGTATTGGCCATATCTCATACGAAATTCGGACTTTAGCACTTAAGAATCCCTAATTCTCAATTGGTGGTAACCGTATAGCAGATAAATATCGGAAAATACTATTGCTCCCTGCAACTGAATGAAATGATCATCTATCCATGGAAGTACATAACAATACTTGACTGTCTACTTGTTCAACTATCTGTAATCAATGCACACTCTCATGGATCTGTCCTTTTTCTTCACGAAGAGAATCGGTGCTCTCGAAGGTGATGTACTGAGGTTATCAAATCTCTTCTCTACCAACTCCTACAATTGCACCTTAGGCTCACTAAGCTCAACATGTGTCATCCAGTACGAAGGAATGAAGATCGACTGACTGTTTGCTAACATAATGATCTTAATGTAGGCGAGGTAGACTATGCCTCTCAGGTTGAGAAATTGGTGTGACAGTGATGATTACATTATATACTAGTATAACATGCTCAAATTATGTGAAGTACAATATTAATCTTTGATGTATAAACTCCAAATTCACACAATTTGCATCATATACACATAAGCACATAAAATCAACAAATCATTTGAAGAAAATATCCTCACAAATCTCTATTCACATTTAAAGATCATATTCAAAATTGAGATTAATTATCATCTATAAAATTCAGATTTGTTGTTATCAGAGAGAATGGAGAATTATTGGAAATACTTATATAACATTAAATGTAAGAACATCCACCACATTTCACTTTACATTTTGTTGGAAAGAAAAGGGGCGGGGGTTAGTGTAAAAGTCTCATTCTTTATTCTCATAAATAGAGCCACCAACTTTATCTCCTTTCCCATACACCAACCAACCACCAAAATCCCTTTCCCATGCATTACTCCTCTCTCTCCCCTTTCCCCATAAAACATAGCCGTCCACACCCCATTCCCATACACCAACCACCCACTAAAATCCCTTTCTCATGCAATTGCACTCCCTCCCCATGCATGTATTTAAGTTTTGTCTTTATGTGTGCATGTACTAACTCTTCTTATTTGTAGGTTTAAGAGATCTATAAAAGGAAGCCACTCTCTTCCTCAAAGGGACCTCTTGCTCTCAAGGCACTTCTTACTCCTACCATTCCCTCTCGACTCCAACTTCTCTCCCTCTCTCAAGAAGCTCTCGCCCAAGGCAGCCGAGTCTCTCTCTCTCTCTCTCTCTCTCTCTCGTCGAAGCTCCTCTCGGCCACCATCTTCCTCGGCTCCATCCTTGTGTGTGCGAGCAGCCCACGCATCTCCCCGCACACTCCCATCTCCGCCATCATCATCGTCTTCACTCCGGAATCAAATAGAGAAGCATTTCTTTCCCATCTTATTTGTCGCTTGTAATTTTTCTACCTTAGTTAATTTGTTTAAGTTGAAATTGCAAGAACAACTTTTATTGTGTAAGCTATTGTCAACTCTATATATGCAATGCAAGTTTATATTTCATCATTCTCTCTTGAAAGCTTCCAAGTAAATCTCATCTTCCCATATTAAATTGCGAATCAACCTCCACTTCCTTACTTAATTGCATTCATACCATCATTTCCTTACTCTAAGTTCTAAGAAGTGTTTTCACAGTAGATCGCATTCTGTTATAAATTTTCTTTCATTACAATAGATTTAAAATTTGAATCAAGTTTTAAAGAAGAACAAAAATTGCAAGTTTGCTTAGTCCCTGCGGATACGAACCTCTACTTACACTATACAACTCATATTTTTTCCAACATGCTTGTAGTTGTAATCTTATTTGTTTGATTACAGTTTTTCATGGAACAACAACGACGGGGTAAAACCAACTTCTTAAACCGCGAAAAATCGTGTTAACATTTTGGCGCCGTTGTCGGGGATTAGGCAACATTTGCAATTTTTTTCTTCTTAATTTCTACTCATTTTCAATTATCTAATCCGTGTATTTTTTGTTTTGCAGGTACTTAGGCTTCAAAAAGAAAAAAATACTTGTTTTTTCATGCATTTCGTTTTAGCAAACTTGTAATCTGATAATTTTTTTGTTATCTTAATTTCCCCCTCCTTCTCGGAAAAGCTCGCCATCAACAGGACAAAACATTACGGATTAGTGCCAGAAGTGCAGGCACTGTGAGTCCCTCTTTCTCTTAGGCATCTTAGGCTTTTAAAATTTCTTGCATTAGTTTGTGCTCCGAACTTAAACTGAAAAAATTAAAAAATACTTCTTCTTTGCATCATCTCTGTGGTCTTCTCCCTCTGCTCACCTAAAAAGATCACCAAAACGTGCTTTATCACGCTAAAAAGATAAGCTTGAAAGGCCACCGCAGTGGCCCGAGTAGAAAGCGGGAAAAATTCTGATTGCTTGTTTTGATGCACGTGTATGACACAAAAATCATGAACACATAGAACCCTTGGATAGAGACAAAAATCCATGTGCTACGTTGGATTGCAGAGAGAAATCTTAACTCCTCGACGTGTTGGGCACATGTTCTTATGGGAAGAGTAAATCTAACGATCTGAGTACCGCACCCTGGATCCCCCAGCCGGATTAGGACATTGATTTCTCACAATCTTCCACACCCACCTCATCTTTAAGGACTCTAATTGCTCTGAAAACTTTTGTTGAATCACTAAACTAAAATCGAAAAGATAACCGCTTCCGCGGCAATTTTTGTGTGAGTTGGTGAATCAAAAAAAAAATTTGTTTGGTGTATTGTGCTGTGTATGCTAGGTCGTAGGTGTCTGAAAAATCCAGTGCAACAACCATTAGAGTACTATCCGATTTATAGAAGAAAAACCAATCCATCTCCTTCAACTGAGAATTCACCTGACCTTGGAGACATGGGATAAGAAAGACCAAACCCTATGGATCTCTTCCTGCATCAACTGCAACTGCTGAGAGAAGAAAATGCCACAATCCGCCACACAATAGCACCTCTCATCCGACCACCACCTATTAGTACACATTAAAACATGGCTGCAGAAGACTTAGTTCATTGGGTCCAAATCCCGCCTGAAGTAGGGGACTTTGAAATAAAGCCCGCATCACTCTCCTTAATCCCAAAATACTATGGAAATGACTCTGAAGATCCCTTTCTCCACATTCAAGATTTCCGATCTGCTTGTGACACCATGAGTATCCCTGGGGTAGAAAAAGAATACATCTACATGAAAGCCTTCACCCACCCACTCAAAGACAAATCACTCCAATGGCTCATAAATTATGGAACCCCACTCACCTCTTGGGACTCCTTAAGAGAGGAATTCATCAAGAAATACTTCCCAATAGGAAAGACAAATGCCCTGAGACAAGCCATATCATCATTCACTCAGAAAAACAGAAAAGCCCATTCATGAAGCCTGGGAACGGTTTAAGGAACTTCAAAGGAAATGCCCTCATGATGCCATCCCCAAATGGAAGTTAGTTCAGATATTTTATGAGGGCATAGATACATCATTTAAGAGAGTGATCGATGGCTCCTGCGATGAAAACTACATCAGTCGTGATGAGCATTTCGTTTGGAATTTGTTTGAAAATATGGCTGACAATTCGGTGAATAGTTCCTCAATTGAACAATACAGTGGGAACATAAGGACAGTCAACATCATTGACCATGAGAGATTTAGCAACGAGAATCCTGACAAATGGGAAACCCTCTCAAAACAAATGAACCTCATGACTCAAGCCATAGAAAAATTGGCCATGAATAATCCCACCAGCCATGAAGTTGAGCACACCACATTCACCCATAATCAAGACATAAATACTGAGACCGTGAATTGGGTGCAGAGAAATCAAGGAGGAGCATATTCAAATAACCATAACACATGGAGAGAACAATCAAATTCTGGGTGGAATGGACAAAACAACTATCATTTCCAGAATCACACCTAACCCAGACATCCAATAGCACAACCCGTAGCCCAACCCTCCACCACTGCGGTTAACTTCGATGCCTTGGCTCAAGCAATACAACAACTGGCTATAGCACAACAATAGGCCACTGAAGCTCCACAAAAAGCCAACTCTGAGAATGCCCGACAGTTTGTCGAGATCAGATCATATATCCCAGCCTTGTCACCTCAACCTCTACCCAATCCCAACACCAAGAAGGCTAGTTCATCTGGATTACTTCAAACTCCACCACCTGTCGGATCTTTCACCTCACCACTTGGTTTCCAAAACCAGAATCAAGGATTTTTTACATCTTCTAGGACAAATCAAGGGAACCCACAACAAGCACCTAGAAATCAAGTTAATTTCAAAACCCCACCCCGTTCAAACCAATCTGCTAATGCTGTCACTCTGAGAAATGGGAAAACCACTTCTGCCTACACCAGACCGCTAGCTTCAGAGGATCAAATTGAAATAGAGGAGGAGGTTGATGATGAAGAAAAGCTAACTGAGACAACCATGCCCCTTCCTGTCTCCCCATCCATAATTATCCCCTTTCCCGGAGCTCTTCACCGAAGAAAACCTCGATCTTCCACCATCGATCCAGAGCTAGAAAAACTATTCTCCGACATTGTCATTGAAATCCCGCTCTTAAAAGCCCTCGAACAAGTTCCAGCCTTCTCCTGATTTTTGAAGGATAAATGCACACCAAAACGGAATCCAAAGGAAAAAGTAAAAAGGACAATGAAGATATTGAAAGACACGTGCTCTCTCGAGCAACAACCAATGCCATCTCCCAATTCTTACCCACCAAAAAGAAAGACCCATGAGCTCCTCTAGTTAGATGCACAATTGGCAAATTAACCTTTTATCACACCCTGTTAGATAATGGCTCTTCCATCAATCTTCTCCCGACTGCTATTCTGGAACAATTTGACCTAGGACAACTGAAACCTGTCTCAATGATTTTGCAAATGGCTGATCGATCTATGAAAAGACCAAAAGGACTACTTGAGGATGTGATAGTTGATGTTCAAGGTCATAAATTCTCGGTCGACTTTGTTGTGATGGATATGGATCAAGCAAATATATTGAGTGAGACACCAATCATACTGGGACGACCATTTTTGGCCACGGCTAAAGCTCATTTTGATTATGAGGATGGAAAGGTTGAATTTAAAATCAATGGCCAAGCCATTTCTGTTAATCTGGTCACCCCTACTCCCATTGAATCTGAGACCGTAGACTATGGTTGGATAGAAAGATGTGCTATTCTCAACATTCAAAAAGACTTTGCCCCCATCCATCTCACCAAAGACCCCTTAGAGGTTAGTCTTAACACCTCTAGATCCACTTACAAAAACACTTCTCATGAAATTGCCACCTACAATCAAAATCTTGCACTAGAAGCTCCACCATGCCCTCTCACCGGACAAGAAATTGATGAGCTTGATAATGCCTGGGACACATTAGACTCTGAACTCACATTGACTTCAACCATGATCATGCCCATGATGGAACAACCATTTGAGACCATTTCTGTAATAGATTCAGGGAACACTACAACTCTGACTCCACCAACAACCACTGTTGAATTGAAACCACTACCCAAAGATCTGAAATATGCTTTCTTGGATGATGCACACACTCTACCAGTCATTATCAATGCCGACCTAAATCATATGCAAGAGAGCCAACTGATGGAGGTTTTGAAAAAGAATTCTCGGGCCATTGGATGGAAGATAACAGATCTAAAAGGAATAAGCCCCACATTCTGCACTCATCACATATATCTAGAAAATGATAGTAAACCCTCTCGAGAAATGCAAAGACGGTTAAATCCCAATCTGCGAGAGGTTGTGAAAAATGAGATATATAAATGGGCAAGTGCGGGTATCGTTTACCCTATCTCTAATAGCCCCTGGGCCAGTCCTCTCCAAGTTGTTCCCAAGAAAGCTGGATTAACAATTGTCAAAAATGAGAAAGGCGAGGACATGCCCACCAGAGTAGCCACATTTTGGAGAGTCTGAGTAGATTATAGGAAACGCAATAAGGCTACCCAAAAAGATCATTTCCCATTATCATTCATTGACCAAATCATTGAGAAGCTAGCCGGAAAATAATTTTTCTGCTTTCTGGATGGATATTCCGGTTATAACCAAGTAGCCATAGCTCTAGAGGATCAAGACAAAACCACTTTCACTTGTCCATTTGGAACATATGCCTTCCGTTGGATGCCTTTCGGACTATGTAATGCCCCAGCAACATTTCAAAGATGCATGATGGGAATTTTCATTGATATGATCGGCGATTTTATGGAAGTATTTATGGATGATTTCTTTATTTTTGGAGACTTTTGAGGAAACACTGGGATTTTTTGGATAAAGTCCTCCAGAAATGCATTGAAGTGAACTTGATATTATCTTGGGAGAAATCACATTTTATGGTGAAACAAGGGATTGTGTTAGGACATGTTGTGTCAAAGAAAAGGATGGAAGTGGATCCATCAAAAATTGAGACAATCACCCATTTAAGTCCACCAGTGAACATAAAAGGTGTTCGGTCCTTCCTAGGTCATGTCGGCTTTTACCGCCGCTTCATCAAGGACTTTTCGAAAATTTCCCGCCCTCTCACAAAATTACCGGAAAAAGATCAAGACTTCACTTTTACTGAGGAAGCATTTGAATCTTTCAAAGCCCTGAAGAAAATCATCACTGAAGCACCCATCCTACAACCCCCTGATTGGAACTGTGAATTTGAGATCATATGTGATTCATCGGATTATGCTGTGGGGGCAGTATTGGGTCAAAGGAAAGATGGCAATCCCTATGCCATTCATTATTCCAGCAGAACATGGATGATGCTCAAAAGAACTACACTGTGACTGAGAAAGAACTTTTGGCCGTGGTATTTTCCTTAGAGAAATTTCGGTCTTACATCTTAAGATCCCATATCATAATCTACACAGACCACTCTGCTTTGAAATATCTCTTCACAAAGACCGATGCTAAGCCGAGAATCATTAGGTGGGTATTACTGCTCCAAGATTTTGATTTAGAAATTCGAGATAAAGCCAGAGCAAAGAATGTCATGGCCGATCACCTTTCAAGAATCCCTTCCTCAAACACAGACACAATCCCAATTTCTGATAATTTTCCAGACGAAAGTATCATGTCTGATTCTCAACTCCCTTGGTATGCAGACATCGTCAATTACATCATCACCTCAACATTCCCTGATGATTGGCCTAAACATAAGAAAGACAAAACCAAAGCCCAAGCCCGATACTATCACTGGGAAGACCCTTTGCTCTTTAAAGAGGGTACTGATTTGATATGAAGATGATGCATCCCTGAATCTGAAGTCAACGATATCCTAACTCACTGCCACACTTCTGGGTGTGGAGGACACCACTTAGGGAAGCGCACAGCCGCTAAAGTCTTACAATGCGGTTTCTACTGGCCCGCACTCTTTAAAGATGCCCATCATTTTACTCAATCTTGTCCTGCCTGTCAGACTAATGGAACAATGACCCGCCGCAACATGATGCCCCTCCAACCCGTACATATAGTTGAGATCTTTGATACTTGGGGCATAGACTTCATGGGACCTTTCACCACTTCACAAGGCTATCAGCACATCCTACTCGCTGTTGACTATGTGTCCCATTGGGTTGAAGCCATTCCCACTCGCGCTGCTGATAGCGCCACTGTTGTTAAATTCCTGACCAATCTCTTCTCCCGATTTGGATTACCCAAGGTGGTCAATAGTGATGGTGGAACCCATTTTCTGAACGCTTCAGTCAAAAACTTACTTAAGAAAAATGGGGTCGAACACCAGGTCTCAACTGCTTATCACCCACAGACCAATAGAATGGCCGAGCTGTCAAATCGGGAGATCAAGACCATCCTCCAGAAAATTGTCCGCTCTGATCGTAAAGACTGGTCCCAACACTTACCTTCTTCTCTCTGGGCCTACCGCACCGCTTTCTGCACACCCTTAGGTATGAGCCCATATCAGTTAGTCTATGAAAAGCCGTGCCATCTACCCATAGAGGTCCATCACAAGTCACTCTGGGGATCAAGAAATGTCATTTGGATTATGATGAGGCTGGAAAGAAAAGACTATTGGACTTATCTGAACTGGAAGAATTGAGATCACAAGCCTATGATAACAACCTGCTATACAAAGAGAAAATCAAGTTGTGGCACGATGCCAACATTTCGAGGAAAACATTCATAGAAAATAAAAAAGTATGGCTATTTGATGCAAAACTGAAGTTATTTCTAAGAAAACTGAGATTGAAATGGAAAGGACCATACATTGTAACTCAAGTATTCGATAATGGCTCGACAGAAATTTCTGACCCAAACACTAAAGCCACTTTCAGAGTCAATGGTCAAAGACTAAAACCTGTTGTTGAACCATCTGGTCCTATGCCTGTCTGCACAACATACCTTCTGCAGGACAAATGAACCACCACATCGCCAAGCTGAGGCGTTAAATCATGCACTCTCGTGAGCCTCTCCTCACAGGTATCTTTTCATCTTACTGCTCGCATGTTTATTTTCACTGCATTGCATTAGATAAGTATGGGGGTACCCCTCTGCATTACATTCCAAAAAAACCCAAATATACATTTCACATCCCTTCTGATCCTCCTATTACACATTGTCTTCACCATGAGGACATGGTTTCTGTTAAGTATGGGGGGGGTGTCTGCATAGTTTTTCAAAATTGCATACTCTTTCAAAAAAAATCTCTTTTGCAAAAATTCCCCTAAAAATATTTTCAAAAGCAAGAAAACCACCAAAAATACATCCTTCCTAGTTTTATCCTATTTTTGAGAAATCAGATCTTCACTGCATAAATCATAGACTGAGGTTGAGTTGACCCTAATCCACTTAACTTCATCAGAATTTCACTAGGCATGAGTTTTGAAGCTTTTTTCAGGTCCATATGGACTTTATTCTCTCAGTTCCACTAACTCTACTGGTGAATGAACTTCTATATCTAACTAGATCACTTGAGAAACTAGTAGCACTCTTAATCTCTTCAGTGGATATTAAACAACTGCACATTACACTTAGCTTGATTGAGTTTATTTTACGATATGCAATTACAATCTAGTTGAGGTGAGGAGTTGTCCTCTTGGTTGTGTCAATGCCTGGACCTTATCTATAGCTAATGAAGGAACTTGACTCAGGAGCAACATGATCTTTCTAGTCTAAGTATGTCAACAAATAATCCAGTATCGTACCTCCAAAGTCAATATTTAGCCGATACTACCTTTTGATGCCAAACCCAAAACAAAAACACCACAAAAAGGCATATCACAATACAAATGCCAAAAACCACCAATCATGCAAAGATGTACAAAGCAAAAGCAAGGAAAGAAGACCACCAAATAACTCTTCTCCACCAAAAAGCCATGGTAGCAGCCCAATGATGCTACCTAAATTCTTAAAAGAGGCCCAAAGAGGCCCAGGGTTATGCTCTACAAAAGGAAAGAAATGAGAGCAACGGACCAAAGCAGTCTACAGAAAACCCCAAAAGTTAAGTCCCATTTTCCAAAGAATTATGACCTATTTCTTTATGCTGACATACTTGGGTGAAAAGAGATTATGCCTGAATTCAGGTAAGGACTGAGGCTATATGAGTAGGGAATCATTCGGTACCTTGATAGATTGTGTTGTTAGCTCGTTCTCTTGACTCACGAAAGCTAAAACATCACTAACACTGTTTATATCCATTCAAAATCAAAGAGAATACTTGTTTCTTAGGGATGAGCTGACCTGATCGACCTTCTGAAACCATGTCTTATTTTGTTGGAACTAAGAGGCTATTGAAACTACATTCAAGTCAAGTCGACAATTCGAACAAATCATTAATCCATGGGTCGACTCTACTGAAGTTTGTGTATTTGTGTGGTTATGAACAGAAAACTCGAAGACTTTGTGGGTATGTCTACTGCAAACTCTCACCAGATCTATCTTACTATTCTCCTTGTCCTTCATTATTTCTTATCTTATTCTTGCTCGGGTCTAGCAAGATTTAAGTATGGGGGTGTGATGATTGCATTATATACTAGTATAACATGCTCAAATTATGTGAAGTACAATATTAATCTTTGATGTGTAAACTCCAAATTCACACAATTTGCATCATATAGACATAAGCACATAAAATCAACAAATCATCTGAAGAAAATATCCTCACAAATCGTTATTCACATTTAAAGATCATATTCTAAATCGAGATTAATTATCATTTATAAAATTCAGATTTGTTGCTATCAGAGAGAATGGAGAATTATTGGAAATACTTATATAACATTAAATATAACAACATCCACCACATTTCACTTTACATTTTGTTGGAAAGAAAAGGGGCGGGGGTTAGTGTAAAAGTCTCATTCTTTATCCTCATAAATAGAGCCACCAACTTTATCTCCTTTCCCATACACCAACCAACCACCAAAATCCCTTTCCCATGCATTACTCTCTCTCCCCCCCCTTCCCCATAAAACATAGCCGTCCACACCCCATTTCCATACACCAACCACCCACCAAAATCCCTTTTCCATGCAATTGCACTCCCTCCCAATGCATGTATTTAAGTTTTGTCTTTATGTGTGCATGTACTAACTCTTCTTATTTGTAGGTTTAAGAGATCTATAAAAGGAAGCCACTCTCTTCCTCAAAGGGACCTCTTGCTCTCAAGGCACTTCTTACTCCTACTATTCCCTCTCGACTCCAACTTCTCTCCCTCTCTCAGGAAGCTCTCGTCCAAGGCAGCCGAGTCTCTCTCTCTCTCTCCCTCTCTCTCTCGTCGAAGCTCCTCTCGGCCACCATCTTCCTCGGCTCCATCCTTGTGTGGGCGAGCAGCCCACGCATCTCCCCGCACACTTCCATCTCTGCCATCATCATCGTCTTCACTCCGGAATCAAATAGAGAAGCATTTCTTTCCCGTCTTATTTTTCGCTTGTAATTTTTCTACCTTAGTTAATTTGTTTAAGTTGAATTTGCAAAAACAACTTTTATTGTGTAAGCTATTGTCAACTCTATATATGCAATGCAAGTTTTATATTTCATCATTCTCTCTTGAAAGCCCACAAGTAAATCTCATCTTTCCATATTAAATTGTGAATCAACCCCCACTTTCGTACTTAATTGCACTCATACCATCATTTGCTTACTCTAAGTTCTAAGAAGTGTTTTCACCGTAGATAGCATTCTGTTATAAATTTTCTTTCATCACAATAGATTTAAAATTTGAATCAAGTTTTAAATAAGAACAAAAATTGCAAGTTTGCTTAGTCCCTGCGGATACGAACCTCTACTTGCACTATACAACTCATATTTTTTCCAACATGCTTGTAGTGTAATCTTATTTGTTTGATTACGATTTTTCGTGGAACAATAATGACGGGGTAAAACCAACTTTTTAAACTGCGAAAAATCGTGTCAACAACCAGCAATGCGAATATATACTCAACTACACATTCTGAATCACATCCCTCAAACTGAAAGGCTAGCATTCCTGGTAGATGGAAGATGATTGTCTTCCCAAACGATCCGGGCATGCGTGGTGCCTCTCCAGCCAATCCATGCCCAAGATGATGTTGACATCCTGAAGCTGAATTAGTATAAGGAATGCAAGCATGAGATGCATACCACTATGTATGGCTACATCCTCAACTTCCTGGAGTATAATGAAGAACTATCCCACTGGCCCCTTGATGTAGTATGTGGATGCACATTCATCACCAGCTAGCCCAGGGTGTGCATAAAACAATGGGCAAGAAAGGAGTGTATGACCCTTGGATCAAACAATGCATGTAATGAAAATACATTCATTGAAATCATACCTCTAACCATAACCACTGGCCCATAAGCATGGGCTTTATCCCAAGTAAACACATTCACTTGTCTTTGTGTTGGTGGTGGCATGCTAGATCCCATTACACAAAATATTGAAAGTCTCGCTTTTGCAACAAAAAGAGGATTCTTACTACTGTCCAAAATAATTGACTGGCAAATCACTCTTCTATTGTGTTCCTAAACCACTATAACGTAAAGGATGTGCTCAGAAGTCACTTGCCAATTGACAATGAAAACACAAACAATCGTCTGGCTATCAAAGTGATCCACCTGAAAACAAACTACCTCCTCTAGATCTATGGCTCTATGAATGTGTTGGGAGACGAGAAAATACTGCATCACAGTTGGCCAAAGATTTATCCAAGTTGGGGGATAAAGTGAACTCACTGAGTGGTGGTGCCATCACAATGAGATGGAAGCGATGCTCTTTGCGGGAACGGAAAAAGTTCCAATGTGTTGCTCTGTAAAATTAAGGAGGTGATAAATGTGACTGCTATTTGGCTTTGTGTGAACTATATCTTTGTCACCTTTGTTGTTACCTCCTTAATGAAGGTAAGATCAAAAGTAGACAACCTGTCATGAACTTCCTCACATATACCAAGGATAAACTTCTGCAAGTTCTTCTCAAGCTAAGCTGTAGTGGCTGGTGAATGATGGGAAAAGTTGGTATACTAAATGACGTAGCCATGTGTTGTCATCAATCCTTGTCTCAAATCCATAAACTCGGTATATCGAATGAAGTATACTTAAGTAGACATCTTGTCTCAGTTCGACAAACTGCCTCCTCTAATCCTTTATCCAATAGTCTGAGTACAACTCACTACGGAACTGATCCACGAATATCAGTCAAGTTCTCCTTGGTGGTGCTTGCTCGTCATATCTAGCTAGTAAATATTCTGTGAAAGTCAACAAGGTATCAACTGGCACATCAATCATCCTCAACCTTTTGGACATGTCGTCCATCCACAACTCAACCTCGTTTGGTGTAAATGAAGCAAAGATATACGATATCTGAGCCCTCTAATATGCAATGTAAGTACTCTAATGCTTTTGCAAAGCATCCATATACTCAATCCCTTCTAGCTCCAGAGATTCTAAAGGTTGAACACTATCCTCCTCCTCGCAAGAGGAATAATAGGAGTCATTCTGCTAAAGGAGCCTCTGCATCGTCTCCTAATGATGCTATACACCCTATATGGCCTGTATCAGTAAGGCCAGTTGTTGTGCCACATCAGAGTTAACTCGCGGCGACATTGTTTTGCAAAGAAAACCATGTCATCAATGCTTGTTTTTATACTTAGAGAGAGATGGACAATATATTTAAACTTATGCTATTCTTTTTAGACTCGTGTTGGAGCTGGAAGACTCCTAACACTACCATGTATTTCGAATACCAATGAGAATCTAACATACACGAGAGGAGTTGAAGTATCTATGCTCTGATACCAATTGGTGGCTCTATTACTTTAAAAAGGCACTGTATCCCCAGGGATCTTGATATTCGGCATCCCCTCTCATGCAATTGGATTCTCATTTGAAACATGCAATAACAAAGAGAATAAGCAAAGTAACGAAGATGTGATGGAAATAAAATGCAGCATCCATTTTCATTATTGATCACGATATATATAAATATAAGATCATGTTTACAAGATACAAATCACCACATTTAATCATTATAAGATGCCCCCAAAATTTACATGTATCAATCTCTCAAAAGTACACCATAATGAAAAACAGACGGGCAAAAGTACACACCTTATCTTGTGCAACAACAATAGTGAACCTTCAAATAAAGCACGACCACTACTGCTGTGGTAACTCCAAAAAACCTATTGGATACACAAAAGGTAATATTACGAGCAATTTTCCATTAACGATGGTAATACAATCGATAGTCTAAAAGTAAAAAAATTATACAAGTACTAAGGTGTATGCCCCCACGAACTAAGGAGTAGGTTTCTACCAGGCATATCTTGCCTCATTGAGACATACATCCAACTAGTGAGATGGACACTTAATTATTTAATCAATGGTGGAAATCACCGCGAACTACCCAAGTCCACAACCCATTAGTGAGGGCCCATAATGGCATAAGGAACGAATCAAGGCACCATCTGTAAAACCACAAACCATGTACAAAGCCATCAAGTAAGAGACCCCGAGTTATCACTATTCTTTCCTCGAATTCTAGTTAATTGATCCAGTAATCTAAAATCAAATATCGAGACTAAGTCACCGAACTATCTTTGTTTTCCCTCTGGATACAGAAAACTGGTCATCATTCTCCTCCTTTTGACAACCACATCTCAGAACTCCCTTCATAGTGGTGACATTCGGAACACTAATTAGTGTGACCAAATACTAATCAACATCTTAGTACTAACTCTATGTATAAAAGTAAAATGTAGATTTCAAGGCATGCAACATGGCGTCAAACTCCTTCGAGTAGGTATTGAAATGTTACATGAGGCGCCAAATACCGTCACCTAGCCAACCATCTGGGGTTGCGACCATCTAAGTTTCTACCCAGTGCCCATGGATGCATGCTCGTCCCTTGCAATACCTATCTTTGTTTACCTGCGCACCACAAGAAACTCATTTGTATGTAAGGTGAAGTCCACGCGGGAAACAACCATCCACGAGGCACAAACAACACAAAAAGCTACAGATGTTTGTGACGGGTCTGGAGATTTTACACATACGTATCACAATGCACTCACCCCTGAGATGATCCTTTTTTCATTGTTTTTATCCAATAGACATATAATAGCACTATTATATAGCATTTCATAAAGCCTTATGCATGTCTATCGTTTTTTATTTTAAAATATTCATTTTAATCCTCAAATCAGGTCCCGAGTTCTCAATTCAGGGTTAATTGATCAACCAAGATCAATCAACAATTTATAGTAGATTGATCAGTCAGCAATTGATCGATCAACTTACTGGGTTGATCGATTAATCCTTTTGGCATGATCAATCATGATTATAACAATGAGAAATCTTCGACACAAATCATTCCAGATTTCAAATTTAAGCACATGCTTGTGTTCCTCTCTTTGCCCTCATCGCAAAGATATATTTTTGTAAAAATTAAGTAGACGATGCTATCAAAAATGAAGAATAAAGATGCGACAATTTCTGAAAGCTGACTACCACACGTAAAATTTCATCTATTTTGGCTTTACAGAATCCGTGCATGCGGTGTGGGAACGTGTGCAAACTCAAAAACAATATAGGGGGTTGATCCATTCCCTCCATGAACGTTCTCCCGAGACATTCTCCTGCGTAGAATGCTGTTTCTAATATGTTGTACTTAACATGAGCATGCCCATGGTGATGATTTAGATGATCTCTACGATGATAGTCTCGATTAGTTGATTAGATCACTTTTTCTGGTGATGGTGTTGAGACTCTCTAGTGAGGATTCTAACAATCTGGCAGCACTCCGATGAAGGCCGAGCGAACTGACCACCTTGATCAGACCACCCTCTCTTTTGTAGGGTGGTTCGGGCTTAATCGGTTTTGGGCCAGATCCAGATCCCGACCCGTGAACTTGAAACACTCATATTACGCGCTTCCAAACTCTAATTTTGATGTTCTTAGACTCCTTATAATGCTTTATGATAACTGTAGAGGTTTACGTTATGTCATGATGTACTGTTGCGTATTTTCTATTTATCTCATGTACGTCTATGTAATTTACCCGAGGGTTTTCTCTCTATATAAGAGACCCAAGGGCTCTATGGAATAACACAGAAGAGTATCATTTACTCTGACATGGTATCAGAGCCAAAACCCTAATCTAGGGTTTCTTGGTTCCCACCGCCAAAACCCTAATCTAGGGTTTCTTGGTTCTTCTTAAAAATAAATCAGAAGCAGGAAGTGTTATCCAAAATCTTATAAATGAAGTGCAAAATGTTTTTTTGTCTACTGTTAAGTATGTGCGTACTGATAATGCATTGGAGTTATGCACTCGGTCTCTTGCTCGATTTCTATCATCTAAGGGCATTATCCACCAAACTACATGTGCATACACATCTCAACAAAATGGAGTTGCGGAACGAAAACATCGACACCTTCTTGATATTGCTCGCACATTACTTATTCAGAGTTGTGCCCCCTTAGCTTTTTGGGGGGATGCTGTACTTACGGCATGCTATCTGGTCAATCGCATGCCCTCTACTGTTCTTGGGGAAAAGGCTCCTATCTCTATTCTCTTTCCCGATAAGAACTTGTTTTCACTTACACTTCGTGTCTTTGGCACAGTCGCTTTTGTTCACCGCTTGTCTCCAGGACTTGACAAGCTCTCTCCTAGAGCTGTCAAGTGTGTTTTTGTGGTCTACTCAAGGACACAGAAAGGATATCGTTGCTATGATCCCATTCGTGACAAGTACTATGTGAGTGCTGATGTTACATTCTTCGAACCTGTCATGTACTTCTCCCCTGCAGGTGACAGGTTGGGTACCTCCACACCCACGGATACTAATATTTATGTGCCTCCACCTCCTAGCCTGGGTCAATCCGAGTCCAGTACATCACCATCACCACACCACCACCGCCACCACCTCCGATTGTACCCTTCCCCAAGTTCTACACAAGACGGTCTGGGCCTGCTCAAGCTACACGTCAACCATCCAGCACGCCTCAGGTATGTTCTGATGTTATCACCAATGATGGATTAGATAACACACCGGTGCAGGAGTCTTTGCTACAGGGAGAGGATCCGCCAGTCAACACAGTGATAGATGATCTTGATCGTCCTATTGCTCATAGGAAGCAGAAAAGACACTGTGCATCATATCCTCTAGCGTCTCAGGTGTCCTTCCATCGCCTCACTGGTGATTTCCAGAGATTTGCAGCAGCTGTCTCCTCGGTCGAGATTCTGAGGACCTACCAAGAAGCCATGAAGATTGATTGCTGGCGTCTAGCTATGGAAGAGGAGATGCGTGCCTTACAGTCTCGCGGGACTTGGTCTCTAGTTCCCATTCCTCCTGGTGCCTCTGTGGTGAGTAGCAAGTGGGTGTTTACGGTTAAATATCATGCAGATGGTCGTCTCGACATGTACAAGGCCAGACTTGTAGCACATGGATTTACCCAAACCTATGGGGTTGATTATTTGGATACATTTTCACCAGTGGCTCGACACTCCACTCTTCGCATCCTTCTAGCTGTTGTTGTGGTACGTGACTGGACCATTTTTCAACTTGATGTCAAGAATGCATTCTTGTATGGTGATCTACAGGAGGAAGTCTACATGCAGCAGCCACCGGGGTTTGCTGCTGAGGGGGAGACTCAGATGGTGTGCAGACTTCATAAGGCTATCTATGGCCTTAAACAGAGTACGAGATGGGACATCGTTGCTTCGATCCTGTTCGACGAAGGTACTGTGTTAGTGCTGATAACACCTTTTTTGAGTCTATTATGTATTTCTCTCTTGAAGGTGACAAGCTCATTTCATAAGTGGATGGGAAGAAGTTTATATGCCTCTACCTCCGATCTCCACTACACCATCACCACCACCACCTCCTCCTCCTCCTCCACCCCCGCCTATCACACCCACTTTCCTTCCCCAGTTTACCAGCGTTGACCTTGTGCTCATGCGCCTCCTCTATCATCCAACATGCCTGAGGTATTTTCTGAGCAATTGAGTTCTTCTAATGGCACTGGTGATTTGCATGTACAACTTGAGGTACATGATGTTCTAGATGATACATCCCATGTGAGTACCGAGGACCTAGATGTACCTATTGCTCGACGGAGGCAGCAACGTGCATGCATTATGCATCATCTTGCTTCTCATGTTTCTTTGGACTGTCTATCAGAGGTTTCCAGAGGTTTATTGTGGGACTGTCAGCCGTGGAGATACCACGATCCTAGCAGAAGGCGTTGCAGAGTAGCCGTTGGCATTTAGCTATACAGTCTCTGGTACATGGAGTGTTGTATATGCTCCTCCAGGTGCATCTGTCTTTGGCAGCAAATGAGTGTTTACTGTGAAACACCGAGCTGATGGTACTGTGGACTGATATAAGGCCATATTGATTGCTCGTGGATTCACTCAAACTTATGGGTGGATTACCAGGATACCTTTTCCCCTGTTGCCAGACACTCGATGCTATGGATCCTTATTGTTGTTGTTGTTGTGCGTGATTGGCCTCTTTTTGAATTAGATGTCAAGAATGTCTTTTTGTATGGTGATCTGCAGAAGGAAGTCTACATGCAGCAATCACCATGGTTTGCTGTTGAGGGGGAGTCCCATATAGTATACCGTCTTCATAAGGTCACATATGACCTTAAATAGAGTACGAGAGCTAGGTTTCAAAAGCTCTCAGAGTTGATTGAGCAGAATGGATTTGTTAGATCTACTGTAGATCATTTCTCTTTTTTTAAAGATAACTCTACGTGATACGGTTGTTGTTCTAGTATATGTTGATGACATAATTGTTGCAAGCAACGATGAGCATGGCATTCAGGCAGCTAAGGATTTTCTTGGGCGACAGTTTGTGACCAAGGACCTTGGCAAGCTACGTTACGTCCTTGGCTTGGAGTTTGCACGGAATCACCAAGGTATGGTTATGATGCAAAGGAAGTATGTTACCGACCTTCTATCTGAAACAAACGTGACTGGATGTAGACCTGCACCTATACACAAGGATACCAATGCTAGGCTCTATGATAATGACTCTAAGGAAGTGGATAAGAGACGGTACAAAGAGCTAGTGGGGAAGTTGTTATACGTTACTATTGCCGGTCATTCAATTTATGGAGCAACCCAGACAGGACCACATGGACGTAGTTTACATGATCTTAAGATATCTGAAGTCTTCTCTAGGTTCAAGTCTTCTTTTCAGAAGAGATACGTCTCTTGCAGTCACTAGATATGCAGATGCAGATTATGCTAGGTATCCCAAGGATGGGAACTCCACTTCATGCTTTATTGTGTTTGTTAGTAGCTCGTTGGTTTCATGGAAGAGTAAGAAACAAACAGTTGTTGCTCGATCCAGCGCCGAATCAGAATATAGGGCCATGGCTCAAGGCAGCACGGAAATGTCATGGGTCAAGTCAGTTCTGACTGACCTAACCGTTGAGATGCCTCTTCCTATGCATCTGAAATGTGATAATCAAGCAGATATGTTCACTGTTAATAATCCAACCTTTCATGAGAGAACGAAGCACATTGAAGTAGATTGTCATTACATCCGTGATTCGATCCAAAAGGGACACATTTCTACTTCTCATATTGGAACAGGAGACCATATTGTAGACATGTTTACCAAAGCTCTTGCGAGGGGTCCCTTTCACCCTTGTTCCAAGCTGAGCATGATAGATATATATGCTCCAATTTGAGGGGAACGTTGAGATATTTATATCTCTATGGTTTTTATTTGTGTTTTTCTGTTTATCCTGTCTATTTTATGTAATTTTCCCTTAGGGCTTTTATCCTATATAAGAGAGCTCTAGGGCTATGAGGAATACATCTTTTTCTCTTCACGTTTTTCCACGGCACTAGTGATTTATTCAACCAGCAATATTCTTTATAGGATGAGCATGGGTCTCTCAGGAGGGTAGCTACAAGTTCAGGAGGAGACATGTGATCTTGATGTGCCTATTGCTCTGTGGAAGTAGGGATGTACTTGTGTTACACATCCTATTGCAGCTTATGTTTCCTTATGTCGACTCTCAAAGGACTTAGGAGATTTGTCGTGGGAATGTCAACAATGGAGATACCATAGACATATCAAGAGGCAATAAAGGATAATTAGTGACGTCTTGTCATGGAGAAGGAGATGGTTGCGCTACAATCATGTGTCACTTAGAGCATTGTTACAGCCCCTACATGAGCATTTGTTGTTGGATGCAAGTGGTTGTTTACAGTGAAGTACCAAGCAAATGGCAACATGGATCGCTACAAGGAAAGACTTGTGGTAAGAGGGTTCACCCAGATATATGGGGTAGACTACAAGATACTTTCTCTCCAGTGGATAAGCATTCTACACTGCATATTCTTGTTTCTGTTACAGTGACATGGGATTGTCCCTTATATCAGCTAAATGTGAAGAATGCATTTCTCTATGGTGACCTATATGAGGAGGTATAGAAGGATATGGTTTTATCCTCAAGCGCATCACGGAAGCATGATCGTCGTATCGAATACGACGCAGAACGATTAGTCGTACTCGTTGTTCTGTGCAGCAGAATTTAAAAAATTTTCATGCAATGAAACCACATGATCCAAGAACGATTCTCGGATCGTTTCATCTAGAACCACAAGTATAAAGGAATACCTCTTGAAGCGTGGTTGACATAGTCTCTAAGAAAAGAGACCTCCTGTCTCAAGTCCGATCGTCGGATAAGACGCTTGCGAGCGCGGGGATGAACCGCGTGATCCTCGCAATCCAACAAGATGATCCAAGCACGGTGAACTCCTGATCTCGTCGTACGTCATGAGTGTAGCACTGAAGACGGAGAACCGAAGAACGTCGAAGCGGCGACGCAGTGGCGAAGGCATCGACGGTTCTCATGTGATCTTGATGTGCCTATTGCTCTGTGGAAGTAGGGATGTACTTGTGTTACACATCCTATTGCAGCTTATGTTTCCTTAGGACGACTCTCAAAGGACTTAGGAGATTTGTCGTGGGAATGTCAACAATGGAGATACCATAGACATATCAGGAGGCAATAAAGGATAGTCAGTGACGTCTTGTCATGGAGAAGGAGATGGTTGCGCTACAATCACGTGGCACTTAGAGCATTGTTACAACCCTTACATGAGCATCTGTTGTTGGATGCGAGTGGGTGTTTACAGTGAAGTACCAAGCAAATGGCAACGTGGATCGCAACAAGGAAAGACTTGTGGTAAGAGGGTTCACCCATATATATAGGGTAGACTACAAGATACTTTCTCTCCAGTGGATAACCATTCTACACTGCATATTCTTGTTTCTGTTATAGTGACATGGGATTGTCCCTTATATCAGCTAAATGTGAAGAATGCATTTCTCTGTGGTGACCTATATGAGGAGGTATTGAAGGATATGGTTTTATCCTTAAGCGCATCATTGAAGCGTGATCCTCGTATCGAATACGACACAGAACGACTAGTCTTACTAGTTGTTCTGTGCAGCGGAGTTTAAAAAATTTTCATGCGATGAAACCACATGATCCAAGAACGATTCTCGGATCGTTTCATCTATAACCACAACAAGTATAAAGGAATACCTCTTGAAGCATGGTTGACATAGTCTCTAAGCAAAGAGACCTCCTGTCTCAAGTCCGATCGTCGGATAAGACGCTTGCGAGCGCGGGAATGAACCGCGTGATCCTCGCAATCCAACAAGATGATCCAAGCACGATGAACTCCTGATATCGTCGTTCGAGATCAAACATCCTCTTCGTGAGTGTAGCATTCCAAGAAGATGGAGAACCGAAGAACGTCGAAGCGGCGGAGCGGTGGAGAAGGCGTCGACGGTTCTCTCCTCTAGGGTTTGGTGGACGGCCACCAAGGAGAGGGAGAGAGAGTTGACGTATGAGAGAAAAGAGAGAGAGATGTGCTTTCAAAATAGCATATCCTTAGAGAGCATGGTATGCCTCTCTAATTATAGGGTTTTGGGATCCATGGATCTCAATCCATTGGACATATAAAATCAATGGATGAGATTGATTTATGTTCAATCCAATGGTCAAGATCGTTGTTGGTAAAAGCCAACAAATTTATGATTTAATCTAGATCAAATATATTTGATAAATCAAATATAATTCAATCCCAAATTAGATAAACCAAATAAGGAGAGAATCAACATGGAGATTACATCTCCCATGTCAACATGGTAGACGGCCACCAATTCCATATAGGACTTGGTAGCCGTCCACATGTTTCCATGTGGAGGCAATCTCATGAAATCTCATGAGATTGCAAATCTCCATGGAAATCTCCATTATTATTCCCAATAACTTTTGTTGTGATTTATTCTTCAAAAATAATTCATAATTAATTTTGAGAATATTGCAATCTTACCATTGGAAATTTGTGAATCATATTCACAACCCAAAACAAAATATAATTTACGTTTTCAATTAATTACACAATGTGTATCCAATACACATTAATAATTAATCAACAAATATAAATTATAATTAGCTCTCTCTAATACATTATAAATCATATTTATAAGATATTATGAATAATTGGATATTGCTATCCACATTATTCTTATCCACAATAATTAAATCACATTTAATTATATTGGATAATTTCCACACACATCAAGATGATTAAATCACATTTAATCATCAATTCTTTAATGCTTAGATTTATGGAATTATTCTTGAACCCCTTCAAGAATAATGCAATTTCTCCGCAGATACTTGGAGATAAGGACATGGTAATTGTATTGTTCCACGTATGGTGACTTGGATGTTGAGCTCACATCTCAAATCCAGATCTCATGGACCTCCCACAGATGCTTGATCAAATCAAGACCGTAGACCTAATCTTCTCATTGCATCTGAATCTCATTCAGATCAATGTCCAATACATGGACTAAGATTAGGTCACTTCTCTATTGAGAGGAGTCGCTAAAATCCAAACATGTTTCATTACTCCCTCGGAATGGAAACGTCATGGTTATACAATCGTTTAGGATCACATCACCCTCAGGTATTCCCAATACCTGTACATCCTGCATACTGGAAGACCTATGATCATCCTGAAGATATAGATCACTTTTATACTGTCATCTTCAGGATTTGATCATTAAGTTTCTCAATCTTGGTCATTGGGAATTGGTATAGATCATATGCTTTCCCAAAGCATATATCTTACCTTCAAATTCATGTCATGCTTCCAAAGCACGACGACCATGCATGGAATTTGATCAGTCCCAATACCTCATGAGTGAGCTCATGTCTTCCGGTTCATAAGTGAACCTTGTATGATCCCTTTGAGAGATCGTATTACTCATATGTCCTTACATGCACACCAGCTCGTCGGTGTATAAACCTTGGCTAGGTCATCAACCTATTGGTCTGCCAAATGTACACACTCAAACATATAGCAACACATCTGTCTCTGGTCAGAGGATGCATGCCTATGCTGTGACAGCATTCAACATTGGTCTTTGGTTATCTCGATCTCGTTAAGTTAACCCATTGACTCAACTAATCTGACACCTCTGAATCACTATTCCCATGCAGAGGACCTGCATTAAGAGGTCGGTCATATATCAGCCATATGAGAAAGGATTGCCATCTCCTACTCAGACTGGAGATCATCACTTAACAATCATTTGATGATGTTTGATGAGTCCTCTATCTAACTCCTTAGATATTCATCCAAGCATCAACCTCTATGATTCAATCAATGAATCAACAGCTGTATGATCATCAAATTGGCCATGGTACATAACCCTTATTGTACAGAGGGACCTTATAGTGCATTCATTCATTCAATCTCAGAAAGGGAGTGAAAAATAATCAATAACTTTTATTGATAAATCATTTATTACAATAACATTTATTGTAGGAATGGTCCGCCCCGGGCTCACATTGCTAACAATCTCCCACTAGCCCTCAGAACTATTCAGGATTAATCCTTAAACCCATTCTCATTACATGCTGGTTGATAACCTTCTATGTCAGAGGTTTGGTAAGAGGATCAGCAACGTTGTCAGCAGAGGCCACCTTGGTAATGATTATGTCACCACGCTTTTGAATCTCCCGAATGATGTGGTATCTCCTTTCCACGTGCTTGCTCTTCTGATGCCATCTGGGTTCCTTTGCCTGGGCAATGGCTCCCGTGTTATCGCAGAGTAACAGGATGGGAGTATCAGAGGAAACTACATCGAGCTCTAGGATGAATTTGCACAACCACACCTCCTCCTTTGCAGCATCCGATGCGGCAATGTACTCGGCTTCTGTTGTTGAATCTGCAGTAGTGTCTGCTTCTTGCTTCTCCAGCTCACAGCACCACCATTCAACAGGAATACAAACCCTGATGTCGACTTTCGATCATCAATATCCGATTGGAAGACAGAATCTGTATATTCCAAGACTTGGAGATCACCATCTCCATATACCAAGATATAATCTTGCGTTCATCTTAGATATTTGAATATGTTCTTTACTGCATTCCAGTGTTGCTCTCCATAGCAAGATTGGTAACGACTTACCACTCCCACTGCATGGCAGATATCTGGCCTAGTACACATCATGGCATACATTAAGCTTCCTACAACTGATGCATAAGGACATCTAGCCATGGCTTTCTTTTCCTCAACAGTTTGAGGAGTCATCCCTTTAGACAGGTGGATACCATGTCTTAAGGGTAGGAATCCTTTCTTGGAACTATCCATACGGAATCGTTCAAGAATATTCTTAATGTATCCATGTTGTGACAATCCCAAAATCCTCTTTTCTCGGTTTCTGAACAACTTCAGGCCTAAGATGTAAGAGGCCTCTCCAAGATCTTTCATCTCAAAGGTATGGGATAACCAAGTTTTCACACTGGCGCTCCCACTAAGCTTCTTGTATACACAAGGTTCATCAGGATTTTGTACAAAATCATAACTCTTTATGGTTTCGTCAAATCTGATGTTCCAGCTACGAGAAGCTTGCTTGAGCCCATAGATGGATTTCTTCAGCTTGCATACTTTGCCATCCTCAGTTATGAAGCCCTGAGGCTGCTCCATGTAGATATCCTCCTCGAGGTATCCATTGAGGAAAGCCGTCTTGACGTCCATCTGTTAGATGTCGTAGTCAAGATATGCAGCAATAGCTAGCAGTGTCCTGATTGATTTAAGCATAGCCACAGGAGAGAACGTCTCATCGTAATCGATGCCTTCTCTCTGTGTGTAGCCCTTGGCTACGAACCGTGCCTTGAAAGTCTCTACTTTCCCATCAGGTCCCCTTTTTCTCTTGAAGATCCATTTACACACCCAATGGGTTTTATCCCTTTAGGTGGATCCTCTAGGGTCCATACACCATTCTTATGCATGGAGTCAATTTCTGACTTCATTGCTAGCCTCCATCTATCCATCTATCCATGTCATGATCCGCGAGGGCTTCATCAAATGAAGTAGGATCAATGTCAGTTTCACTTGACACATGGAATCCATACCTTTTAGGTGGTGCAACCACCCTCGAACTCCTTCGAAGAGGTATGGGTGTTTTATCTTTATTTATCTCTTCAGTTTCTGGTCTAGAAAGCTCAGAATCCTCAGGGGATTCAATGAGTTCCTCTACTTAATTTTTGTCTTGATTTTTAAGGAAATCATTCTCCAGAAATTCCACATCTCTATAAACAAAAACCTTTTGGGTCTCAGGGTCATAGAGCTGATATCCAATACCATCTCTAACATACCCTATGAAGTAACACTCACGAATGCGAGATTCTAGCTTACTTGCATCCACGTTCTTCGCATGGACAAAGCAACCCCAAACCCTCAAGTGATTAACACTAGATTTGGTTCCATACCGCTCGTGAGGAGTCTTAGGTACAGATTTGCTAGGAATCTTATTCAGGATATATATTGCAGTCTCTACTGCATATCCCCAAAAACTAAGAGGTAAATGTGCTTTACTCATAATTGAACGAACCATATCCATGATGGTCCTATTGCGTCTTTCAGCAACACCATTAAGTTGGGGAGTTTCAGGAGGAGTGAGATTGGAGATAATTCCATTCTCCTTAAGATATTCCTTGAATTTATCTGATAGGTACTCACCACCTCGATCAGATCGAATCCGTTTAATCTTCCTATCGGTTTGGTTCTCAACCAAAGCTTTGAACTCTTTGAATTTTTCAAAGGTTTCAGATTTATGACGTAATAGGAAAACAAACCCGTACCGCGAATGGTCTTCAATAAACGTCAAATAATATCGATATCCATTTCGAGTCGTGGTACTAAAGGGACCACATACGTCGGTATGTATTAGGTCAATAATACCTTCGCATCTTATAACTATGTTACGGAAAGGCATCCTAGTCATTTTACCTCGAATACAATGTTCACAGGTAGGCAAAGGCAAAGATTGAACCAGTAGAAAATCTAAAGATCCATCCTTTATCAATCTAGTGATCCTATCAACAGATAAATGACCAAGCCTTTGATGCCAAATATCAATCGAAAGATTTTCCCTGGATCTTTTAGGGTTTTTATTAGTGGTAGTAACATTTATGACATGCTCATCAATGCACAATTAATAGAGTCCACCAGAAGTTAAAATATCATCTGCAATATATTTATCATAATGATTTATGACTAATTTATTACAGAAAAGGAATGAATATCCACTTCTAACTAGCTTAGATACAAATATTAAATTCCTTCTAACTTCAGGTATATAAAGACATTCTTTAAATACAAGGACTCTACCACTAGATAATAATAGTCGACAAGTCCCGACGGCGACTGCTGCAACACTTGCATCAGATCCCATCAGGATGACTATCTCCCTTTCTTCAAGATTTCTAGTTTCCTGAAATAAATGCAACAAATTGCATACATGAACAGAAGCACCAGAATCTACAACCCAACTTCCTTCTCGTCCAATGAGAAATCTATTTTCAATGATGAAAGTAGATTTTGTACCTGTTGTCTGCCGACTTCAGGTATTCCGGGCAGTTACGCGTCCAGTGCCCCGGCTTTTTGCAGTGGTGATAGACGTCGGATTTCTTCGACGCTATCAATGTGGATGCACTAGCAGATGAGCCAACGCCTTGACTCTTCTTCTTTCTCTTCTGGACCGGGCTCTTTCGAGAACCTTACTTCCGACTGCGCTTCCCTCTGACCTGTGCAACCATTGCACTACCAGTGGGACCACCTTTCTTCATTACGTCTTCTCCAGACTTTAATGCAGCAAGAAGACCAGCGTTCGACAAGTCCAACTTGTTCATGTGGAATGAAACCACAAAATTATTGAAAGACTTGGGCAAAGACAACAGAATGAAATCAGCTTGCATGTCTGCATCCATATTTGCCTCAAGAGTCTCCAGTTCAGACATGTATCGAAGTTCCTTCCTGCATCTTGCAATGAACGAGTTCTTTCATAGTATTGTAACGCTGGGTGCAGTTTATGTCACAAAACATATCTTTCAGATTCTGCGTTATTTCCTAGCATGTGCTCATCTCTACATGTTGTTTCTGAAGAACATTGGAGAGAGAACCCAGGATATAGCATCTAGACAAGACATGATCTTCATCATACTTGTCATTGTATGCCTTTTCTTCCTTGGATTTAGGGCTTTCATGCTTGTCTTCGAAGAGCACATAACTTATGCGGTCAGCAGAGAGAACAAGCTCCGAATTACGGATCCAATCCGAGTAATTTGGATCGGTTAACTGATTGACCTCAAGAAGCCTGCTTAGTGGGTTCAAGGACTTCATGTTCTGAAATTAAGAATGCACTATATTAGAACATATAATCATATATTCATATTTTGATTAAGGTATTTTAAATGAAATTGTTCTTGCTCTGTCAACCTTGAAAGTTTATTCCCTTAATCACTTTCAACGTAAGAGATATACTTACCGTTATATCTCAAACAAGAACTGGGATCTCCTCATTATCTTTGTCATATCCCAATAATATGAGAATCTATGACTCCAATAAAGAGAAGCGGGAACACATTCCGCCTTGCAAGTCCAACTTGCATTTCCCAATTCGGTGTTTAATAACCGGGCCCACCACCCCTAAGGTGATGTTGACCCGTCATTAATTGAACCAACCATCAACAAGAATACAACTCGCTATGCGCAATCCAATATCACCCCAATAATACGAGGATCCGATATTGGGGTCACTATGCATACGTCCTTACTCTTTTGAGAAGCGACGAGCCCGATCCAAATGGATCGTATGCAGGAGCTGCCACTTCGGGCAGGTGTCTCCTACATACAATATCTGGCGACGGAACCCTTCGCCTTGACTGGAGACCATGGATGTCACTTATGTGATCCTCCACCTCATATTCAAATTTTAATTAAATATTATGATTCATATTCATATATTTAATTCTTCCAAGGGAAATACACATCTATTTATAATAGAGTGTTTTAATTGGATATAATTAATTCAATCATATTAAATTAATTATCAATCCAATTCAATCAACAAACTTGATTGTTTTTACTTGAATACATATATGGTATTTATCTCAAAGTACGTATTAATTTGAATTTGAATTTTAATAATTAGAGAAATACATCTTGATTTCTCCAGCATTATCGGGTCCCTACCCGTTGTCAAGGCCAGTACCGACGAGAGTGGGACGGACAACATATGTTGCAACTCGCTACCCCAATGCTCTATGACTAGAAACCATATCCACCTCAAGAAAGGATAATACCAAATAGATCAATTTGTACTTGAGATGATCATCAGTTCTTCAACCGAAATTATACCATATAGTAATAATTAAATTATTTTTTATTATAAGGAAAATTGCTACACAAATTCCCAATCCTATTCAAGCATCAAGTTTAATGATTGTGTTTCCAATTATGATCTAGATCAAATCTAATCAATTTATTGGTTGAGGTCATGTCAATTAAGGAAATAATCATCATCAAATATTTCTCAAATATTTTCCATAATTATTTCATGAAAGTAACAACTAATTTCACTAATTGACAATCACATGGTTCTTGATTAGGACTGTAATTTCAGCAGTGACCCCTACTCACTAAAATTAACACATCTCAATCAATTTAAATCCAAATTAGACAAACTAAATTTTCAAAGATTGCTAATTTGATTTAGGATAGAACCTAAGTGATATTTCGCACATTTCTAGGCGGATCAAAACAGTAATTAACTCATTAATCATGTTAAGATTCGCAGTTCCCGCAACAGTGAATACATGTTCATTAAAACAACCATATCTCTAGTAAACGGAATCCAAATTACGTAAACTCAGATCCTATGGTTTCCTTATTTAATGGAGAACAAAATCCAAGTGATTAATTTGTGTTTAAACATTTTAAACGGGGCCGAATTTATTCACTAAACAGATGTGCGAAAATCAAATGCGACAAAAAACTTTCGCGACCTTAACGAACCCAAGTCGTCTTTGGTTTGCGGATCGTATCCAAAACCTTCGACCTAAGGCTCTGATACCACTTGAAGGATATGTTTTATCCTCAAGCGCATGACGGAAGCGTGATCGTCGTATCGAATACGATGCAGAACGACTAGTCGTACTAGTTGTTCAGTGCAGCGGAATTTAAAAAATTTTCATGCGATGAAACCACATGATCCAAGAACGATTCTCGGATCGTTTCATCTAGAACCACAACAAGTATAAAGGAATACCTCTTGAAGCATGGTTGATCTAGTCTCTATGAAAAGAGATCTGCTGTCTCAAGTCGATCGTCGGATAAGACGCTTGCGAGTGCGGAGATGAACCGCGTGATCCTCGCAATCCAACAAGATGATACAAGCACGGTGAACTCCTGATCTCGTCGTACGAGATCAAACGTCCTCTTCGTGAGTGTAGCACTCCAAGAAGACGGAGAACCGAAGAACGTCGAAGCGGCGGCGCGGTGGCGAAGGCGTCGACGGTTCTCTCCTCTAGAGTTTGGTGGACGGCCAGCAAGGAGAGGGAGAGAGAGTTGACGTGTGAGAGAAGAGAGAGAGAGAGAGAGAGAGAGATGTGCTTTCAAAATAGCATAGCCTTAGAGAGCATGGTATGCCTCTCTATTTAGAGGGTTTTAGGATCCATGAATCTCAATCCATGGGACATATAAAATCAATGGATGAGATCGATTTATGTTCAATCCAATGGTCAAGATTGTTGTTGGTAAAAGCCAGCAAATTTATGATTTAATCTAGATCAAATATATTTGATAAATCAAATACAATTCAATTCCAAATTAGATCAACCAAATAAGGAGAGAATCAACATGGAGATTACATCTCGCATGTCAACATGGTGGACGACCACAATTCCATATAGGACTTGGTAGCCGTCCACATGTTTCCATGTGGAGGCAATCTCATGAAATCTCATGAGATTGCAAATATCCATAGAAATCTCCATTATTATTCCCAACAACTTTTGTTGTGATTTATTCATCAAAAATAATTCATAATTAATTTTGAGAATATTGCAATCTTACCATTGGAAATTTGTGAATCATATTCACAACCCAAAACAAAATATAATTTACGTTTTCATTTAATTACACAATGTGTATCCAATACACATTAATAATTAATCAACAAATATAAATTATAATTAGCTCTCTCTAATACATTATAAATCATATTTATAACATATTATGAATAATTCGATATTGCTATCCACATTATTCTTATCCATAATAATTAAATCACATTTAATTATATTGGATAATTTCCACACACATCAAGATGATTAAATCACATTTAATCATCAATTCTTTAATGCTTAGATTTATGGAATTATTCTTGAACCCCTTCAAGAATAATGCGATTTCTCCGCAGATACTTGGAGATAAGGACATGGCGATTGTATTGTTCCATGTATAGTGACTTGGATGTTGAGATCACATCTCAAATCCAGATCTCATGGACCTCCCACAGATGCTTGATCAAATCAAGACCGTAGACCTAATCTTCTCATTGCATCTGAATCTCATTCAGATCTATGTCCAATACATAGACTAAGATTAGGTCACTTCTCTATTGAGAGGAGTCACTAAAATCCAAACCTTTTTCATCACTCCCTCGAAATGGAAGCGTTATGATTATACAATCGTTTATGATCACATCACCCTCAGGTATTCCCAATACCTGTACATTCTGTATACTGGAAGACCTATGATCATCCTGAAGATATAGATCATTTTTACACTGTCATCTTCAGGGTTTGATCATTAAGTTTCTCAATCTTGGTCATTGGGAATTAGTATAGATCATATGCTTTCCCAAAGCATATATCTTACCTTCAAATTCATGTCATGCTTCCAAAGCACGACGACCATGCATGGAATTTGATCACAGTGTCAATACCTCATGAGTGAGCTCATGTCTTCCGGTTCATAAGTGAACCTGTATGATCCCTTTGAGAGATCGTATTACTCATATGTCCTTACATGCACACTAGGTCGCAGGTGTATAGACCTTGGGTAGGTCATCAACCTATTGTTCTGCCAAATGTACACACTCAGACATATAGCAACACATCTGTCTCTGGTCAGAGGATGCATGCCTATGTTGTGACAGCATTCAACATAAGTCTTTGGTTATCTCGATCTCATTAAGTCAACCCATTGACTCAACTAATCTAACACCTCTGAATCACTATTCCTATGCAGAGGACCTGCATTAAGAGGTCGGTCATATATCAACCATATGAGAAGGGATTGCCATCTCCTACTCAGACTGGAGATCATCACTTGCCATCTCCTACTCAGACTGGAGATCATCACTTAACAATCATTTGATGATGCTTGATGAGTCCTCTATCTAAATCCTTAGATATTCATCCAAGCATCAGCCTCTATGATTCAATCAATGAATCAACTGTTGTATGATCATCAAGTTGGCCATGGTACATAACCCTTATTGTACAGAGGGACCTTATAGTGCATTCATTCATTCAATCTCAGAAAGGGAGTGAAAAATAATCAATAACTTTTATTGATAAATCATTTATTACAATAACATTTATTGTAGGAATGGTTCGCCCCGGGCTCACATTGCTAACAGGTATATGTATAACAACCATCTGGGTTTGCTTCTGGGGGGATGTCAAAAGGTTTGCAGGTTTCACAAGGTAATCTATGGCCTTAAGCAGAGTCCATTAGCATGTTTCCAAAATCTCTCAAATTTGAAAAGCAACCAAGGTTTGTGAGATCAACTGTTGATTATTCAATGTTTGTTTAGAGGTCTCGGAGAGGTACATTTGTCATACTTGTTTATGTTGATGATAGCGTTGTTACAGGGGGTGATGAGCAGGGCATCCATGCTGTTAAGGATTTCCTAGGTCAATGGTTTGTAACCAAGGACCTTGGCAGTTTACGTTACTTCATTGGACTGGAGTTTGCTAGGAACCAGCGAGATCTTGTGATGACCTAAAGGAAGTATATTACAGATCTTCTCTCTGACAAACATGACATATTGAAGGGCCACCACTACTCCCATAGACCCTAGCATGAAGCTGTATGATGATAACACTAAGGTGACAGACAAGATGAGGTATAGGGAGATTGTTGGGAAGCTCCTATACGTAACCATCACCAGGCCAGATATATCCTTTGTAGTAAGCAAAGTGAGTCAGTTCATGGAACAACCTAGACATGCACATATGGATGCAGTCCATATGATACTGAGGTATTTGAAGACCTCACCTAGTACTGGTCTTCTATTTAGCAGAGGTACATCCCTTGCCGTTACAGCTTGAGCAGATGCATATTATGCGGGTTGTTTCTATGACAGGAAGTCCACCTCTTACTTTGCAGTTGTCATAGGGAGTTCATTGGTGCCCTAGAGAGCAAGAAGCAAATAGTGGTCGCCAAAAAAAAGCAGATTCAGAGTACATAGCCATGACACAAGCTAGTATAGAGATGATGTGCATCAAATCTGTTCTTACTGACCTAGCAGCTGAGGTACCTCTTCCCATGTGCCTCCAATGCGACAACCAGGCTAACCTCTTCATTTTCGACATCTCAGCCTTCCATGAGAGGACCAAGCACATCGAGATACCTTGTCACTACACTCGAGACATGATTTAGAAGGACCTCATCTCCACTACACACGTTAGTCCAAGAGATCAAGCAACAGACATGCTTACCAAGGCCCAAGCCATAGACCCTTACCAGAGATGTCTTAAGTAGGGCATGATTGATATCTATGCTCCATCTTGCGGGGGAGGGTTGAGATATTAGTTATGTTTTTGTTCTTTTATGTATTCTATATTATTTATGTCTTCTTTATGTAATTTTCACAACAGGTTTCTCCTCTATATAAGAGAACCCTAAAGCCTCATGAATAAAAAAGTTATTATGTTCTCTCAACATGCAATGGAGAGTTGCGTGGGAATGTCCCTGAGGTATGATTTTTCCCCTTTTTTTGTTAGATTCGTGAGGTTTTCGCATCGTTGGGTTAAGGGGGGTACCCTACCTTATGACGATGTTTTTGTCGCAATACGACGCGAGTAAAACGAGAAACTTATCGAATCATTTTTTTGTATTTTTTCTCGTCAATTCCTAGCTTACATGTGGATGATAAATATGTTTTAATAACGTAGGTAACAACAGGAATGCAATGGTGTAGTTGGATCCTCGATCGGAGCAAGTTTGCGAGATGTCGTCGGAGTTGTCCTGACTATAATTCATGGTATGATCGATCAACACTGATCAATCATGCATGTTATGATGATCGATCAGTGTTGATCGATCATGCGTGTAGCATTGATCTATCACTAAGACTTCAAAATGACATGGGACCCATTTGGACTTCATAAATGACTAAATTGAATTACAAAAGCATATATGTGTTTAAGGTTTATGAATCTTGATAAATGCCTTAATACTTCATTAAATCCGTTTATGGAATGAAATGAGTCCATTTATGAATTTAGAAGAATTGTGGATATGTGAGGTCCTATGAGGATAAGCATTATGAGCATTATGCACACATTTCAGGATTCTCATATCTAAGCAGTTCAAGAGTTCTGGTTTCATGCCACAATGTCCTTAAGTTGCATGGGGTAGTTGAAGTAGCATTGCCGAGGGAAGGGCATGTACCCATAGGGCCGCAGCTAGAAACTTAGATGATTGCGATCTTGTTAGGTTGTTGGTTTGGGGATAAGCTTCTTAGCACATCGAGGTGCCCTTTAGGCAGTGTTCCAGTACAATGCCAAGTAATTATGGCTAGTTATCTATATTTTGCTTCTTTCATTTAAGGTTGACACTTAGATATCGTTGGTGTAGGACACATTGATTAGTATTACGTATGGAAGGCCGTATCGCGATATATAGGCGATATATCGCCGATATATCGGTATCGACGGGTCAAGGATATCGATATTGACATGCATATCTAAATACCGGGTGTCGGCGATATATCACCGATATATCGGTTGTCGACATTTGGCATATTCCTTCCTTCACTTGCACGAAATTGAGGGCCATTTTGGTTATAAAACTCCCATATCGGCTCATTTCACCGATATCGACAACTCAAGCTCCCAAGCTCCTTTCTTCCATCTCCATTGCATTTTGAGGTATGATCTTCTCTTAATTAGTGAATAAAATTTCAAAATTAGATAGGGCTTTAGTTCGTGATGGTTATTTGATCCATAGTCATCTTTTTTTTATAAATTTGGAATGAGTGGAGTTTGATGACATGTTTTAGCCTTTGGAAACAATATTCCATGATGATTTTTATTAAGTCATGGTGTGTAATTTATTAAATACGAAAATAGAAGAAATAATTCTTCAAATTATTGAGTAATTTGTTGTTGAATTTTGGGGCTTTTGATTTTTTTTGTTTATTAGGTGATGTTATGGAAAGATGGACTTGGATGTCATGATTTAGCCTTAGTTGAAATTTGTTCAAATTTGTTCATGGTGATTTATGTTAGGTAAATGGGTGTAATTTATTAAATCCGAAAATAGAAAAATAATTCTTCAAATTATTGAGTAATTTGTTGTTCAATTTTGGGGCTTTTGGTTTTTTTTGGTTTATTAGGTGATGTTATGGAAGGATGGACTTGGATCTCATGATTTAGCCTTAGTTAAAAAATTTTCATGGTGATTTATGTTAGGTAAACGGGTGTAATTTATTAAATCCGAAAATAGAAGAAATTATTCTTCAAATTATTGAGTAACTTGTTGAATTTTGGAGCTTTTGTTTTCTTTGGTTCATTAAGTGATGTTATGGAAGGATGGACTTGGATTTCATGATTTAGCCTTAGTTGAAATTTTTTCATGGTGATTTATGTTAGGTAAATGGGTGTAATTTATTAAATCCGAAATAGAAGAAATAATTATTCAAATTATTGAGCAATTTTTTGTTGAATTTTGGGGCTTTTGGTTTTTTTTGGTTTATTAGGTGATGTTATGGGAGGATAGATTTGGATCTTATGATTTAACCTTAGTTGAAATTTTTTCGTGCTGATTTATGTTAGGTAAATGGGTGTAATTTATTAAATCCGAAAATAGAAGAAATAATTCTTCATATTATTGAGTAATTTGCTGTTGAATTTTGGGGCTTTAGGGTTTTTTTCGATTTATTAGGTGATGTTACAGAAGAATGGACTTGGATCTCATGATTTAGCCTTAGTTGAAATTTTTTCTTGGTGATTTATGTTAGGTAAATGGGTGTAATTTATCAAATCCGAAAATAGAAGAAATAATTCTTCAAATTATTGAGTAATTTGTTGTTGAATTTTGGGGCTTTTGGTATTTTTTTGTTTATTAGGTGATGTTATGGAATGATGGACTTGAATCTCATGATTTAGCCTTAGTTGAATTTTTTTCATGGTGATTTATGTTAGGTAAGTGGGTGTAATTTATTAAATCCGAAAATAGAATAATTAATTCTTTAAATTGTTGAGTAATTTGTTGATGAATTTTGGGGCTTTCGGTTTTTTTGTTTATTAGGTGATGTTATGGAAGGATGGACTTGGATCTCATGATTTAGCCTTGGTGGAAATTTTTTCATGGTGATTTATGTTAGGTAAATGGGTGTAATTTATTTAATCCGAAATAGAAGAAATAATTCTTCAAATTATTGAGTAATTTGTTGTTCAAATTTGGGACTTTTCATTTTTTGTTGGTTTTTTCAGATCAAGAATTCAAGATCATGGCATACTCCAGTTTAGACTCTGATGGTTCTCGCAGAGAGATGGATTTCAACGGTGGAGAGATTGGTTGGAAGTATGCCACCGCTCCAGATGGCAACAAAGCGAAACCGCAATGCAACTTCTGTGGTAAGAGACTGGGAGACGGGGTATTACTAGACTGAAGCATCACCTTGTTGGCAGCAATAAAAATGTTGCCAAGTGCACTCGATGTCCAAAAGACGTGAGGGACTTGGTGAGGCCAGCATGGAGGGCAAAAAAGAGAAGGATGTAGAGAGGTCAAGATGGGATGAACAGTTCAAGGAGTTCATGTTTGAGAAGGAGTTCAATGTCCTCGCAGATTCAGACGACGAGAACTGTCTACCCCGATGACGTTCAGACTGAAGCGGAGAGGAGGGCGTATAGGAGGGTGACAAAAGAGTCCATGAGGAGCGAGTCTGAGAGGAGATAACTCGCTGGTGTACGCGGCGACTTCCCTGGTGCTGGTGGCAGTGGGAGTGGTTCTGGAGGTGCACCAGTATCACCACCCACTAAGAAACACAAGAGGAAGGGACTAGAACCACTCTTGATGAGGAGTGGGTCCATACAGTACAAGCTAAGAAAGGACCCGGAGCAAAAGACGGTGAAGGGGATATTCACCAATGCAAGAGAGAGAGTGGGTAGGTCCATCGACAAGCTCTTCTTTGGGGAGAGCATCCCAGCCCATGTCGCTAGTGGACCTTTCTTACAGCACGCCATTGATGAGATCGTCGTAGCTGGAATGGGTGTGAAGGCTCCAAGTGCCAAAGAGTTGATGAACAAGTATCTTGCGCAAGAGGAGGAGATGAACGAGTACATCTCGGACCTGAGGAAGAGATTGTCAGAGTATGGCGTGACGCTGATGTGTGATGGCTGGACAAGTTATACGAGGAAGCATATCATCAACTTCCTCGTTTACTGCGACGGTAAGACGATTTTCCTTAAATCCGTCGATGCTTCTGAACAGGTCAAGGACTACAAGTACCTGCTGAAGTTGCTGAAGGACGTCATTAAGGACGTTGGGAAAGAGAACATCGTATAGATTGTGACGGACAACGGCAACAACTTTAAGAATGCAGGAGAAACAATAATGAAATCCAGCAGCTACGGCTTTTTTTGGACACCGTGTGCTGCATATTGCATAGATATTTTTCTGAAGGACTTCGGCAAGAGGAAGCTCGTCGTGAAGATGATGGAACAAGCACAAGCGCTCACGAATTTCATTTACAACCATTCCAAAGTGTTAGCTTTGATAAGGTGGACATGCAATGGTGAGTTGGTGAGGCCTGGGATCGCATGCTTTGCAATCAATTTTATAGCATTGCAAAGCCTCAAACAACACAAGGCAGGGTTCAAGAACATGTGCTGCCAAGGTGAATGGTTCGAGAACCCAGAAGCTCGAACTGAAGGAGAAAGGAGAGTGGAGACAATCATCAATGATCTTCATTTCTGGGATGACGTGACAAGGGTCACGAAGATAATGGAACCTGTTGTTTCTGCATTGCGTATCGTAGATGGGGATAAGAAACCAACTATGGGAGTCATCTACGAGGCAATGCGTTGCATGAGGGAGAACGTTAGAGATGCAATTGGGAGAGGATTTAAAGCATGGTTGGACATCATAGACGAACGATGGTCCAAGATGCCCTCACATCCTCTTCACAAGGCTGGTATGTTTTATTATCCATTTAGTTTTTTAATCCATTTCCGTAGGTATGTACTTTTGAATGATTAAAATTTGAGAATTGTCCGTCTCCAGCATATTACTTGAATCCAAAGTACCAATACAAGAATAGTCTTAGTACAAATGCTGACCTTCTAGCAGTTGTACAAGTTGCGGTGGAGAAGCTCGTCAAGGATGAGAAGGCACAAACCTCGTGCATGAATGAGGTAAGACCGTAAGAACGCTTGTATAATGTACAATCTATAATCGCATATAGTATTACAGTCATACGATGTCTTTAAAATTATTTTGAGGCATAAACCATGTTATGACTTAAAGTTTTGATTAATGTGCAGATTAAATAATTTAGTTATGCCTTGGATTCTTTCGGTAGGGTAATTGCGGTTAATGGACGCGACAGTACTCTTCCTGGTAAGGACTAAGTCTACTGATTGAGATGCGTAACAATTTGACTATTATTGATTTAACTCTTTTGGTTTTTCCGCAGCCGAATGGTGGTTACTGTATGGGATGGAAGCTCCCAACCTACGCAAAGTGGCAGTGAAAGTATTGTCCCAAATAGCATCTGCCGGTGGTTGTGAGAGAAATTGGAGCACATTCAACTTAATCCATTCGAGGAGACGGAACAAGTTGGGAGAACAACGACTCCACGATCTTGTTTTCGTGTACTACAACTTGAGGTTGAAGATGAAACATGCAAGAGAGGGGCATGACAGAGAGGACTACACAGACATCATCGATCTTGCATATATTTTCAAGATGCACGACGACGATACAGATGAAGATGTTCTGCAGAGGTGGTTGGATTCCAACGGTGCTCCATTGCTCGATCAACCGGGAGAAAGGCCAAATCAGAATATAAGCCAACAAATGGGAGCAGATGTTGGTGACTACATGGCCAGATCTGGATGAACCACGAACCTTCTTGGAGGGGTGGAGCTTGATGCGATTGTGGACGACATTCTCTCTACTAGATCGAAATCCAAATCCAAATCAAAAGATGACAGTGGGAGCGATGATGATGATGATGATGATGATGATGATGTTGGTGGTCGTGGTGGATCAGGTGATGGGAACACATATTCAGGAGGGTCTGGGTCTGCAGAGGTGGTCGTGGACCACATGATGATACAAGATTCGAGTCAGGACGAGAATACATGGAACGGCGTGGAAACATACATGGGCAGTTTGTCCCATGTTCGAGTCCAGGACCTATGGATTACAATGCATATGGACAACGTGGCCATGATCCTACAGATAGATACATGGATGATTTGATATCATCTGTAGGTTCGTTGAGTTGCATGGACATTGACAACCCATACCGTGGAGGAACACCCAGTCCCATGGGCGGATATGGAACCTCACAAGATGAAAGATTATTTGGCGTCTTCCCTGAATATTTTCCTGCTCCTCCACCTGGACCTCCTCCTCCTCCTCAGGTGTATACTCCTCTATCTTATGGATATGGTAGCAACAGTGGGTATGGAGGATATAACAACTACAGCGGTGAGAACTACCAAGGTAGCCAACCCAAGCAAAGCCAGCTCAGCCAAGGCAGCTTCTTTGATGGTGACAGTTTCGGTTTCTTTCCTGAGTATTGCGCTCCTCGTCTAGGTCCTCCTCCTCCACAGAGATCTTCTCCTACTCCGTCATCATCATCCCGAGGATCTTAAGCTAGTACTTCGCAGCCTCGACGTGCCCCTCGTGACACCGGATCTAGCAATACTTATCCTTGACTCAGGATACTCATAGGGATTGATGACCACCAATACAGGCAGTATATTATGGATTATAAGGCCATATACTCGTACATGACATGGGAAAACTACTGCGAGTACATTGAGTCCGCAATCCGCTATGAGAGACAACAGAGCAAGGGGGCCGATTTAGATCTGCCGCGGAATTCTTGGTTTTAGGTCATCTCATTTTACATTGTTAAATTGATTTGGATATTCTCATTTATTGTTGTAGCTTTTATATAGATAAATCTTTATGTCAAACAATGATTGTCTCATTATATATTCCAATCGATATGACCGATATGTGCGGTTTAAGGATCATAGTCCTCATAAATTATCTGTGTTATGAAGTGTATATTTATAGTATTTCATGTTATAAACTTATAAGAACTTGAATGGAATCCATTTCCAATATTTATAAGTCAAGAATCAACATTAAGTTATTAACATCAAGATGACTGATATGTACGATACCGATATGTGCGATATATGGTCTATAAATGGATCGATATGTGTGATATAAGTGTGTATTTGTACGTTATTTGTTATTGTAATATCTTGGGTAATCTTAATTTCTGAAAAAAATGCCAAAAATTGGCTTTTTTGCGCCATTTTCGACATTTCCACCGATATCGTCGATATATCGTCGATATATCCCGATATATCCATTTCTGGGCAGGCCTAAACGATATCGATATCGATATGGCCTTCCATGGTATTAACAGAGTTGGCCCTAAGCAAGGAATTCCTGGAGTTATGAGTATCTAAGAAGAAAGAAGTTCTGGATGGTTTCATGAACACAGTTATTCCCAAGTTGGTTACAAATAAGGGAGTGGAGTTGGCACATGGTTAAGTGTGGAATTGAATTGGCACATTGTAAGGACACCCCAACCCTAAGGATCCAGTGCCTTAAAGTCTTATTACGAGATTCCACGTGAATCAATATTACAGACTATCCATGATGCTGGTCTTACAATGATAAGGAATAAGGATTATGTTTTCTGGTTAGTTACATTGTAGGTGGGTTTAACAGTTACCTTTCTTTTGTACACTTCTAGCCTCTAGTTTACTCTCTTGTTTAGTTGTTTTAGTGTCATACTAGGCAACTTTACTCATGACGTACCTATTTTCATGAATCTAGCGGGTTCTCAGAAGCAGCTTCAACGGTGAGCGCTTGGTTTAGTTCTTTGTTGTTACGATTACTTTTTGGTATGCACATTTTCTAGTCTTTTCTGTTGTCTTTACATGTACTTTTTAAGAGACCTATATTATATATGTATGGACATTTTGGTGATACATGTATAATATTTTTGTGGACATGGATATATGAATATGCACGTTAATGGAAAAGCTTTTGCACTTCTACTACTTTTTATTCTATTCTTCCATGTCTCTTTATACAGTCTTTGTTGTATTTCATAGAATAACCCTAGGCTCTCTTATACAGGGAGAGGCCTTATGGGTAAATTACATGAACGTCTAAATAGAGGAGAGAAATAACAACGAAATACGGAAACAATTATTAATACTAGAAACTATCTCTACACTCCCCCTCAAGGTGGAGCATAGATGTCGATCATGCTCAGCTTGGATGAACATCTCTGAAAAGGTCCTCTGAGCAATGGCTTTGTGAATACGTCAGCAGTTTGATCTCCTGAGCTAACGTGGGTTGTGGATATCAATCCTCTCTGGATCAGGTCCCTGGTGTAATGGCAGTCAACTTCAATAAGCTTGGTCCTCTCATGAAAAGCTGGATTGTTGGCAATGAACAATGCTGCCTGATTGTCACATTGAAGCTTCATAGGTAGAGGTACAGCTACATGTAAATCTTCTAGTAAGGAGAGAACCCACATCATTTCTGTACTGGCTTGGGCCATTGCCCTGTATTCAGATTCCGCACTGGATCTTGCCACCACCGTTTGTTTCTTGCTTTTCCAAGACACCAGAGAGCCTCCAACATAAACTGTAAACCCTGAGGTAGATTTTCTATCCTTAGGGCACCCTGCATAATCTGCGTCTGCATACGCTGAGATGGATAAGTCTGCGCCCTTTCTGAATAGTAGCCCTAACCCTGGAGAAGACTTTAGATACCTCAGTATCATGTGTATAGTATCCATGTGAACCTGTCTTGGCTGCTCCACAAACTGGCTCACCCGGTTAACTGCAAATGCAATGTATGGACGGGTTATAGTAATATAGAGGAGTTTTCCCACCATCTCTCTATATCTCCTCTTATCCACTTCATCAGTATCATCATCATATAGCTTCATGCTGGGGTCCATGGGGATGCTTGATGGTTACCAGGAAGTCTGTAATGTACTTCCGTTGTGTCATCATCAAACCATGTGCATTCCTTGCAAATTCCAACCCCAGAAAATATCTTAGGGTTCCAAGATCCTTTGTAACAAATTGACGACCTAGGAATGCCTTCGCTCTTGCTATGCCTTGAGCATCATCTCCTGTAACAAGAATATCATCCACATAGACCATTATGACAACTGTACCTGCCGAGGACTTCTGGACAAACAACGAGTGATCAGCATTGGACCTCTTGAATCCCTGGTGCTCAATCAGATTGGACAGCTTCTGGAACCACGCTCGTGGGCTCTGTTTGAGGCCATATATCGCCTTGTGAAGTCTACAGACCATATGCTTCTCCCCCTCAGCAGTAAACCCAGGTGGCTGCTGCATGTAGACTTCCTCCTGTAAGTCCCCGTACAGAAAAGCATTCTTGACATCTAGCTAAGAAATGCTCCAATCACGAACCACTGCAACAGACAGGAGAACACGGAGAGTCGAGTGTCTCGCCACTGGAGAGAATGTATCCATGTAGTCAACGCCATATGTTTATGTAAATCCACGGGCTACCAATCGTGCTTTGTACTTCTCCACCGTGCCATCTGCATGATATTTGACTGTGAAGACCCATTTGCAACTCACAACTGAGGCGTCAGGAGGTGCAGGGACCAAAGACCATGTGCCACGAGTCTGCAAGGCCCCCATTTCTTCTTCCATAGCTAATCTCCAGCACTCACTCTTCAAGGCTTCCTGGTATGTCCGTGGTATGGCCACGAAAGATAATGCTGTGGCAAACTTCTGAAAATCACCAGTGAGTCGGTGGAAGGAAACCTGTGAAGCAAATGGATAGGGAGCACATTGCCGTCTCTGTTTCCGAATGGCAATCGGAACATCAAGATCATCATCGGTATCCACATGTAATGAGTCATCCTGCACATGTATTGAACCTGGCCCGTCAGTGGTAACATCATCTGAACATACCTGAGGCGTAGTGATTGGCTGATCTGTCGTTTGAGCAGGACCTGGCCGACGCGTATAATGTTTGGGAAACGGTGATATGATTTGATGTGGAATGGGTGGAGGTGGGGGGGGGGTGGCGGTGGTGCTGGCGTAGGAACAGATACAGGAGACGACTCAGGTGACCTCGAAGTAGGTGGTGGTGGAACATAAACATCATCAGTGGTGGTGGATGGTACCATTCTGTCCCCAGCTAGCGAGAAATACATAACTGACTCGAAGAAGGTGACATCCGCACTAACAAAGTACCTGTTGGTTGTAGGATCATAACACCGGTACCCCTTCTGGGTTCTGGAATAACCAACAAAGACGCACTTGACTGCTCTTGGAGAGAGTTTGTCAAGTCCAGGAGATAGTCGATGGACAAATGCCACAGCGCCAAAGACACATGGCGGTAGAGAGAAGAGCTCCTTGTCTGGAAAAATAAGAGAGATAGGTATCTTCTCTCCAAGGACAGAGGACGGCATTCTGTTGACTAGATAGCATGCAGTAAGGACAGCATCCCCCCAGAAAGAAATAGGGGCACAACTTTGAATCAACAGGGTACGAGTAATATCCAAAAGATGGCGATGCTTTCTTTCCGCCACACCATTTTGTTGGGAAGTATAAGCGCAGGTGGTTTGGTGAATAATACCCTTCGATGAAAGAAATAGGGAAAGAGAGCGTGTACAAAATTCCAGGGCACTATCAGTTCAAACATATTTGACAGAGGAAGAGAAAACATTCTGTACTTCATTATCCAAATTTTTGATAACATCTCCTGCTTCTGCTTTATTCTTCAAAAGAAATACCCAAGAGACACGAGAAAAATCATCGACGACAACTAGATAAAACCTGTGTCCCTGGTGATCGGGAACATGACTCGGACCCCATATATCTATATGTAACAACTCAAAAGGGGAGCTACTGCTCCGACTCTGACGACTTGGGAAGCTCGACCTATGATGCTTTCCCAACTGACAAGTTTCACAGCGAAACGACGAACTTGGAGAAATCTGGGGCAGAAGATGGCGCATTTTCTGGATCGGAAGGTGACCAAATCGAAGATGCCAAATGTAAGGAGAGACTGGTCCAGCGGAGTGAGAAGAGACGCCAGCATAGGATTCCCGAACCAGCCGATATAAACCATTTTGCTCAGAGCCACAACCAATCAACTTGCCCGTGAGTATGTCCTGAAAAATAACAGAAGATGGGTCAAAAATAGCACGACAATTCAAATCCTTTGTAATCTGACGAAAAGACAGCAAATTCAGTGAGAACTCAGGAGCATGTAAAACATTCTGCAGCTGCATAGTAGAGGATAAGAAAACCTCCCCATATCCAGCAAGGGGTGAGTGGGTACCATCTGTTATCTGTACCGAGCAGCCTGGTTGAATATTCCTGTAGGCCCGTAATCGTCTCTTATCTCGACAAAGATGATGTGTAGCTCCAGAATCTATAACCCAGTCAGATATATCATGAGAATGTATGTGTGCTGATGAACTACCTGAGCTACTGGCTGCAGCGGATGAACTGGCAGATGCTGTGGAAGCAATGTCTGAAGGACCACCAGAAGAATCACCAGACGAATGTGGCATAATATCGCGGAGACGGGCCACAAGTTCGTCAAATCTTTGATCGGTAGTAGACGGTAATGGAGACTGTGAATGCTCTGCAACTCGTGCTGATGCGGGGAACCCACGCTTTGAATAGCATGTCTCCTCTGAGCGTCCAGTTCTGTGACAATACGAGCACATCTGACTAAAGCGACCTCTTCCTGGAGGTCCACGACCACGTCCAGAAGGCGGTCCACCTCTCCCACGCGAAGCAGCCATCGCAGATGGGGGTGGAGTAGAAGAGCTGGAGGAAACTGGAATGCGGTTGAGCCTTCTGTAGACATCCTCCACTGGAGGAATAACCGCATCTGCTAGAATCTGTGACCTGGCAGCATCATACTCAGGGTCGAGAGCTGCAAGAAGAACACCCACCATGGTGGTGTTCCGAAACATCTTCTGTTGCTCCGGAGTAGCTGTCAGAGGAATGGTACTGTATAGCTTCTCAAACATCCCTCTCAGGGATGTGTATAGAGAGTGGAGAGGTCTGCCGGCCTGCTTCATCGTAAAAATATCATGTTGATGCTGCAACATCTTTGTCTCGTTTCGCACTTGCGAATATGTAGCAACAAGGATATCCCACATCGCCTTAGCGGTGGGCTGATGGAGGACATCGTTAGCTATCTCCATTGTCAACGTACCAGACAGCCAGACTTTCGCGTAAGCGTCATCAGCCTCCCATGAGGCATAGATCCCCGTCTTCTCCGCAGGCTCATCTTCGGTAAGAATGTGTTTCTTACCATTTGATTTCATGAGGCTCATGAACTGCATAGCCCATAGCTCATAGTTGGACCCATCCATCTTCACTATTGGCGCTGGACCTTTGAATGCGCCGGTGGAGGGCAAATCGACTTTCGATTCTGACATAGTGCTGCTCGAAGAAGACGAAGGGAAAACTAGACACGTTGATGAACGTCTACACCAACTTCATTAGATTTGAGTACGTGGGTAGACCTTTACGCACTCAAATCCATAAATCGGAAGAAAAAAAACTAGGGCACGCCTCCAATGAAGCTTACAACCCTTGATTTGCCTCGAGACGACCGACTATGGACTGTTGAAGGCCAGAAGATGGCCTACAGACGCAGTTGGGACGCCGTTGGTGCAGCAGGGAACCGGTGGCAGCGTTGGAGGCCCGCTCGGCGCGGCGTTGGGCGGCTGGGGAGCACCTGGAAGGCGTTGGCGGCGGCAGATGGCCGCTGGGGGTGGCTGGAAGCCACTGGCGGCGGTAAGGAGACACTCGGAGGGGGCGGCGGGGGCCGCGAAGGGGCTTGGCTGGGGCTGTTGGCGATCGAGAGCCCCTGGGTGTTGCGGCTGGAAGCGATGAGGGCGGCAGGGGCCGCTGGGAGACTGCGGCTGGGAGCCCTAAGTTGGCTCGACGAGAGAAGGAGAGAGGGGCGGCGGGTGGGGAATGGAGGGGCGGCGGGTAGAGAGCCCTAGGGCGGCTCTGATACCATGTTAGAAGAAAAGAGTCTTTGTTGTATTTCATAGAATAACCCTAGGCTCTCTTATATAGGGAGAGGCCTTATGGGTAAATTTCATGAACGTCTAAATAGAAGAGAGAAATAGCAACGAAATACGGAAACAGTTATTAATACTAGAAACTATCTCTACATATATGTATGGACAATTTGATGATACATGTATAATATTTTTGTGGACATGGATATATGAATATGCACGTTAATGGAAAAGCTTTTGCACTTCTACTACTTTTTATTCTATTCTTCCATGTCTCTTTATACTTTGAATATGGAATTGTACACAGAGATTGGATTTTCGAGTATCTGGGTCCTGGGGGTGTCACATTGAGCTTCTAAGAAAGATTTCAAATTCTGAGAGCATTTTCGATTTTTCAAATATGCTAAAGCTCTCAATTACAACATTTTATACTAGAAGATCCAACTTGCTACAGATTAAAATAAAAAACTTTATAAACTTTCATATATGATTTTTTTGGATTCTTGTGCAATCTAGCTACCAAACATTCATGATCTATATGTAAATGAGTCGAATTATTTATCTCCCAATCATATCTACTTATATAAGTATCTTGTATATATATCGGGAAATTATCCAACGAGCCTTGAACCCATTAGGATTGTAAAGAGCACACTAATTTTTACTAATATTTTATATCATTTTGAGTACAATACTTATTGATTTACGAATGATATACATATTCATACTACTAGGAATCATTATCATAAAAAAACTTAAGATAGTATGGAATGATTATATCTTTATTTGCATTAGTGATGTCTTTTCCAAAGTGGTGCAACTTGCAATTTGAGGTGGTGTCAATGACCAAGCAAGCAATGTATATGACATGATCAACTAGCCATGCAAGGCGCAAGCGAAGCAAAAATCGATGACTTATGTTGAGCAAGGATCGCAAGCAGTGCGGTTAACTTCTAAGTGAGCAACATCATACATTTCATCCATGCTTCAACTTGTCGATATCTTTATGAAAGGCACTTCCTAAAGAGCGCCATTTTTTTCTTGTCTCCAATTTAAATATAATTGAAAGAAAATATGTATTCTAGTCTTTTCCTACTCTTTCTTTCTTTCATGAGCATTTGTGTCATCTTCCACTGAATCCTGGACTCTGATCCTAGGGATATTAATATAACCTCCTAAACCATGGACTCTCCCCTCTCCTACATAAGAAGGGGTGTAGGCTTTCTAATCAACAAGTCATTCTCTTCGTCCCACTAACATGGTATAACATCATCCTAGTCTATGCAAGAAGCAGTCTAGTAGTTGGACATTTATGTTATTCTTCTTAATAACAATCAAATAGTTTATAGTCCTATAAATAAGTCCACACCTTCCAACAAATCTAACTCATAAGACATGCAGGACAAAACATGAAATCAAGTATTAATTATATTCATTCAATTATTCATCTAACATAATATGCAACTCTCGGTACATATTGAAAAAATCCCGGCCGCAGTGCTAATATGCAAATCTCATCTAACACAATATGCAACTCTTAGTACATTCATAAGCCCACACCTTCCTTCTTAATAACAATCAAATAATTGCTCACAGTGCTAGTTAATGACCGCTCGGAGGGGGGGGGGTCCAAACGTAGAGGGGCATCAGGTAGGGTTGCCCATTGGCGCCGTTGTTGTTTATGGATGTGGCGAATGCGCTGGCCATGGTGATGAAGTTGGCGACATTAGAGGGATGGTGGTCGGGCTACAGGCGACATTAGAGCGAATGCGCTGGTGTCTCCTTGCATACCCAGGCCTCTGTTTCTCCATACACCTGGCATCTTCGGTTCGGTCATCTACCGCTGCAGAAGATGCGTCACCTCCTGCCTCAGATATCTCCGAGTTCTTCTTTTCGATGTGAAGCATGTCAGTTGGGGAAGCACCATCGGTCTAGCTTCCCCGGTCGTCAGAGTCGGAGCAGTAGCTCCCCGTTTGAATTATTCCATATAGATATTTGGGGTCCAAGTCGTGTCCCGGATCATCAGGGGCACAGGTTCTATCTAGTTGTGGTTGATGATTTTTCCAGAGTGTCGTGGACTTTTCTTCTCAAGAATAAATCTGAAGCAGGAAATGTTATTCAAAATCTAATTAATGAAGTTCAGAATGTTTTTTCATCTACTGTTAAGTATGTGCGTACTGACAATGCATTGGAGTTCTGCACTCGCTCTCTTGCCAGCTTTCTTTCATCTAAAGGCATTGTCCACCAAACCACATGTCCCTACACTTCTCAACAAAATGGAGTTGCCGAACGAAAACATCGACATTTCCTTGACATTGCTCGCACTTTACTTATTCAGAGTTGTGCTCCATTAACCTTTTGGGGTGATGCTATACTTACTGCGTGTTATTTGGTCAATCGAATGCCTACAACTGTTCTTGGGGAAAAGTCTCCAATCTCTGTTCTCTTTCCGGACAGAGACTTGTTTACATTGACACCTAGGGTTTTTGGCACTGTCGCTTTTGTTCACCGCTTATCTCCGGGACTTGATAAGCTATCCCCTAGGGCTATCAAGTGTGTTTTCGTGGGCTACTCCAGGACACAGAAGGGGTACCGCTGCTATGATCCTGTCAATAACAAATACTATGTGAGTGCAGATGTTACATTCTTCGAACCTGTCATGTACTTCTCCCCTGCAGGTGACAGATTGGTCCCCTCCACATCATCAGACTCCCAAGTCTATGTTCCACCACCTCCAAGCCTGGGTCCGTCCTCTACTCCAGCGTCTCAAATAACACAACCACCACCAACCCCGCCACCACCACCACCCCCAGTTGTTCCTTTTCCTAAGTTCTACATGAGACGCACGGGCCCTGCTCAAGCTACATCTCAACCATCCAGCACGCCTCAGGTATGTTCTGACATTAGTGATGGGTTAAATAATGCACATGTGCAGGAGCTTGTACCACAGGAGGAGGACCAACCGGTCAGCATTGTTTTGGATGACTTGGACCGGCCTATTGCTCATAGGAAACAGCGAAGACAGCGTGTCTCATTTCCCCTAGCCTCTCATGTTTCCTTTCATCGTCTCACTGGGGATTTCCAGAAGTTTGCCGCTGATGTACCATCAGTTGAGATACCACGGACATATCAGGATGCCATGAAGACTGAATGCTGGCGTTTAGCAATGGAAGAGGAGATGTGTGCCTTACAATCCCGAGGGACCTGGTCTCTAGTCCCTATTCCTCCAGGTGCGTCTGTGGTGAGCTGCAAGTGGGTTTTTACAGTCAAATATCATGCAGATGGTCGTCTTGACAGATACAAGGCAAGGCTTGTAGCACGAGGGTTTACACAGACATATGGGGCAGATTACCTGGACACGTTTTCACCAGTGGCGCGACATTCTACCCTTCGCATTCTTCTATCGGTTGCTGTGGTACGTGGCCGGCCCATATTCCAGCTTGATGTTAAGAATGCTTTCTTGTATGGTGATCTACAGGAGGAAGTCTACATGCAGCAGCCACCAGGGTTTGCTGCTGAGGGGGAGACTCAGAAGGTATGCAGACTTCATAAGGCTATTTATGGCCTTAAGCAGAGTCCTCGTGCATGGTTCCAGAAGCTCTCCCAGCTTATTGAACAACAAGGTTTCAGAAGATCAAATGCGGATCACTCACTGTTCGTCCGGAAGACTCCTAGAGGTACCATCGTTGTTATGGTATATGTTGATGACATATTGGTTACTGGAGATGATGCACAAGGGGTTGAGATAACCAAGTCTATGTTGGGCAGTCAGTTCATTACAAAGGATCTAGGCACTATACGGTATTTTCTGGGGATAGAATTTGCAAGAAATGCACAAGGAATGGTGATGACTCAAAGAAAATATGTCACAGATTTGCTGGCTGAAACAGGAATGACTGAATGCAGACCTTCAAGTACACCAATGGATCCGAGCATGAAGCTGTACGATGATGACACTGAGGAGGTGGACAAGAGAAGGTACAGAGAAATGGTGGGCAAGCTCTTATACATCACTATAACTCGACCGGATATTGCACTTGCAGTAAACCGGGTGAGTCAATTTGTGGAGCAGCCGAGGCAAGTACATATGGATGCATTGTACATGATATTGAGATATCTGAAGTCTTCACCAGGCACAGGGTTGCTGTTCAAGAAAGGCACGGATTTGGCTATTTCAGCCTGCGCAGATGCGGATTATGCAGGATGTCCACGGGATCGTAAGTCTACTTCTGGGTTTGCTATCTTCATAGGAAGCTCCTTAGTCTCCTGGAAAAACAAGAAGCAGACTGTTGTGGCGAGATCCAGTGCCGAATCCGAGTACAGGGCCATGGCACAGGCAAGCACTGAAATGATGTGGGTTAAAGCAGTCCTAGAAGATCTGAATGTTGAAGTTCCGTTGCCTATGAACCTGCAATGTGACAATTAGGCAGCGTTGTTCATTGCCAACAATCCAGCCTTCCATGAGAGAACAAAACACATAGAGGTGGATTGCCATTACACTAGGGACATGATTCAGAAGGGCATCATCTCCACGTCTCACGTCAGCTCCGAGGACCAGACAGCAGATATATTCACAAAGCCATTGCTCAGAGGACCTTTCCAGAGATGTTCTTCCAAGCTGAGCATGATAGATATCTATGCTCCATCTTGAGGGGGAGTGTAGAGATAGTTGTGTGTCGTTAATGTTACTTATTATTTCTGTTTCTTTATGTACCTCTCATGTAATTTACCCAAGGGCTCTCTCCCTATATAAGAGACCCGAGGGCTCTATGGAATAATCATCGAAGTATTCTGACAATATTTAACCTCATTTCCGTCGTTGGTCAACATGAAACTTGTAGATCTCATCGAGATCTACAACTTTCATGTTTTGAGTTTTTCCAAATTCGGCCCCTCTTCTCTCTACACGTGTATCTTCTTCCAGCCACTCAAAGCAGGCCACGTGGCGCCCTCTGGTTGCGCCACGCGGCCCGCTTTCCCTTGCCTCATCCGCCTGCATTCTCAGTCGTTGGATCGCGCTTCAGATCCAACGGCCCCGCTGTGTCCACGCGCGCCTATTGCCTCAGCCATTGATCTTCTCCGCCCCTTGATCATCACCGTTCGTCCGCGCCTCTTCCAGAGCTCGCCACGTGGCGGCAGATGGACCATCTGATCGAGCCCATCTCAGCCGCTCTTCCGTTGGCGTCCCTCAGCCGCTTGATCAGACCCTCGGTATCATCCAAACCGCCCGATGGCGCTTCGTCCGCAGCTCGCCACGTGGCTCCACCGCAGCCCATCATCACCGAGCCCCCGATCTAATCCTACCCGCCCACCACGCTTCGATCACCACCGTTGGATCACAAGATCCAACGGTGGAGACCTCGTCTCCTACCTCCGGGCGCCCCTCTCTCCCACGTTCCCTGCCTTGCGGGAGGGGCACCCCTTTCCTATTCTTGGAAGCACCTCATCCACCTTCTCCGACCACCAGCACCACCACGATTGAGGGCACTCCTCCCTCACCCTCGCCAGCTCCCTCGCTTCCCACGATCTCCACCATAGAAGTCCCATGTCGCCCACAAACCTCGCCTCGTCGCCAACACTGCTGCCACCTCCATCCTTTAAATACTCCACCACCGGCAACCTTCAGCCGCATCCGCCACTCCAGAGAGCATCCCTGAGCTCTGATCCTCAAGTTGGTGACAGCAATTCGACGAATCATCGAGCGACGAAGGGCATCAGCTCCGACGAGATCCACGACAGCTCCGCCGTGTCGCAGCCGCTCCTCCGAGTAGCTGCACGAGCTCGGGACCCTACCGATCCCTAGAGCGACGACCCTGGAACTCGAGACCGAGCTCCGATCCCTAGGTAAACCCCTCCATTCCTCCTTCGATCTTCTTCTTATTTTCCTTTTGTTTTCTCCGATTTTATTCGCCGTCACCGCTCACTCTCTCGCTTCCCTTTCATCTCGCCGAGCTTCGCGTCGAAGCTCCCATCCTCGCTGACTACTCCGCACCTTCCGACGACGCACGTCAACCTCCATCGACTTCCAGCTCCGCCATTTGGCCGGAGCTCCATCGCCCGACCGCCTCCCTTCGCCTTAGGCCTCGCCAACCATCCTCACGTCTTCACAAACACACGCACGAGCTCTGGCTCTAGCTTTCACACTTGCAGGTACCTTGCTGCTCATTGAACGGACGCTCGCCGGAGACGCCCTCGAGCTTCATCGCCAGCAACTTCAGGCCGCCCTCCAACACTCCTGAGGCCACCGGAGGTTTCGTCGACCATCCGCGCATCTTCTGGGATATCTCCGACAAGTCGGAGAGCGTCAGCGCCTCGAGGAAGGATGGGCGGAGCTACAGCACTTTCGCCGGAGCCCCGCCTTCTCCTCCGCAGGAGGTGGAGGATCGTCGGAGCAGACAAGCAGCTGCCGTTCGATCACATCGATCGAACGGCCCCCACATCGCCACTCGTCCCCTCACCGCAGCAGCTTCCCACCGTCGATCGCTCCTCTGATCCAGCGGCCCTCAGCGAGCCAAGTCGCCGTCTTCATCGAGCCCAGAGGCCGTTGGATCATCATCGATCCAAAGGCACGAGGTCACGCCACGTGTCAGCACCGACACCCCTCGGATCCATCTTGATCCAAGGGCCTTCAGTACGCCACGTAGCCTCAGCCCGAACCTCCTCTCCGAGCCTTGGTTCGGGTCGCACGAACCTCACTCCAGACCTTCAAGGTGTCCGAGCCTCACTCCGAGCCTAGGCCGCCCACGTGAGGAGCACGTGCGGCCTGGGTAAATTGCACAGAGGCCCCTGGAGCTTTCCCTGATTTGCAAAGAGGTCCCTGTGAAGCAGACCCCACGTGTGGAGCACGTGCACTGTGGAGAATTTGCACAAGAGTCCCCCGCATTATAGGTAATTGCATTTTAGTCCCTGTCTGCATATTTGCTTATTGTATTTTTAATTTTTTTTGTATTGCATTTACACCCCTGTGTTTGCACGCATCCCTAGGTTGCATTTTACTTCATTTTGCAAATCTAAAAATTGCATGTTGTTGAGAATTTTATCCTCTGTCTATTGGTCCACATGTCACATTTTTGTAATTTTAGTAGAATTATTAATGAATTGATTGGTGAATTTTTGACATATTTTGCCCAGTGACACCTTTTGATTTATAGTTAATTCTCTGTGCTTCCAAAAATCATCAAAAATTCACAGTAGCTTAAGAACAATATTCTTAACATACCATAATAATTTCATGTCATTTGCACACATATCGAGGCCTAAATAAAATGTTGAGTGATTTTCTTAATTTAATTTTAGTTAATTCATTTCACAGTGAAATTAAGATCTGTCAATTTTCCTAGGTCCCTTATCATTAGAGCTATCTAGGATAATTTTAGATCTTGAAAAAATTGTGGTTTGATATTTATTAAAAATTAAATATTGAAAATCACCCTGTCTGCTCATTTAATTCACAGTAAATTTATTCAGTGTCGAAAAATTCCAAAAAAATTAGTGTAGGTCATTTTCATCATCATTAACCATCTGGCCAATTTTCATAATTTTTGGACGTCATTTGATATATTAATTAAATTGAAACGTTAAAATTGGCTTGCATTTTCCGCATAAGTCTGCATAAAAAGTAAAAAAAGACCAAAAAAATTACTCCTCGAAAATCAACACTTGGACACTTGCTAAAATTCACCTAAGGAGACAGATGCCTCCCTGAGATCGACCTTGGACTCCACCAAGTAAAAAAAATATTTGCCGCTTAAAATTAACTTAACATTAATTGATAAGTGGTTTTTGATTAACCCCTCATATCCGACTGCAACGAAACATATTAATTAATTTGGACATTAATTTGACCGAGTTAACTAAGGGTGCGGGGCGGATGTCAAAATGGCGTCGTTGCCGGGGAGGCACGGCTTAGGTTAATTTGAAGTGAAATTTTGATTGTTTGATTTTCAATCCCCGGGTAGTCTGACCCCCGGTTTTTCTTGTGAATATCTCTCTGTCTTTTAAATTTTTGCATTTTTGTGTCGTTCTTTATCTGACCTCAACTTGTTTTTGTGCGAGGGACACCGGAGTCGAAGACGCTTTGAGGAACACGCATTCGAATTTGTTTGAGTGATTTGAGAGAACCTGTAATCTCATTTATTTCCACATTTTTCGCATCATTTCCAGCGGTTCCCGTTCGGGTTCTCGCGTGTGTAGAAAATAGTGGAATCGTGTCCCCGTGTGCTGTGTGGTTGAATTGTAACTTAGACTTGCACTAGCGGCTCCTTGAGCCACTCTAGGAATTGCTTGTGCTCGTAATTTTTAGGACCACACATACACTTAAAAGACGCACCTAGACCGCAGATCTAGTCCAAATAAACCTGTTCTTCATACGCTAATAGAACTGCCTGTCTAGGAGCGTATTTTGTCGTCTGCATTTGCATATAGTGTAAAATTTCAATACTGTATTGCATCCTGCATAAAAGCGAAGGGATCACTATAAGTCTTCTTAACTCAGCATACGCATCATTGTTTTTCGTGCATCGGCTTTTCACGATTTCCCCCTCAATTTTTCGAACTTAAATTAAACGAAAATTGGGACTGGACGTTAGGCGTGCTGTGTGGTTGGACTAAACAAGTGAGAACTTAACTTAAAATCGGGACTGCTAAGCAGTATTGACAAAAAAAAAGAGAATAAAATTTGAAAATTGTTTGCGGGAGATTAATCCCCGACCCTGTTTTCAGGCTGAGTGAGGGTACTTGAGTGTGTGTGAACACCTTAGGGCAGAGCCCAAATCCCCGCCTTCCATATCACGAGCCAACTGATCTTAGCAAATATCACGAGTGGGATACTTTTAAGCTCATTGACAAGTACCAAGTAGCCTCCGCCTTCACAGGTAGATAGGGGCGAACCAGCGGTACTCTGCGACAAGGCCTAGCTTTGTCAGCCTCTGCCTGCTTGCAGGTAGATAGGGGCACGTCATTGAGTCCCCACTCCGGATAGGAGCGCAGAAAGGGAGGATCGGCGGTATCTTAGGCGACAGGATAAACAGGGAAGACGCATCCGGCTCTAAGCCGACTTCCCTATTGGCCGCGTAATCCTTGCTATCTTGTTTGAAAAAAAATCACACTTAAAAATTACAAGATTAATCAGACTCGATTTCGAGTCCTTCACTGTGTTGAGTGTGAACCCAGGGTTTTGGATTGATTTTGCTTGCTTCAGGTAGGAGTAAAACCCTATCTTCTTCTCGCCACATCAAGATGAGTAACTGGGGAGATCTCGAAGCGTTATTCACTGATCTCTCTATGAGTTCCCCAAGCGACTCGTCTTCATCGGCCCAGGCGCACCTTGGACCACCCAGGACTCATGACCCTCTTGAGTATTGGTTCCCTCATACTCAGGGTGGTAACTCTCAAACCAACCCTTTCATCTCCTCCAAGATTATCGAGGAAGATCATCGCCTCGGTAATCCTTTCCTTGATTTATCCTCTGACATCGACCTTACTTTCCCCCCAGGACTAGAGGACGAGATGCCGCCAAAAGTACCACCGGATGAGGAACAAATAAAACAGATTCTTGCTCGCCTCGCTGAAGCCGAACAGAAGAATGCAGATCTCACGGCGCGGATGGGACAGATCATAGTAGCAGAAGGAATCGACCGACCAATGGTAGATACCTATAACCCGGCAGAGAACGAGATTCAGAACTGGTTGGCACCTGCAGTTCCCGCCCAGGCATTTGAGCTGAAGCCCCACTTCCTTAGTCTGCTTCCGAAGTTCAACGGAAACCTAAATGAAGAACCATACACTTTCCTCCGTGACTTCGAGTTGGTGTGCAACAATCTTAGCCATCCCAATGTTGGCTAAGATTATATTCGGCTGAAGGCCACCCCTTTTGCCTTAGGTGATAAGGCTGCTCATTGGTTGAAAAACTTAGGGGTGGTATGCAATACCTGGATGCAGTTCAAGGACCTATTCTTGAAAAAGTTCTACCCTCTCAGTAGGACAAACCAGATGAGAACGAAGATCGCAAGCTTCGCCCAAGGACCTAGTGAACCTTTCCATGACGCTTGGGATAGGTTCAATGATTTAGTACAGAAATGCCCCTGCCACGGCATTTCAAAGGCGATCTTAGTCCAGACCTTGATCTGTGATCTAACCCCAGAGATGCATGGGTTAGTCAATGCCGCCTGTGGAGGAAGCTATCTGAACAAAAACGAGCACGCCGTATGGAAGATCCTGGAGCAGATGGCGGAAACCGGCAGGTCGCAGGCCACCAGGGCCTATCAGTTGTCTCCCTCAATCCTATCCAATGAGACAACTCGAAGGACTGTAGCGGATCTGACTGAGCACCTCATCCCCAGTATGGGGATGATTGCCGACAAGCTTACCATGGTCGAGCAGATCCACAAGAGAGTCGCGGAACTTGAGTCTCTTTCGCGTCTACCGAAGCAAGTGGAGGAACTTTCTGAGAAGGTAGCTAAGATCAAGCTACCTGCCCCTTCTGCACCACCTGTACCTGTACATCGAGTCCATCTTGTACAGGAACAAGCACCTGGGTCTCAGAGTAGCTGGGATCAGACTTACACCCAGCCGGACCAGCATGCACCCCCACAAGTGGAGACGGGATACGAGGAGCCTCCGCAAGTGTACGAGATCAACGGGCTTTGGTATAGCCGTGACCCGATTGTCAGGCAGGCTGAAATGGGGAAGGATCAGCCTCACCGTTCATCCCCAGTCTACCAAGAAACCAGGCCCGTTCCCACACCGCGCTTTCAGTCCAGGCCAGAACAAGGGTACCAGCCTCAGCAGTACCAGCAGCAGCAGCGCACATATCAGCAGGGCCCAGCACCGTCACACCCGCAGCAGCAGTATCGGCATGGCCAGCAGGGCCACTACCGAACCACATCCGCACAGCAGTCAGCCCAGCCCACCGAATTGGAGTCTCTCACCTTGGCGATCCAGACCCTGTCTAATAGGGTCCAACAGATGCAGAATGATTACCTGGACATGAGAATCGACATCAATCGGGTCTCTCGTACCCAGGACCAACAGATGGCGCCAAAGACCCCAATTCCCGCACAGGTTCAGGCCAACCCGAACAACATACTCCATGGCCAGAACCGACCTCGAGATAAGGTATACTATTCAGATAATTATTTATCTGAACATGAGATCCTTTCGTATGATAATGTAAATCACATGTTCCTCAGGAGCGGAAGGACCGTGACCATACCTGATCGGGCACGGGAGCAGAAGGAAGGAGCCTCCGACACTCTACCTGAGGAGAACTCGGAGGACGAAGAGGAGGAGCATCACCACCATCATCGCTGGCAGAAGAAGAGGATATATGAGTCCTCAAAGCAGCATTCTCGCATTTGCATAGAGTCAGAAGAAACCGATGAAGAGCCCGCACCTCCATCTGAGGAGGATCGTCCAACAGTCGCGGAAGAAGCATCACCGGTTTCGCCTCAGCATTTTCCTTTCAGTCAGAGTCAGCGTCCTAGTTTGTATCAGAGTCAGAGTCCTGTTAAGAACTCAGTTCCCGAAGTCAATGAGAAAATTTCAGTTTCCGAACCTGAGTTAGAGTCAATAATCCCTTTCCCCCGAGCTCTTACTGGAGGAAAGAAGAAAACCAAAAAAATCCAAAAAGATGACCCTGAGATGGCGGAATTCTGCAACAAATATATCAAGGTCACAATCCCCTTTGACAAGTACGTGGAGATGACCCCTGCATTCCAAAAATACCTTAAGGTGAGATGCACACCTACTAGGGTTAGCAGGAAGACCAAAAGCCGTGTTGAGAAACACGTTTTATCAGTAGCCAAGACTTGTGCAATAAAGAACTCGTTTCCAAGGAAACGAAGAGATATGGGTGCACATTATGTAGTGAGTCATGTTCATGACATCGCGTTTGCACGCACTCTCCTGGACAATGGTTCCTCAATCAATCTGATGCCTACAACCCTCTATGAGCGGCTTAATCTCGGACCTCTTAGGAAATCTAGAGCCCTCCTACAGTTTGCTGATAAATCAACCAAGAGGTCCCAAGGAGAATTGAGGAACATTGTGATCAAAGTCAAGGGACAAGAATACATGGTGGACTTCACTGTCCTGGATATGGAAACCCCTCGTAATTGGAGAGATTCCCAGATCATTTTAGGCAGGCCCTTCCTCAGAACAGCAGGGGCCTTATTTGATTATAAGAATGGGAAGATTCAGTTCCAAACTCCAGGCGGAGATGAGGAACTTGAGATGAAGCAGACGAGATGGCAGAGACCGGAGTCCGAATCCAGCACCGAGTACTCTTCTACCGGAACAGACTGCAAGCATGTAGACTTAGTTGGGCCATGGAGACAGAACCCAACCAACACCGATGTATCCATCTCCTTTGAAGATGATCCAGTGCATGAGTCAGTCTGCGAGATCCTCAGGAACGAGTACAGCTCTGAGCCTGCATTGCCCTACATCTTCGATGACGTAGAGGCCCAGTTGGGCATGTCGGTCCTTACATCCTTAGGACAATCGGAAGATGAGGATGACGAGTCGGACGAGGCGTTTGCCGACTGCATGGAGACCTTTGACGATCCGACTCCAGAGCCGCGCTTGGTGGCAGTTATAACAGAAAATGATCCAGCCACTTTCAACACCGAACCAGAGCAGATTGAGCCAGATTTTCTAGATAATCACACTATTCCTGAGCTCAAACCCCTACCCACAACCTTGAAATATGCCTTCCTTGCGGGCCAAGACAAGAAATTTCCGGTCATTATCAGTTCACAATTGACCGAGGAGCAGGAATCTCGCTTGCTAGAGATCCTGGAGAAAAACCGCAAGGCGATAGGCTGAAGCATTTCCGATCTCCACGGGATAAATCCCGCTCTGTGTTCGCACCATATTTACTTGGATAACGAAGCCAAACCCTCTCGTGAATTCCAACGTCGGTTGAATCCAAATTTACGAGAGGTCGTGAAAAAGGAGATAGAAAAATGGTGCGACGCAGGTTTTATTTACCCAATCTCCGACTCTAAGTGGGTGGCCCCAATCCATGTTGTCCCGAAAAAGTCGGGAATTCAGACGACCACCAATGAGGACGCAGAGGAGATCGTGACGAGAGTACCCACGTCGTGGCGCGTCTGTGTGGATTACAGATGCCTGAATGCCGCGACGAAGAAGGATCATTTCCCCCTACCGTTCATTGATCAGATTTTAGAAAGACTAGCGGGGAAAGAATTCTTCTGCTTCCTAGATGGGTTCTCGGGCTACAATCAAGTATCCATAGCTCCGGAGGACCAGGAAAAGACCACGTTTACATGCCCCTTTGGTACCTATGCTTTCAGGCGCATGCCTTTTGGGCTATGCAATGCTCCAGGTACTTTTCAAAGGTGCATGATTGCTGTATTCGCCGAAATGGTCGGCGAATTCCTGGAAGTCTTCATGGATGACTTCTCGGTCCACGGCGATTCTTTCGATTCCTGTCTTAGGAATCTGGACCGAGTCCTCAAGAGATGTTGTGAGGTTAATCTAGTGCTCTCCTGGGAGAAAAGTCACTTCATGGTGACGGAGGGCATAGTGTTGGGGCATGTCATCTCCAAGAGAGGAATGGAGGTTGACCCTGCCAAGGTGGACGTGATCAGACGACTCCAGCCACCAACCAACGTAAGACAGTTGCGGTCGTTCCTCGGGCATGTCGGATTTTATCGGAGATTTATTAAGGATTTTTCTAAGATTGCCCGACCGCTAACTGAGCTTTTAGGCAAAGACATGGAATTCATTGTAGATCGCAAATGTCTTGAGGCCTTTAAGCTTTTACAAGGAATGATCATGGACGCACCCATCTTACAAGCCCCAGATTGGTCTCTACCTTTTGAGATCATGACGGACGCCTCTGATTATGCTGTTGGGGCTGTGTTGGGACAAAGAAGAGATGGCGTCCCGTTTGCAATTCACTACGCAAGCAAAGTGCTTGATTCTGCTCAGTGTAACTATACGGTTACAGAAAAGGAAATGCTTGCGGTAGTGTTTGCCTTGGACAAATTCAGATCTCACCTAATTGGATCCAAGGTAACTGTGTTCACAGACCACACGACACTACGATATTTGATGGAGAAGAAGGACGCGAAGGCGCGTCTTCTTCGTTGGATTTTACTTATCCAGGAGTTTGATTTGGACATCCGTGATAAACCTGGAAAGAAGAACGTAGTTGCCGATCATCTTTCTCGTCTCGAAGATCTTAATACTTCCGAGGTTTCACCAATTCGAGACTACTTCCCTGACGAGTCGATTTTTGTTATCGACTCACTCCCATGGTACGCCAATATCGTGAACTATCTTGTCTCCAAGAAAGTTCCCGAAGATTGGCCCAAGAACCAAATCGACCGACTAAAGTCGGACGCAAGACATTACCATTGGGAGGATCCGATCCTTTTCTTTGAAGGACCGGATTGTGTCTGGAGACGTTGTATTCCTCAGGAGGAATACCAGAGTGTCCTTTCTTTATGCCATAGCTTAGAGGCAGGAGGACACCACTCCGAGAAGAGGACCACATGGAAGGTACTTCAGTGTGGCTTCTACTGGCCGACTCTGTTTCGCGATGCCACCGCCTTCGCGAAGTCGTGCCCAGTTTGCCAGAGAATGGGAGGAACCGTTGGTTCCAAGGATGAGATGCCAATGCAGCCGGTCATCATTTGTGATGTCTTTGACGCCTGGGGCATCGATTTCATGGGCCCATTCCCTGTCAGCCACGGGTTCGAATACATCCTCCTTGCGGTAGATTATCTGTCCAGATGGGTGGAAGCTATCCCAACCCGAGCCGCAGACAGCAGGACTGTCTGTAAATTCATTAGAGAGCGCATAATCTCTAGGTTCGGGATCCCCAAAATGATGATATCAGACGAGGGTAGCCACTTTGTGAATCGGGAGGTGAAGAAACTCCTAAAGGACTACGACATCGAACACCGTGTCGCAAGCCCTTACCACCCACAAACCAATGGTATGGCTGAGGTGTCAAATAGGGAGGTGAAGACCATATTGCAAAAGCTTGTCCGCCCGGACAGGAAGGACTAGTCTCAGATCTTGGATCAAGTCCTCTGGGCGTATAGGACGGCTTACAAGACACCGTTAGGCACCTCCTCATTTCGAATGGTATTCGGAAAGCCGTGCCATTTGCCCGCAGAGTTAGTACACAAATCAGAATGGGCAATAAAAAAGGTCAACTGGAACACAAACCTGGGTCAGAAACAGAGAGACATGGATCTGAATGAGCTTGTGGAAGTCAGAAACCGAGCATACGACAACAGTTTGGTGTACAAGGACAAGGTGAAGCGTTGCCATGATAGATATATCAGACGAAAGACCTTTGTTCCTGGACAGAAGGTATGGTTGTTCAATGCTAGGCTGAAGATTTTCCAAGGCAAGTTAAAGTCTAAGTGGACGGGACCATTTGTCGTCCGTACGGTGCATGATAGTTGATGTGTCGAGATCTCAGATCTCGCAGATGACGCACCGGCATTCCTAGTGAATGGACAGCTGTTGAAGCGCTTCGTCGAATCCAACGAACAGTTAGTCCATGTTGAGGAGATTGTATTCATGCGCGAGACAGATACAACAGATTCACATCAAGACGCGTATGAGACCTTGCAGCAATGAACTCCAGCCATCAGCAGCATCTTGAAAGATTCACACCGACTCATCTGTGTATACCATCAATCTTGTACATCCTATCCTTTACCCCGCGATTCTAGTAACCCATCCCCACATCATCGAACCATTATCTTGGACTATACTTAGGATGACCAGATCCTAAGTATAGGGGGGAGGGGTCACCTGAGTCGGTTCTCTGTACATTCTCCAAATCACATCGGTTCTCATACTCACTCTTGTCCTATACTTAGACTGACCGGAGCCTAAGTATAGGGGGGACCGATGCCCGCCTTGTATATACTCATCCATTTCCCCTCTTCTCCTCGTTCACCCCATTTTTGATCTTCTTCTACACTTAGGCTGTCAGAGCCTAAGTATAGGGGGGCGGAGCGACTTCTATACATTTTGTAATTTTAGCTCTCCTACGCTTAGCCCGAGCTATGTCTTTTTGGTCGCTTTTCGTGCTCTGAGGACATAGCACACGCTAAGTATAGGGGGTGTGTATATATTACATATATACTTTACCCATAGCTCGTACTTTCGCGTATTTTCGCGTATTTTTGTATATATTATGCAATAATTACGGGTGCGTAAAAATTTGAGAAATTTTTTTTTTGTAAAATACACTTGTATAAACTGACTCATAAAAGACTTGTATCATAGGAGGTATACGAAAAAAAAATTTTTGTATAATACTTGTATAAAAAATGTAAAATTCTTGTAAAACATACTTTTGTAAAATTTGTTGGATGTATACCGAAAAAAAAAATTTTGTATACTATGTATATTATGTATAAACTAAAAACTTGTTGTAAATAATACAAATTGTTGTATACTTATACCAAAAAAAATTGTGTTGAAAATAAGGCTTCTTATTTACTCTTACATATCATCTTTGCATTTAAAAAAAAGTCTTGCATTTTCACTCATCTTCATAGCATGACATCTACATCTCATCTGCATACTTTGCATAGGCAAAGTGAAAAGCTAGTGGGTTCTAAACTAAGTTATGAGCAGATATTGAGGATGGAATTGATTTGACCTTAATCCACCTAATTCCAGAGGAACCTTATAGGAACTGGAGTTAAGATTTTTCAGGTCAGGTGACTTAATTCTTTGAGTCCGCAAGTCTATGTTCATATGTCATCTTGACAAGCCTGGGTAGAGCACTTAACAACACACACATGACTCTTAGAGACAATGGCTTGACGTGCACCAGCACTTTACACATGGCTCTCTACGGATGAGGTGATGAGGAGGCAGTTTCCTTTAGCTTGGGGTAGCATATGAGGGTAGTACTTCTAGGCGGAACCTCTCTTCTTCTTCTAGTGAAGGAAGTGCGTCTCAACTTGGCCTAGTGGTGATGAAGGCTAAAGACAGAAGCTGTGGGTTGCAATAAAGCTTCAAAAGAGGGATAGTCTACTGGCTCAAGAAGAAATTTCTTGTATATATGCTGCACCATGTAGATATGTTGTACAGAGGCATTTTGTTGAAAAAAAATATTGCCAAAAAGAACTCCAAAAAAGTGGTGGGTCGGATTGAAAATTTAATAACCCCACCGGATTGTACGTAGTCAAGAAAAGCAAAAGCTTATGGTCCCCATGTTACATCTCATGAAGCTTGCAGCGGGAGATTTAGCTACACTGGCTGAGCTCCCAAAAGTCTATACTTCTTCCCCTCTTCTTGAGCCGGTTGAACTTGAACTTAGAAGGGAATACCCCGCTTCTCGAGGAAAGAGTTGCTAGACCGAGGCATCAGAGTTACCAGGTTGGGGGAGGTTGCTTCTTTGTTCTTCTGAGGTGGGGAGTCATATATCACTTACACTGCATGAAAAGATTCATGGTCATTAGAGTTTGTGTATGTAGACTTGTTCTGATCAGGTGTGTTGAGGAGTCTTGAATAGAAGACTTGTGGAACTTGAAGTCTGTTAAGTCTTAAACTCAGATCCCAATAAGGTTCCGACACATAATCAATCCAAAGGTCGAGTCAAGCTCTATTTTTAACTTTTGTTCATGACCTTGGTATGGAACCCAAAATCATTTCACTTCTGCATTTCATTTAGTTGCTCAGGGACGAGCAAGGTTTAAGTATAGGGGGTTGATGAATCTGTGATTCATCACTTCAAAAGTCAAAAATAGAGCCTTGTTCCCGAGCAAATAGAGGCATATTTCCCTTTATATTGCATAAATAACATTCATACATACATCCATAATTCATAGATTTTAGCAGTCCATTTACATTTAAATAAGAAGCCAAAAACCCCTTGTAAAATACCCATTCACTAAAATAACCTCTTCTCTATAATATGTACTCCTTAGTTAATAATATAGGGAAGAATGCCAAAAATCCCCTTTGAAATTAGTCAATAAAGCCCTGGAACCCCTGTACACTAAAATGCACATAAAGCCCTCATACAAACTCCGAATTAGGTCTACTTACTCTTAGAATACTACACATTAAAAGACCTTTAAAATGAGACTAATTTCGTTGAATTTGGAGCTCGTATGGGAAAGTTGGGTTTTTGGACCACTTTGTATACTACATATGTATATCTATGTATCCTTGTATTTATGTATCATATTTAACCTCATTTCCGTCTTTGGTCAACATGAAACTTGTAGATCTCATCGAGATCTACAACTTTCATGTTTTGAGTTTTTCCAAATTCGGCCCCCTCTTCTCTCTACACGTGTATCTTCTTCCAGCCACTCAAAGCAGGCCACGTGGCGCCCTCTGGTTGCACCACGCGACCCGCTTTCCCTTGCCTCATCCGCCTGCATTCTCAGCCGTTGGATCGCGCTTCAGATCCAACGGTCCCGCTGTGTCCACGCGCGCCTATTGCCTCAGCCATTGATCTTCTCTGCCCCTTGATCATCACCGTTCGTCCGCGCCTCTTCCAGAGCTCGCCACGTGGCGGCAGATGGACCATCTGATCGAGCCCATCTCAGCCGCTCTTCCGTTGGCGTCCCTCAGCCGCTTGATCAGACCCTCGGTATCATCCAAACCGCCCGATGGCGCTTCGTCCGCAGCTCGCCACGTGGCTCCACCGCAGCCCATCATCACCGAGCCCCCGATCTAATCCTACCTGCCCACCACGCTTCGATCACCACCGTTGGATCACAAGATCCAACGGTGGAGACCTCGTCTCCTACCTCCGGGCGCCCCTCTCTCCCACGTTCCCTGCCTTGCGGGAGGGGCGCCCCCTTCCTATTCTTGGAAGCACCTCATCCACCTTCTCCGACCACCAGCACCACCACGATTGAGGGCACTCCTCCCTCACCCTCGCCAGCTCCCTCGCTTCCCACGATCTCCACCATAGAAGTCCCACGTCGCCCACAAACCTCGCCTCGTCGCCAACACTGCTGCCACCTCCATCCTTTAAATACTCCACCACCGGCAACCTTCAGCCGCATCCGCCACTCCAGAGAGCATCCCTGAGCTCTGCTCCTCAAGTTGGTGACAGCAATTCGACGAATCATCGAGCGACGAAGGGCATCAGCTCCGGCGAGATCCACGGCAGCTCCACCGTGTCGCAGCCGCTCCTCCGAGTAGTTGCACGAGCTCGGGACCCTACCGATCCCTAGAGCGACGTCCCTGGAACTCGAGACCGAGCTCCGATCCCCAGGTAAACCCCTCCATTCCTCCTCCGATCTTCTTCTTATTTTCCTTTTGTTTTCTCCGATTTTATTCGCCGTCACCGGTCACTCTCTCGCTTCCCTTTCATCTCACCGAGCTTCGCGTCGAAGCTCCCATCCTCGCTGACTACTCCGCACCTTCCAACGACGCACGTCAACCTCCATCGACTTCCAGCTCCGCCATTTGTCCGGAGCTCCATCGCCCGACCGCCTCCCTTCGCCTTAGGCCTCGCCAACCATCCTCACTTCTTCACAAACACACGTACGAGCTCCGGCTCTAGCTTTCACACTTGCAGGTACCTTGCTGCTCATTGAACGGACGCTCGCCGGAGATGCCCTCGAGCTTCATCGCCAGCAACTTCAGGCTGCCCTCCGACACTCCTGAGGCCACCGGAGGTTTCGTCGACCATCCGCGCATCTTCTGGGATATCTCCGACAAGTCGGAGAGCGTCAGCGCCTCGAGGAAGGACGGGCGGAGCTACAGCACTTTCGCCGGAGCCCCGCCTTCTCCTCCGCAGGCGGCGGAGGATCGTCGGAACAGACGAGCAGCTGTCGTTCGATCACATCGATCGAACGGCCCCCACATCGCCACACGTCTCCTCACCGCAGCAGCTTCCCACCGTCGATCGCTCCTCTGATCCAGCGGCCCTCAGCGAGCCACGTCGCCGTCTTCATCGAGCCCAGAGGCCGTTGGATCATCATCGATCCAAAGGCACGAGGTCACGCCACGTGTCAGCACCGACACCCCTCGGATCCATCTTGATCCAAGGGCCTTCAGTACGCCACGTAGCCTCGGCCCGAACCTCCTCTCCGAGCCTAGGTTCGGGTCGCATGAACCTCACTCCAGACCTCCAAGGCGTCCGAGCCTCACTCCGAGCCTAGGCCGCCCACGTGAGGAGCACGTGCGGCCTGGGTAAATTGCACAGAGGCCCATGGAGCTTTCCCCGATTTGCAAAGAGGTCCCTGTGAAGCAGACCCCAGGTGTGGAGCACGTGCACTGTGGAGAATTTGCACAAGAGTCCCCCGCATTATAGGTAATTGTATTTTAGTCACTGTCTGCATATTTGCTTATTGTATTTTTAATTTTTTTTGTATTGCATTTACACCCCTGTGTTTGCACGCATCCCTAGGTTGCATTTTACTTCATTTTGCAAATCTAAAAATTGCATGTTGTTGAGAATTTTATCCTCTCTCTATTGGTCCACGTGTCACATTTTTGTAATTTCAGTAGAATTATTAATGAATTGATTGATGAATTTTTGACATATTTTGCCCAGTGACACCTTTTGATTTATAGTTAATTCTCTGTGCTTCCAAAAATCATCAAAAATTCACAGTAGCTTAAGGACAATATTCTTAACATACCCTAAAAATTTCATGTCATTTGCACGCATATCGAGGCCTAAATAAATTGTTGAGTGATTTTCTTAATTTAATTTTATTAATTCATTTCACAGTGAAATTAAGATCTGTCAATTTTCCTAGGTCCCTTATCATTAGAGCTATCTAGGATAATTTTATATCTTGAAAAAATTGTGGTTTGATATTTATTAAAAATTAAATATTGAAAATCACCATGTCTGATCATTTAATTCACAGTAAATTTATTCAGTGTCGAAAAATTCCAAAAAAATTAGTGTAGGTCATTTTCATCATCATTAACCATCTGGCCAATTTTCATAATTTTTGGACTTCATTTGATATATTAATTAAATTGAAACGTTAACATTGGCTTGCATTTTCCGCATAAGTCTGCATAAAAAGTAAAAAAAGACCAAAAAAATTACTCCTCGAAAATCAACATTCGGACACTTGCTAAAATTCACCTAAGGAGACAGATGCCTCCCTGAGATCAACCTTGGACTCCACCAAGTAAAAAAAATATTTGCCGCTTAAAATTAACTTAACATTAATTGATAAGTGGTTTTTGATTAACCCCTCGTATCCGACTGCAACGAAACATATTAATTAATTTGGACATTAATTTGACCGAGTTAACTAAGGGTGCGGGGCGGATGTCAGTATTCATTGTCAAGTATCACGCAGATGGTAGCCTTGATCATTACAAGGCAAGGCTAGTGGTGCGAGGTTTTACTCAGACATATGGCATGGACTATATGGATACCTTCTCTCCAGTTGCCCGTCATTCCACTCTTCGTATTCTTCTGTCAGTTGTTGTGGTACGTGATTGGCCCTTGTTTCAACTTGATGTTAAGAATGCATTCTTGTATGGCGATCTCCAGGAAGAAGTCTACATGCAGCAGCCTCTAGAGTTTGTTGCTGAGGGGGAGAATCATATGGTGTGTAGACTTCATAAGGTAATATATGGCCTTAAACAGAACCCAAAGGCGTGGTTTCAGAAGCTTTCCCATCTAATTGAACAACAAGGATTCAAGAGAGTTAATGCGGATCACTCGTTGTTCGTTCGGAAGACTACTAGAGGTACGGTTGTCATCATGGTATATGTTGATGATATTTTGGTTACAGGAGATGATACTCAGGGGGTAAAGATGGCGAAAGCATTTTTGGGCCGTCAATTTGTTACGAAGGATCTTGGTACTCTACAATACTTTCTGGGGTTGGAGTTTGCCAGGAATGCACAGGGTCTCGTGATAACCCAAAGGAAATATATTACATATATGCTTATTGAGACGGGCATGGTTGGATGCAGACCTTCTACTACCCCTATAGACCACAGTATGAAATTATATGATAATGATACAGAGGAAGTTGACAGGAGAAGGTATAGAGAAATGGTGGGTAAGCTTCTTTACATCACTATAACTCGACCTGATATTACCTTTGTAGTCAGTCGGGTAAGCCAGTTTATGGAACAGTCGAGACAGGTACATATGGATGCCATATATATGATACTCAGGTATCTGAAGTCGTCTCCAGGTACAGGGTTGTTGTTTAGAAAGAAAACAAATTTATCTATTTCGGCATGTGCGGATGCTGATTATGCAGGATGCCCTAAGGATCGGAAGTCTACTTCATGCTTTGCAGTGTTTGTGGGTAGCTCTCTAGTTTCTTGGAAAAGCAAGAAACAAACAGTTGTGGCTAGATCCAGTGTTGAATCTGAATATAGGGTCATGACACAAGCAAGTACAGAGATGATGTGGGTTCGAACTGTACTAGAAGACTTGCATATAGATGTACCTCTACCCATGCAGCTACAGTGTGATAACCAGGCATTGTTCATTGCTAATAATCCTGCCTTTCAAGAAAGAACTAAACATATTGAAGTAGATTGCCACTACACTAGAGATATGATCCATAAGGTCCTGATTTCTACTTTACATGTTAGGTCAGGGGAGCAGACTACCGACATCTTCACCAAGCCACTACTCAGAGGACCATTCCAGAAGTGTACTTCCAAGCCGAGCATGATTGATATCTATGCTCCATCTTGAGGGGGAGTGTAGAGATAATTATGTAGTCGGTGTATCTTTTATGCTTTTTTATTTTCGCTATTCCATCTTATGTAATTTACCCAAGGGTCGTCTCTATATAAGAGACCTTAGGGTTCCGTGGAATAATACACAACGTTTTTCTCCCAACATCATCATCATTAGAGGAGACAATGCACAGGGGATTCAAGCAGCTAAGGCTTTCGTGGATCAACAGTTTATGACCAAGGACCTTGGCAGTCTACGCTACTTCATTGGACGGGAGTTGATAGAATTCATGATCCCTTATTCATTAACAAACACGGCCATTAAGTAAGAAAACAAATATGATGTTATTGTTATTTTGTATATAAAATTGAATTAAGAAAGCGTATATTGGATGAAAATGCAATCTCATAAATTTGGTCATGTCTTTTAATGGTGTTCCCTATCTCTAATGCATGTGTGCATACACAAATTCACACTACGTGTGCATGCATGCATTTTTTTATGCGTTGACAGAGCTTTCATACCCAGACATGCCAGAGGCTTTGTCCACTTGCGTTGATGACTTCAAGCTTTACCGATTGAGTTAGAACATACATGTTTGCGCCTTCAACGGTTATCAACCAAGTTTGAAAATGCATAATAAATGTACTAGTGCATATGCTGAGAAGCCTTGATCCTAGCCTATCCAACCCAATACATTGCAAAGTGTATTGTGTGACCTTCCATGTCACAGGTGAGCAAAGCCGCATCCCAAAATGTGTCATGTTTGTAATCAGATTTATGGATCCATCCGTTTGGGGTGTCCATCAGGGCTGATACATGAAATCCTTCTGGCAACCACTCAAAAGATTGGTCACCTCTACAGAGGATTGTCCCAGTTAAGAGTGAAACTCACAAATATTGTTTTATGGTTGTATCATGCTTTGCTTGTTTGATATTTTGATCCGCATTTTACTTCCAATCTATGCTGAACATCCTTTGATTCCTCAATGTGAGGATTGTACTTTTGATTTCTTCCCAGTGTTTTGCATCACATCTTTCTTTTCCCAAGATCGACCCACCTACACTTCCTACAATACTACTACTCTCAATGACCACCTATACTTCCATACAATAGGGCTACACTCAATGATCAAGACTAAGTATCCACAACAAAAATATTCCTTTTTAGAGAGATACGAGAGAACGCGTGTTGAGGACAGCCACACAAGTTGCTAGCATAAAATGATAAAACGGTTTGAGAAGGACGAAACCAATAAGAATCCACTAACATGCCAAATCCGTGTTCAATCCTTGATACATGCAAGTACTCAAAATGGGTAAGCGCAACTTTGCATAATCCGTATGCATAGCATCAGATAGTAAAGTGATAAGAATGAAATTTTCATTTCAAAATGCTAAAGCTGCCCACTAACAATTTGGAATTTGCTCTCTGCTTGATAGAACATCCGTATCAAAATCCAACCTCCACCACCATCTTTCAAAAAATTGAGCAATAAAATTTTGGCTAAGAGTTTCAACAGATACCAGCTTACGATTTGCATTTATTGCCGGAATCAGGTAGAAAAAGGCTATTCTTTATCTTTTAAAATTTACCCCACAGCAAAAATTCTGGACGAGAACAGAAGAATGCTCCACAACAGAAGCGTCATTTCCAAAACCCGAGTAAAAAAAGAAGCAAAGCAGGGACCGGAAGGCAATGAGAGTGGAAACACGCAGAAGGCAAGTTGGGAACGAAGCAAGAGAGGTGAGAAAAGCAGCGACTCACTCCGCGAGATCTCCAAGTAGACGGTGGATGCCCGTCAGCTCAGCGGTGGCAACACCTTGGAGGAGGGGATGCGGGTTGTCTCTGCCGTCGGAGCTGTACAATGCCGGATCGCTTATGCCGTAAGGACACCTCAAGTGGTACCTCACGATGGGCATCTCGCAAGAAGCCGTGCCCTTGGTTCGAGTTTGATACTGTGCTGCTTTCAGGAGGAACTACTGCATTGGTCTCGCCATGAGAACCCCCTGCAGCAGGGAGCTCGAGGGAGATGGGACAGACCATTGTGGAGGGAGCAATTTCCACGAGAGGGCATGCTCTCCGAGCAAATGCCCCATCAGGGCATAGAATTTTTTTTCCTGACTTGGCATCGATCGACGTTCCATTCGTCGATCAAAGGTGCTACAGTAATCGTTCAACGTGCGTGCACGCAGTCTTCGGGGAGGCGTGGTCCTCAATGTGCGTGTGCGGGCGGCGTTTTAGGAAGCGCGGCCCCCAAGTCTGAAGGCGCGGTCTTTGAGGGGTCCAGTCGGCGAACCATTCGCCGATCGGCAAATAGAATGCCGAATGAGCCTCCCTGCCCGCCTATAAAAGGGCCCCCATCCCCCCACTTCTCCTCACACCAAAGAGCTCTTCTCCTCACCCCACAAGCTTGAACTCTTGCCCTCCCTTTCCCTCTTGCCCTCTCTTGGCCTCTTGCCCTCTTGGCCTTCTTGCTTTCCCTCATCCCATCGAAGTACGTCCGGGTCGATTTTCTTTATTTCTCCTATAGCAGGTAATTTTTTTAATTCAGAATTTATATTATTGTTGTGATTAATATTTTATTAGTAAATGTAGTTCTTTTTCATAGAAATTATTAGTATCATTTCCATAAATTTGTTTCTATCAGTTTAAATAAAATAATGTCTACGTTGTTTAACAAATTAATTTATCTTTTGCATAATCTATTTGTTGTATAGGAGAATTAATTGCATTTGATTGTCTTTATATGCCCATGTCAGAAGGAGACATCATGTAGTGGTAGTTAGGGTTATTTAGGGAATTTAACTTAACAAATAAGGAATCTAAATCATTTCATTTAATTATTTCAAAATATTAATTAATTGTTTTTATTTATTCGAAATTAAGAATTTAGAGTAATTAATAATTGAGAATATTTAATCCAATTAACTATTTATATTATCTTGTAATTAACAACTAATTAATGAATGTAATTATAAATTGTATTAAAATTAATTTATTTAAATATTAAGTGTATTTCGGTTAATATAATTAAGTAATAAGTGTACTTAACTAGTAAGTGTAATTAATTAAATGTAGCTAAGTGTAATTAAGAATGATGCAATTAAGTATAATTAGGAAAATATAATTAAGTATAATTACGTTATTGTAATTAAGTAATCAGCGTAATTAACTAGTACGTGTAATTAACTAAATGTAGTTAAGTGTAATTACGTAAATGTAATTAAGTATAATTAAGTAAATATAAATAAATGTAATTACGTTAATGTTATTAATTAATAAGTATATTTAACTAATAAGTGTAATTAATCAATAAGTGTAAGTAACTAGTAAGTCTAATTAACTAAATGTAGTTAAGTGTAATTAAGTAAATGTAATTAAGTATAGTTAAGTAAATATAATTATGTTTAATTACATTAATGTAAGTAATCAATAAGTGTAATTAACTAGTAAGTGTAATTAACTAAATGTAGTTAAGTGTAATTAAGTAAATGTAATTAAGTGCAGTTAAGTAAATATAATTAAGTTTAATTACATTAATGTAATTAATCAATAAGTGTAATTAACTAGTAAGTGTAATTAACTAAATGTAGTTAAATGTAATTAAGTAAATGTAACTAAGTGTAATTAAGTAAATGTAATTAATTGTAATTAAGTTAATGTAATTAATCAATAATTGTAATTAAGTAAATTAATTGTATTTAAATTAAGTTAACTAATTGTAATTTACTAATAAGTGTAATTAACTAGTAAATGTAATTAAGTTGATGTAAGTAAGTGTAATTAAGTAATTGTAATTAAGTTTAGTTAAGTAAATGTAGTTAACTTTAATTAAATTAATGTAATTAAGTGAGAAGTGTAATTTAATAAAGTAATCTTTTAATTAAATAATGAGTGTTATTAACTAATAATTTAATTAACTAATTATAATAACTAATGAATGTAATTAACTAATAATTACGTTAATTAATTATAATTAAGTGTAAATAAGTAAAATAACTGCAATTATGTGTAATTAAATAAATGTAATTAACAAATAAGTGTAATTAAATAATATATGTATTTAACTAAATTTAATTAACCAATAAGTTGAATTAACTAATAAGCCTAATCAACATTGGTTAATTAAGTATAATTAAGTAACTTAATTGTAATTAAGTGTAACTAAATAAATATAATTACCTACTAAGTGTAATTAAATAATAAGTTTATTTAACAAATTGTAATTAACCAATACGTGTAAGTAACTAATAAGAGTAATTAAAAAATACAATTAACTAGTAAGGGTATTTAAGATTGAATCTATTCTAGTAAATGTTTTTACTTAATAAGTGTAATGTTGTAAACTACTAATAAGCGTAATTACATTAATGAATTGTATCTAATGAGTAAGTTTATTTAGATAAGCATATTGACTTCCCTCATTCATAGATTATGGCCGATCTTGCTACATTGTATATCTCTTGGAATGGAGGAATCGTCTGTGAAAATGGAAGTGTTAGTTACGAAGGGGGTAGAAGTTAGATGATAGGCCTTCCCTTAGGTACCAACTTCAAAGATCTCTTATCTAGTATTTGTGATGTAACTGGTTATAATCAAGACCACAATAGTGTACGAGTGACGTGTAAATGGCCGATGAATGTGAGCATATTCTGTCCAGTCATTGTCTCCAATAATCAAACGACGGGTTTGATGTTAAATATTGCTCGTTCTCTCGGAATGATGCAATTAATGATCAAAGCTGATCAAATAGAAAATCCCCATTTCGATGCATCCAATGTCGCCCAATCATCTCGAGGAGGAACAGAAGAGGAAGATGTGCCTATAGAGGATGAGAACAATGACGACGTAAATGAAGTTGATGATGATACTGGCATTGAGGAGGAGGGGGCTATCCCTGATCTGAATGTCGCATACGAGGACATTTACAGGCAAGAATCACTTATAGGTTCAATAAGCAATGGACCTATTTTTGATCCCCCTGTTGACTATGCTATCACACTGGATCCAATGCCACAGCTACCAGATATCTTTCAGGACGAAAACTAGATAACAAACACATATGCGGAGGAGATACCATTCCTGAGCGAGCCCCAAGAGACCATTTACCCCGATCGTAGTGGACTCAAGTATTGGCAGAATAGAACTTTCCCTTCGAAGTTAGATTTAATTGATGTTGTGAGTACGTGGAGTATGGCCAAGTATGTCTAATACAAAGTAATAGCTTCGAAGAAAGATATATACACCATTGGGTGTTCCTTGCCAAACTTCAAGTGGAGGTTGCATGCGAGTCGCAGTAAGAAGGTGAAATTTGGAAAGTTCGGATGTATCGAGATGAACATACATATCCGAATCCAGTCCTTCTAACTGATAACAGGTAGTGCAACGCAAAATTTATCAGCAGATTTATCTTGAAGACATTAAGATCCAACCTAACGTTGGCCTGGATTGGATGAAAGAATGCATTGACTACAATATTTGGTGACATGGAATCATCTTATGCATACATTCGTAGGTTTATGTGTACGATGAAACAAGCCAATCCCGGATCGTGGTATTAAATTGAAACTGAACCATATCGAGATCCACGGACTCAAGCAGTTATTGAAGATAAAATTGCATTCTTCCGTCTGTTTTGGGCATTTGGGTCGTCCTTAATGGGTTTTCAGCATTGTCGTCCAGTGTTGAGTATCGATGTACTCATCCTCATAGCAAATTCAAAGGACACCTACTTGTAGCTACGTCAAGCGACAGAAATGGTCACCTATTTTCAGTTGCTTTTTGTAGTGGTTGAAAAAGAGACCATGGCTGCTGGGAGTTCTTCTTACACAAGTTAGGATATTTAGTGCAACGTGATGGGATTTGCTTTTTGAGCGATTGATTTCCAGGCCCCCGTTACCGGCCTAGAGCACCCATCTCGTTTTGAGTGGTCTGAGTATTGCGAACAAATGCTTGGCGTAAATCCGAGCACTGGAAGAAGGGAGCACATATCAAGCGGACGACTTAAGCTGTCTTGGATCTGTGAAAACATTCTTACAGATGCAAATCTTTTAGAACAAGATGCAAATCGTCTAGTGAGAATAGTTTGTGCCTTCATTTTATATCAAATTGGAGAGTCCTTCCTCCCAGACTCGACGGGTGATAAAGTACTACTGCGGTACCTTCGTTTGTTGGAGAACTTACAAGAGTGTGGACAGATGGCTTGGGGGACTGCAGTACTCGCACAATTGTACCAACAATTAGACGAGTGCTCCTTGGGTAAATCAAAGAGATGCTATGCCTTCCTAACCTTACTACAGACTTGGTCGTGGGAGCATATACACATTGGCGTTCATCGTCCATATCGTTTGGATCAAGATGTTCTGCATCGGGGACCCTACGCATGCAGGTAAAGCAACAACATATTATAGTATTGTAGTTTTGAACTATAATATGAAACTGATATGTTATTGAGTACAGATGGACATCGGGGAGGAGGTCCTTCGTAGAAAATTTACAAGACTACGAATCTACCCTTCTACCGTAATGAGTTAGATACCCAGCAGGAACATCAGGTATGTTGTTTGCGCATTATGATGATAACTGGAACTTACTGACTAGTAATTGGAAATATTCAACAGATGAGGTCGTCTCCATATGACATGGACGTTGTAAATAACTTACCTGCAATTTGCCGAGAAGGAGTGGAGGTGTGGATGTCATAAACAGTTCTGATTTGTTTTAACGTGGTGGTGATGCACATGCTTGATCGAGTCATGGCGACAATTTGATCTGGGCCCCCATATCCCTAAGCCGATGCCAAGAATATTTTTTCCCTAAGCGTCAGACTAGACAGAGGGATAATAATCTGATCGATTGGGCTGACCGTCTCCGTGAGCAGGTACTTCAGTGGAATCAGAGACGACAAACAATTGTGGTGGAGAGAGCATCGCAGGAAAATTTTGAACAACGGGTAACAAGATACATGCAATGGTATCGGCAAATTACCCGACGTTGGATTCAGACATCAATCCCTACACCACGACTTGCATATGAGCCTTACGCTCCTAGATACAGGCTTGGGGTATGAGCTTTATTTTATCTCGTTGGTTACTTAAATTGATCTCCTATAAGAATACTATGGGATGATTTTAATATCACAGGTACAAAGCGTATATGAGGCACGTAGGATTCTTGAGCATTACGAACACAGCTCAGAATTGCAGAATGTTATCGGTTTGTTGGACTCCTCATTGCATACTTTTGGATTGACGGATCAAATGACACAGTACCATCCGCGGTACTCTTATTCCAATGATCCATCAACATTCCCTTTCTTCTCCACAAGTTATGCTACTGCTGGACCTACCACTGCTGTCGGTACTCATGATGTCGAGGCAGGACCATGTCAGCCAAGGCCTGCAACACAGACTCAGCTGACGCAACCATTACAGGCTGATGACTTTTGAGGTCTAACCCCCCCTACGCATACAGTCTTGGAGTCCCTAACCACCCATATTACTCCTCCTCAGCCTTTTGTTGGTTTTTCATACTATGCGAGCCAAGAGCGTCCACCTCTGTTCCGTAGTATACCTCAACCGCGACCGGATCTGATGCATCCACCCCAGCAGGAACATGATCCTCTATAATATCCATTGCAACATCACCAACAATCTCCACAGCTTGACAGAACAACTTCAGTTAGAGAACAAATACGAGAGTCAAGTGTGGAGAGTGGAAGTACCTATGGTGGAGGTAGTAGAGGTTGTAGGGCTAGATTATTAGGAATATTGCGCAGGGCATGACAAATGTTTGACTAGAGTAGAAATGTATCCTCGATGACATTTTCCTAATGACTGTAATAAAGTTCTTGATATTAATGCGATGTTTTATTTTATTTTTCTATTATGAAATGTTTCGTGATGAAGTTTCCAGTAAGTGTTTCTTATAATGCAATTGATATTTTCTTTAATGAGCACTAAATATTTTCAATATATAAAATGTCTTATGCAATTGTACCCGTGCAGGTTATGGCAAAAACTCGCTTCATGGCACGTACGTCGGTGCGTCCACCCCTGCACAATCGAATCTTGGCAGTACATCATCCATCCACTTCACATGGATCTCGTGGGACAGCAGCCACTCCACTTGGGTCACCATGACTATCGCTTTCTGCGACTCCACCGGCACCCGACTTTGTGCACCCCTCTCCACTTTTACCCAGACCATCTGAGGCCCCTACATAGTACCCTTCGGAGGGAGCAGCGTCTGCTGGATTGAGAAGCTCAATCGACGGAGTCTCCATTCACTGACTACTCGCCTCAGACCATTCCCCCTGCTATGGTCGATAGTTCACAGAGCGAGACTTCCCCACAAACTGATATATATAATGAGGAGGAGGATCTCTATGCCGACTTAGCGGATTTACATTACACGATTGCACTAAAATATGCTCGTCTGAGCGTATTACGCGGGGAGCGTGTTCGTCGGGAGTGAATGGGATATATTTATAAACTCATGTAATGTTGGAAGTATTTTGATGTAATAGTACTGCATATTTAGTTGTAATGAATATGATGAATGGATGTTCTATCTCTTTCAAAAATAGTACTTATCTCTTTCAAAAATATGTTGGATGTTCTATCTCTTTCAAAAACTTCTGCTAAACATTAAAAGTATCACAGTTGTGTATCATGTTTAATAATGTAAAATTTAGCAATATTACAAACCACTAATACTAAATAAATATTATGTACTACTAAATACAGAAAATACCAATAAATAATAAATAAATATTACCGATAACTAAATGCTAAATAATGAAATCAGCGATCGACGCTCCGTTCGCCGATCGGTGCTCCATTCGCCGATCGGCGAACCCTTCGCCAATCGGCAAATGGAACGCCGATCGGTGCCCAAGTCGGGAAAAAAAATTGATGCCCTGACGGGGCATTTGCTCGGAGAGCATGCCCTGTCAGGAAAATTGCTCTTGTGGAGGCCACGATACGAGCTGTGAGAAATAACCTGCCCTGTTCCCCCAAAAAATAAAATTAAAAGAAAAAATGGAATTCATAGCTACAAGCAAGCCACAACATCACGGAAGTTATCCACGTTATTTTCCTCAAGACAAAGACATATCGAGACTCGATTAAATATCAGAATAATTAGATTGAAGTCAAGCGATTATATGATTGATTTAAGTCTAAACAAGGACATTGCAAAGGACTGGAAGGCAATGGGCTGGGAAACTAATGGGTTTGTGGGTGCCCTATCCATTAAGATTGGACTTGGGTATTACTTAGAATTTCAGCCCGAAAGGATACGAGCTTAGCTCGACGGGTAATTAAATGGACCTGGACTTGGTCATTGCTCGACGGGTAACTAAATGGACTTGGAGTTGGTTATTGATTTTTTTGCAAGTCCAATTGGCCTGATTGGTTCGAATAACATTTATGATTTTTTTTTGAAATGTAATGAGGTATATAAAGTATATATGATCTCAAATTTATAATTCGGAATGCAATACTATACATGGCATATACTCATAGCTGATGAATAATAATATCATACTCAAAATTCAAAATTTATACATATTGACAATATATCATATATGGTAGATTATTGCTCATATGTTATGTAATGATTAGATTTCTATTTCTAGATAATAAATTGATTAATAAATGTACGGTAGATAATTGGAAACATCATAGAATTGTAGCCACAATGTTTTCCTTTTTTAATATAATAAACAAAACGTGTTAATCATTCACTATTTTAAACGTAATTGAATTTCATTTCTATATTACTCAATAAGCTCGAGGGCTAGATGGGTGGGTATGGGCTTCTAAAATGAGGTTAAGCCAATTATAAGTGAATCAAGCCTAACCCCAACTTGGACGGGCTTGGATCCTACATTTCGTGGGCTAAACATGCATTTTTGCATGTGAAAATGGGTCAGCCCCGACCCACTCCGATGCCCATGCCTTCCTTATTTACAAGAATTAGAGTCTAATAAATAAATGTATTACACTCGTGTCTTTCTGAGATTTTCTCTAACGCTAATACTGATGGTATTCCTCTACATGGAGGAATACTTAGTTCATCAATAACTAAACCACCAATCCTAATATAACCATGTTATTCGTTAATACAATATAACAATAGAATTATACTTATATTTAAATGGAAAAGACATGAATGAACTTCGACATTGGAGTATCCAGTGACCTCGAAGATTATTCAAAATTATCAAATTTATATTATCTCTTCAAAACCATCGTGAAGCACGTGAAAAGTACACTAGTACATAATATTAGATAGTTTTGTCACATGAACAAGTGTAATTGTAAAAAGGTAAGGGCACCAGATTCAATTAAATGTGTACTCAGAAATGAAATTCATCGAAGTCTAAAACAATAAGATTTACAATATTACATGTGAAAATTTCTAATTGTGCAATCCAATATTTGCCATTCAATTTAGTCAACTACTCTCAGTGATCAACATATGATTGGATTGTTGAAATTTAACATTCATGTCCATATCTTTCAATACTCCACATTCTTATACCTTTCGTTTATGTGACTTGCACATAATCTCACTCATGTTTGAATGGAGTTTAATGCGATGGCACACCATCTCTCAGAGGCATGTCCTACCAGAGGTCATTCATGTGCCACCACCGATCTCCGTTTATATGAAAATGATGCCAAGCAAAATTCCTATGCAACTACTTTAGATACTGTCATTCTTTTTCTTGGTTGAGTATCAACAACACACGTCGAAACCATATATTTCAGCCTTCCATGCTACTATTAGAAAACATTATGTTTAATATATGAAAATTTAAAAAACACCCTCACCAACTAGTAGGAAAAGATACATTATACTTTTATTAAATATTAAGTACCAATATTTTGTTAAAAGAGACTCAGAACTCACGTGTTCTTTTAGAGGGTGATACATTAGCGTCCCACCTTCCATATTCTTATCCTACCTTTCTCAAAAACTGTGGACTTGGGTTACATCCAAAAGCTCATAAAGCATTCTTCTAGTAAGAAAAGGACCCTGTTATTTTTGTGACTTGGTTACATCCAAAAGCTCATAAACTATTCAAATGTCTGCTATTTTTGTGGGTGGGTTGGAGGATGGATGAGTTGGAACTTCCCAAAGGAGAGACCCTGTTAATTTAGATTACTTGAGTGCACCAATTTTAAAAATTCTACATAACTTTTCTTACAATAAAATCCATGATTTAATAACAAGAACTACATGGAATGCAATTCCATGATGCTCTCATTAGGAAAAAGATCAAACACACATCTCAGTATCTCTCATGCTCCATTCACGCGTCGCCACCATTTACTCGATCTTTCTTCTACCCTTGGAAGATAGGAAAGAAACATACGAAGGGTGTTGAAGAAATTAATATATGAATTTCTCGTATTTAGAAATCAGTGGAATGAAGAAATCACAAGAACGTGCAATTGATTACGAGACTAGTAGGAAATATGCATGGTTGTGTGCTATTGCGAAAGTAGAGAAAGTCAAGAAGAACGTGGAAAGATGAGAAAGCGTACCACCATTAGAGTGGAAGAGATTTGGTTGCGATCAATCATAAACATAGGTCAAAAAAATGTGGTTGCGATCAAACATCAACACCATGCCGAGAAGATGTGGCTGTAGTTTGTCTCCGATATAGAGAGCATATATCATTGCAAGCAATTTGAATGGAAAGATATCCTTGCAACCTACCATAGAGACCAAGAGAATGGGAATGAGTATCGGAGATGATTGTAAGAAAATTTTTAGGCGCAACATTAAATAATCAATAAAACAATGATTCATGAGTTACCTCCTTCCATCACAAATCAAATAGAAACTTGTAACGGAGATTATGAAGAAACTGACAATGATCTTTTCTTCTCCTTTTTTCCTTGTCTTGACCCCAATCGTTAAGACTCTCTCAGATGATGGAGAGTTTTGAAGGTGGCTCTCTGAATCTCTTAATTCCGGTGTCTTGCATAATGAGCCGTCACATCTCTTTTATAGGGGTAGAGTTGGAGGATTCAAAAGGATAACAAACTCTATCGTAACCGACTCCTGATAATCCACTAACCATCAACGTGGATCAAGATAATGCAGTTATGTCTATCAATTGACTTGATAAAACCCAATATTTATCATCTCATAAAATATTTTATATGGACCACATACGGGATAAATTCCAACATTCTCCCACTTGGTCCATATAAACTTTAATTATGAGATAATAACCTTAAGCGCGCTTTTTCATGGGTTTTATGTAATGTCAATGAATCATATAATTTAATTGAATTAAACTAATATGATCATGGTGGTCACACATCATATAACTTGACATGATCCCTTCCATGTATCAATATAAATTCAATCCAATCACATGTAATCTAGAAGAATAGCATCTCCTTCTTTAATTCTATTTCGACGATTATGTTATCTATTTGCAAACATACATGCATAATATAACAATGAAATGATTTAGAAACATAAAACAAATGAGATTATCATTATCATAATGAGCACCAAACAAAGTGTACTAATTAGCCTTTCACAACAAGGACTTCTTTAGAACACCCATTCTTACAACATGCTCAGAAAAACATTTAGGTGCTAACCCTTTAGTTAACGGACCCGCAATCATAAAATTAGTAATGATGTGCTCTATTGACACTCTTTATTTCTGAACCTCCTCTTTTACTGATAAATACTTTAATTTTATGTGCTTTGCACCCTTAGAGTACTTATCATTCTTTGAGAAGAAGACTGCTGCGACATTATCAGAATAAAGTTTCAGCGGCTTGGCAATGGTGTCGACTATTCTAAGTTTTGAAATAAAATTCTGCAACCACAATCCTTGAATTGTAGCCTCAAAGCATGCTATAAATTCAGCATCCATAGTGGAAGCAGCAATGACAGACTGCTTCGCACTTTCCGTGATAAAACTCCTCCAGCGACTAGAAATACGTAACTAAAGGTTGACTTTCTTGTATCGATGCATCCCACAAAATTTGAATCTGAATATCCGATTAATCTTGACTAAAGGTTGACTTTCTTGTATCGATGCATCCCACAAAATTTGAATCTGAATATCCGATAATCTCAAGATTATCAAATCGTCTGTACATGAGCATATGATCTTTGGTGCCTTGTAAATACTGAGAACTTTCTTTGCAGCCTTCCAGTGGTCCATACCAGGATTACTTTGATATTGACCCAACATGCCAGTGGCAAAACTAATATCAAGTCGAATACATGTCTGAGCATACATGATACTCCCAACCACTGATGCATAAGGAATTCCTTTCATTTCATTACGTTCCAATAAATTCTTTGGACATTGATACAAGCTGAATCTGTCCCCTTTCTGGATAGGGAGCAAGCTCTACAGAGTACTTGGCCATCCTGAATCTTTCCAAGACCTTCTCAAAATGTCTTCTGAGATAATCCTAACAGTCCTCGTGATCTATCACAGAATATTTCTATTCAATCACATAGGATGCCTCACCCATATCTTTCATTTCAAAGTTCTTGGAGAGATACTTCTTTGTTTCATGTAACAAACCTAAAATCATTAGAAGCCAATAATATGTCATCAACATATAAGACTAATATAATAAACTTTCCTCCGCTAACTTTCATGTGGATACACCTATCAACAATGTTTTCTACAAAACCATACAATGTAATGGTATTATTAAACTTAATATACCATTGATGAGAAGTTTGTTTTAGTCCATAAATTGAATTATTTAATTTACATACAAGATTTTCCTTTTCTGTGATCCTAAAACCTTTGGGTTGGTCCATATAGATGTCTTCCTCTAACACTCCATTCAAAAAGACGGTCTTTACATCCATTTGGTGAAGCTCCAAATCATAATGAGCCACCAAAGCCAAAATAACTTTTAATGAGTCCTTCTTTGAAACTGGAGCAAAGGTCTCCTTATAATTGATGCCATCTTTTTGAGTAAAGCCCTTTGCAACAAGTCTAGCTTTATATCGTTCAATGTTACTTTTAGAGTCATGTTTGGTCCTGAATACCCATTACATCCGACTCTTTTAGAACCTTCAAGTAACTCAACGAGATCTCGGACATTGTTATTGGCCATTGACTCGAGTTCTTCTTTCATAGCATTCAACCACTTTTCAGAATCATTACATTCTATGGCTTGATGGAATGAGCTTAGATCTTTATCAATGCTTAAGTCACATTCATGCTCAAGTGCATATATTATATAATCATCAAAATTTGCAGGTCTCTTTTGCCTTTCAGAGCATCTTAATGCAACTCTTGTGATTGTGGTGCATTTGTCTCATTTACAACTTGTTCATTAATAATGACATCATCACTTAATGTGGGTACCAACTCTTCATGTTCCACGACATTATGTGGAGATGATGCCACAGGTGGAATGATTACTCTAAAAGATTCGGGCAGATATGGAAGCGATACTTCATCCCTATCTTCTTTTATTTTCACATTTAGTGAAATTTGGCTCCCACTAATGCTGCCATTCTCATTGAAACGAGCATTGACACTCTCAACAATTCTTGTACTATAGTTAACAATAAAATCTACACCCTTTGACTTTTCAGGATAACCAATGAAAAATCCACTGATTGTCCTTGGATCTAATTTCTTTTCATGTGGATGTGTACTATGACTTCCGCTTGACATCCTCAAACATGTAGATATCTCAAACTAGGTTTCCTACTTGTTTATAATTCAAAAGGTGTCTTCTGAATTGCTTTACTAGGAACCCTATTGAGTAAATATGCTGAAGTCCTTAATGCATATGTCCACAATGAAAGAGGCAAAGTACTATTATTTATCATGCACCTAACCATTTCTATTGATGTATGATTTTGCCTTTCTACATCACCATTTTGTTGCGTTGTTCCGAACATTGTGTATTTTGCACAAATACCCTTACTTTCAAGAAATTTTTCAAATAGAGTAGGATGTTGACCCGCCTCATCACGCCTTCTGAAATATTCACTACCTCGATCAGATCTCACAATTTTTATTTTCCTATCCAATTGCCTTTCCACCTCATTAATAAATATCTCAAGGACATTTATTGCTTGAGTCCTTTCATGCAATAGATAAATATATCTATATCGTGAGAAATCATTTATAAAGGTGATAAATTATCTTTCGCCTCCCCATGATGAGACATCAAAAGGACCACAAATATCAGTATGTATTAATTCTAGGAGCTAGGTTTCCCTTGTAGCTAGCTTCTTTGATGCATGTTTGGATTGCTATCCTTTAATACAATCTATACACAACCCTAGATTAGTAAAGTCTAATTGAGGCAATATGTCATTCTTAATAAGTCTCAACATTCTTTCCTTAGATATATGACCTAGTCTTTGATGCCATAAAAGAGCAGATCATTCATCAGATGCGTTCCTTTTTACACCCACATTGCATTCAACATAAAATAGAGAATTCATAAATTTATTATCAAGATTAAAACAATAAAGATAATTCTCTAAAGTACCAGAAAGATAAAAATACTTATTTTTAAACATAGAGAATGATCCATCAAAAATATTGAAAGAAAATCCTAAACTATCCAGCCTGCAAACGGAAACAAGATTTTTAGCACATTTAGGAACGTAGAGACATCCTTCCAGATCAACTTGACATCCATTGTCTATGATCAATCTGTAAGTCCCAATTCCATCTATTCATGCCTTCATCCTATTTCCCATGAGCAAATACTGCTCACTTTCCTTTATGTTCTGGATTGTAAGGAATCCCTATAATATGTGAGATACGCGAGTAGTTGCACCATAATTTAACCACCAAGTATTATTAGGAACATCTATAATATTTTCTTCGAAGGAAAACGGAAATATAATGCATACCTTTCTTTTAGAACCATGCTTTCTGTTTAAGGTAATCTTTTTTCATATTCCCGATCTTCTTGCAAAAGTAACATTTGATTTCTTTGGAATTGCTCTCATTAGCTTTCATGGAAGTTTTTCCTTTGTTTTTTTCTTGTGTGGCTTTTATTGCTACTATCCCCTACCGTAGTCTTTTCAGTAGCCATGAGGTTCACTGAGCGTTCTTTTATCTTCTTTAATCTCCAATCTTCTTGAATGGGCATAGATTTTAATCACATAAAACTCCAACTTATCCTTTAATGTGTTGTAGTTTACCTGGAATTGCCCAAATTCAATAGGAAGAGAGTTTATGATAAACTGTACCAAGAATGTCTCGTTGACATCCATCCCCATGGTTTTCACTTTCGCTGCGAGAGTAGATATTTCAGTTACATGATCTATCATTGAGTTAGACCAGTTGAATTTCTTCTTGGTCAACTCGCTCATTAAAGTCCTGATAATGGACTTATCAGCTATATCGGACTGGGAGTACTCCTTAATTTTCTTCATAAATTCCTTAGCATTGTTAGTCCTAGGCATTGACGGTTTGAGGTTTTCCACCATTGAGATTTTCATCAAGCTCAAGCAGAGGTTGTTCGATCTTTCCCAAGCCTCATAATACAACCTTTCATCATTAGTTTTGTTTTGTGTAATGCCTTGTGGTTTTTGATCTTCAACTAATGCATGGTCTAAATTCATCACTCCCAAATAAAAGAGGATCTGTTCTGACCAATCTGCGTAGTTGAGTCCGTTGAACCTGACCATAGAGTTGCCTAATGCAAGCAAGTTCATAGCTGCTAAAACTATAAACAATAATACATATGTTCATAATAATACTTTGAGAAATAAACTAATAATCTATATGCAGGAAACACATATTAAAATTTCTATCACAATATGTTAATAATTACCTTTGGGCACAATATTAACATATCAATAAATGCATAAGTGATGGAATTAGATATACTTTAATAGGTAATTGAATAAATCATGTCTCATTCATGTTTTCCATCTTTGGATGTAAAACCCCATGATTCATTAATTAACCTCTTAATGTGCATAATTACAAACAATGTTCCACCTTTGGGTGATTTCCTAGTCCATTATTACGATATTTTGATCATCAGAATAAACCGTTAAATTTAATCTGCCTCAAAACTACGATAATCAGAATATAAGTTCAAATCCATGAGTGATTAGATCACTTTGGTGATTAGCCACTAATTAAATGTAATAATTTAATTCATCTACATAATGTGCACGAGGTGTAATTCCAAAAGCATATTATCATATTATCCGACATTAGGGACATAATTGGTAAACTGTTCTGAAAGGTCAATATTTGGTTTCATTTATTTATACTTTAGACCCTTAAAAAAACTTCAGTATTGTCAAGTATCAAATAATTCAAAATAATGGGCACCTTTATCAATGTCATTTTCTTTGATTAAAAAGGTAGTGTAGAAATAAAAGTTGACCAATCTGTATACGTCTCCAGTGGAGATTGGATGCGCAAAACAAATAAATCACAAACAGTATTCTAAAATATATTTTATTGGAAGTAAAAATAGAAGATTGTAGAATCATTCAAGGAATTATCGATATTCCTCAACTATTGTGTAAATAACAAAAATGTGATCTGTGATCGAGAATTGCATCTCTATAGGTCAAAGTTGACAGAAATCACAATAGTCAATTTCATTAATGTAAATTCTATCAAAGCTACTATTCTATAACCTGGCTCTGATACCCTATTGTAGGAAAATTTTTAGGCGCAGCACTAAATAATCAATAAAAACAATGATTCACGAGTTACCTCCTTCCATCGTAAATCAAATAAAAACTGGTAACGGAGTTGATGAAGAAACTGACAGTGATTTTTTCTTCCTCCTTTTTTTCCTTCCCTTGACCCCAATCGTTAAGACTCTCTAAGATGGTGGAGAGTTTTGATGGTGGCTCTCTGAATCTCTTGATTCAATATCTTGCATAATGATCTATCACCTCTCTTTTATAGGGGTAGAGTTGGAGGGTTCAAAGGATAACAACCCCCATCGTAACCGACTCCTGATGATCCACTAATCATAACCGTGGATCAAGATAATGCGGTTATGTCTTATCCATTGACTTGGTAAAACCCAATATTTATCATCTCATAAATATTTTATATGGACCACATACGGGATGAATTCTAACAATGATTATCAATTGTCCCTCAAAGAAGAGATCTACATAACCACATAAAACCAAAGGAAAAAATGAATAGTAAGGAAATATAATGAACCTTACATTAAAAAAACTTCATAACATCAGCATAACATTGGTCATTAAAACTTGTTCGAATGAAGCTAGTCTAATAAATTATTAAAATATTAATGTTAAACTAAATCATTTTCTACAAATAAATATGTTGATAAAATATCAGTGGAACAACTCAATTTAAATCCATAAAAATTACATTTAACTCAATAACCATTGTTTAATGATTTTAACTTATATTAATGCATGTTTTGGAGCTATTAATATATTAAAACAAAAAATAATTTCTTATAGATAATAAATTTTTTACCAATTATAATATTTTTAGTAAAAACCAGTTGTTTTGCCAAGGACTCGTAATCAAGAGTATCTAAAATGTAAACGAAGACTTGTGTATCAAAATTTTAAGAAGTAGAGTAGTTACCAACCATAAAAAGGGTGAGATGGATATTAGAATTTGTTATTTAAACCAATATATTCCTTTATATTAATTATATTCATTTATTCATGAAAAAATACAACAAAAATAATAATATCCAAGATCTAACCTTGATCTTTTGAAGCAGTAAAAGACTTCCACAATGATGTAGAGACCATATCGAGGAAGCAATGAACGAATCACATAGTACATCCCTCTATTACCGTCCCGAGCAACCCTCCAAATTGCACGAGATTCTCGCATTAGATACATATGCCATGACAGTGAGCACACATGCATATCCATCTATATCTAATCATATCTATCTCTATCACATATCCATCACTAAACCTGCGAGTACATTGTTACCGTATGACGAAAATTGCCATTGCAAATTGAACACGAGAGAATTGGATAATAGAGAATAATTGGGGAAACTAGGGTAAATGCAAGAGGGCAAACTAGGGTAAATGCAAGAGGGCAACTTCCCTACCAACTTGTTTGCCAGCTCGTCCATGACAGCTAGTGCGGAGCCATGGGCACCCCCACCGACCTTACCGGAGAATGCTTCGCGGGAGAGGTGATGAATCTCATATTCATCACTCTAAGTCTCATTTATTAAGCTCAAGTCCCTCAAAATCAACAGCATTTCTGCATTTTTTTCGTATAATTAGCATTCATGCATGATTTCATAAGAATTGCATTTTAGCATTAATGTCTGCACAAAATAAGAAGCCAAAAATCCAAACCAGATTCGACCTGTAAATAGCCCAACTTCCCCCATTTTTAACTCCTTCATGCTAATATCGCATAACCCAAAACCACTTCCACTGTGTACATATCACTAACAAGAATAAATAAAAAATACAAAAAAATCACTAGCCCAAATAAGTGGACCAAAAACCCAAACCCTAGTTTCAGGATTTTCGGACTAAAGGCCTCATATCTTCCTCATCCGGTGTTCGATTTGATATCACTCACTTTGAAATAATGCACATTCAATTACTTTCAAAACAAGACCAAGTTCAAGTGAATCGGAGCTCATATGTGAAAGTTGGGTTTTGGGCCTCTTTTGTACATTGTATATTTTAGCGGTTTTTTCTGACCTATATTTTATGTATATATTTTCTTAATTAATAAAAATTAAAAAAAAATAGATTTAGATGTCTTTTATTTATCTTTTATTTCTCCATATTTTTCCGGATTTTTTATCTGATTTAAAAATGACAAAAAAAATTAGAAAAACCCAAAAATCTTGGTATTCTATGTATATGGGATACCCCAAAAACTCACTTTGTGCATTTGATCGATTTTGGCTTTGATGTCTTCATGAAAGTTGTACATCTCGTAGAGACGAGCATTTTTCGTGAAGGATTTGTTTCGATCCGAGGTCATTTACTATTTATTTTTGATTTTACAAAAATGTTTTTCCTTCGAATTTTCTGGTGCTGACACGTGGCAGCCCCAGAGGCCGCCACGTGTCAGCGTTTTTTTGGGTGTTTTATTAATTCGTTTTTATATAAAAAAATTTAAAAATCCCACGCACGTGCGTCGCACGTGCCCTCAGGCACGTGCTCCGCACGTGCCCATCTGCTCTCACACCCCCCTGCCACGTAGCGCATTCACGGTCGTTCGATCAGCGACCGATCAAACGGTCGCGGTGCGTCATCTTCCCCAACGCCCCCAAGTCCTCCGCCGCGCCGCTCCCCCCGAGTTCTCCACCAACCACCTCCGCAACCACCGCCTCTGACCCCGCCATCTCGCAACCACCGGTCGCCGACCCTCACTCTCCTCCCTATTTAAGAGCCAGGACCGACCCCATCTCTGCCATCCGCCGATTGCACGAGGAAAGAGCCCCGGTGGTGACAGCCCGGAGCCCCGCCTCCTCCGAGGAGATCCGAAGGCCCTCGCGGTCTTCGTTGCAGCCACGCCGCTCCGTCACGTCTCTGCCTAGCTCCGTGCTTCGTCGAGCCATCATCCTGCGCAACCTTCGTCTTCACCAACCCGTCATCAACTTCACCTCTTCGCCGACAACATCCGCAGCTTCAAGCTCCACTCCACCGTACTCCTCCGTCTTCGCCATCATCACAAGCTCATCCCCGCCTCCCTTGGTCGGGCCCCCTCGCACGCCTGGATCCATTTGTACAGGAACTCCTCCACCAGTCACCGGAGGCCTTACGGCCCGCCTCCCCGCTCCCACCTTCATCAGCCAGGCACGGAGCCCGAGACTCCCTACGCACGTGCGGGGCACGTGCGTCGGGGGGGGGGGGGACTTTTTCAACTTCCAAAGCAACCCCACGGGTCACGTGCCTAACATGTGACCGCGTGGGTCATTTGCAGACCGCCCCCTAGAGCTTCATCTAATTGCGCATCAGTCCACCCAAGCCAAGGGCACGTGCGCATCGCGTGCCTAATAGAAAAATTGCAAGAATTCCCCCCTGAGTTTTGGTAATCACATCTATGCCCTTTTGCATATTTTATTTATAGTTATTGCATTCATACCCATGTATTCCCCCTCAGTTCTGAACCACTTCTCTACATTATTTTATCATCAAAACAATAACATGATGTTTGTTGATTAATCCTCTACATTTTTACATACTATGGACCTTTTTGTGAGTAGTGGTTAATTAATTATTAATTATTCTGTGAAAAATTGCGAAGTTTACCCAGTTTGTGCTCTAAATTTTATATTTTATTAACCGGAGCTTTAAAAATCCCTAAAAAATCATACATTGTAGAGATTATATGCTTAACATTGTGCTTAAAAAGAATTGCACTTGCATGCATCATTTGCCCTGTAAAAATCATTTTGCATATTTCACTATTTATATTTTAAAAGGTATTAGATCTCACATTTTTGATGTTTAAGATTTTTCTGAGATTCATCAACTAGTGATAGCTCTTAGATAATTTTGGTTCTTGAAAATAGATAGGTTTAGTATTTATTATAATTAAATTTTGAAAATCATTCTGTTTGCATTTAAAAATTCATAAAAAATCATGTTGCATCCAAAAAATTCCAAAAAAATTACAGTGCATCCATTTCATCATAATCTACATTGTGGCCAAGTTTCGTATTTTTCGAACATCGTTTGAACAGAGCCGACATTTTAGTCCCTAAAATAGGACAAAATTGCATCTTGCATCAATTATTTGCATTGAAAATTCCAAAAATAGACCGCCTCAAAAACCGAACACGAAATTGGATAGACACAACTCTAGGTTGTTCCCTTGCCTCCTTGTGATCGACCTTGGGACTTGCCCAATTAAAATAAACATAAAACTGCTTGATTAAAATTGATTAAAAATTTATGGTTATTTCTTGATCGTTTTCGATCGCCGCCTACAACGAACGATACATTTTTATTTTCACACACTAAGATTAAAAACAACATCTTTTAAAGCAGCATTTACGGACTCGTCAAGAGGCTGACGTAGCGAATGGGCATGAGCTAGAAGGTGTCCAGTGGTATCCAACCGTCAGGGCTATTTTAAGGATATGGAAAATCCTCAAGCACATTATGAAAGCGTGAGGATCGCATCGTATGTGATCGGGAGCGACTAGTCGTACTAGTTGCTCGATGCAGTGGAAAATAAAAAATTTTCATATGATGAAACCACATGATCCAAGAACTATTCTCAGATCATTTCGTCTAAACCACAATTAGGTATAAGGTTTACCTCTTGAAGCGAGGTTGCGATCGAGTCTCTAAACGAAGAGACCTCCTATCTCAAGTGGATCCGACGGAGGAGACGCTTGCGAGCGCATTGATGAGACGCGCCCTTCTCGCAATCCATGTTGATGATCCAAGCGACGAATCCCCTGATCTCATTACACGAGATCCAACATCTTCTTTACGAGCGAGATGCATTGAAGGATGTGGAGATCCACGAGTTGATGATCCAGCAGCATAACGACGATGCTGCATCGATGACGACTCTCACAATGGCTCCATGGTGGACGGCCATTATAAGAGAGAGAGGCTTGTCATGTGGAGAAAAGAGAGAGAGAGCATTCATAATTGTATATTTCGAAGAGAAAGGGGTGCCTTCTTATATAAGGTTTTGGGAGTCCATGGATCCAAATCCATGGACAACACACAATCAATGGTTGAGATTGATTTGTATTTATTTAAATGGCTATGATCTTGTTGTAAAAACATAACAACCGTTAATTTAATTTAATTTAATATGTATATCGATAAATAAATATATTTAAATTCAAATCAAATCAATTAATTATCCTTGGAGATAATGAGGAGATAAACCATATCCCCAAAAAAGGGGGGACGACTAACAACATCTCATGAGATCTCATTATCTCATGAGATACCATTATCTCATTATATCTCTAGGGTTTAGAACAACAATTGTTGTAAATTATTTCACAAAATAATTCATAATTATCTTGTGAAATATTGCAATCATGCCATTGGAAAAATGTTATTCACATTCACATCCCAAAACAAAATGTAAGTTATATTTTAATTAATCATCCAATGCGAATCCAATTCACATCAATAGTTAATCTACAAATATAAATCACAAATAGCTCTCTCTTATATATTATAAATAACATTTATAATATATAATTAATATGGATAGTGCTATCCATATTATTCGTATTCATGATAATTAAATCACATTTAATCATCATGGATCTCTTTTCTCACGTGCTAAAATAACATGAATCACATTCACATTATTCACATCTTTGATAATTAAATCACATTTAATTATCTTAGATATCTCTCCTTATAATATGAATCAAATTCATATTATTCATGATAATTAAATGACATTTAATTATCAATTTTCCCAACGCTCGGATACATATATCAACAATGAAATTATCCATGAACTCTTTCAAGGATAATGCGCTTTCTCTATGGATACTTGGAGATAAGGACATGGAGATTGCATTGTTCCACGTATAGTGACTTGGATATTGAGATCACATCTCAAATCTAGATCTTGCGGACCTCTCATAGATGCTTGATTAAATCAAGATCACAAATCTAATCTTCTCATTGTATTTGAATCACATTCAGATCAATATCCAACAATGGGACCAAGATCAGATCACTTCTCTACTGTGAGGAGTCACTAAAATCCAGACCCATTTCATCACTCCCTAGGAATGGAAGCGTCATGGTTATACAATCGTTATGATCACATCACCCTCAGGTATTCCTAATACCTGTACATCCTGCATACTGGAAGACCCAGAATAAACCCAAAGTATAAGATCTATTTTACACTGTCTACTTCAGGGTTTTATCAGTAAGTTTCTCATTTGATCATTGGGAGTCGGTATCGATCATATACTTTCCAAAAGCATATATCATACCTAGGTCTTGATCATATACTTTCCAAAAGTATATATCAAACCTACAAATTCAGTAAAGCTTCCAAAGCGAGATGACCGTGCACGGAATTTGATTCTTCCCAATATCTTATGAGTGAGCTTATATCTTCCGGTTCATTAATGAACATGTATGTTCCCTTTGAGAGATCATATTACTCATATGCCCTTGCATGCACACCAGCATGCCGGTGTATAGACCTTGATTAGGTCATCAACCTATTGGTCTGCCAAATGTACATACTCAGACATATAGTAACACATCTATCTCCAGTTAGAGGATGTGTGCCTATATCTTGACAACATATGATATAGGACTTTAGTCTCGATCTCGTTAAGTCAACTCTTTGACCTAACTAATCTAACACCTCCGAATCTCTATTCCTATGCAGAGGACCTGCATCAAGAGGTCGATTAGATATCAACCCAAATGAGAAAGGATTGCCATCTCCTACTCAGGCTGGAGATCACCTCTTAACAATCAGTTGACGTTTCTTGATGAGTCCTTAGTCTAACTCTTTAGATATTCATCCAAGCACCATCCTATATGATTCAATTATTGAATCAATAGCTGTATGATTATTAAGATGGCCATGGTACATAATCCTAATTATACTAAGGGACCTATTATGCAAATTAGTTATTCTTCATTTCAGATCAGGAAATGATATTTGCAATAACATTTATTGCATAATGGCTCGCCGTGGGCTCGCATGTCCAACACTATTCTCTGCGAGGTCGAGGTGCTGGAGGTTACAGAGATTAAAGAGGTTTGGAAGATATTACAACCTCAACATCCAGCAAAACTCTAGCAGTATTAATAAATACAAAAGAGTAATGAATAATCGAACGTACCTGATCTCAAAAATGTTGAAAAACAAGATCAATATCTCATATATTAAACAGTAATTACACAGATCCAAATGAATTGAAAGAAAAGCATTACAGATTAACATTATTATAATCATGCATTTACAATCCATTATCCGATTACAAAATGCAAGCAGAAACCAATTAAACGAAAACATAAATTAGGGTGCGATCCAGGAAAAGTAAAACAATAAACAAATTGTGGCAAACAAAATGAATGAAAGATTAGATTCGAAATCACCGAAGCGTCCATGAAATGGACTGTCCTTAGAGAGGATATCTCCCCCACAATACCGGTGCGAAGGGTACTGGCGATCTGTTCCCAGGATACGACGATCCACGGTCTTTGTCGACGCTCACCGAAGAGACTGTCCTAGAAAGTACCTTCGAGAACTTGCAGCTGAGAAGACAAGAGGCGATGTTAACAGAGAGCATAAGAGGCGGCGTGAGAGAGAGTTTCTTACGAGAGTAGAAGAACGCCATCGGGGGAGGGGTATAAAAAGGGGAGCTCGCGTGCCCTAGCACGCGATACCTTTTGATTTCTGAGAACGCCCCTCAATGGGCATTTCCCCTTCAGATACCAAAACCGCGACTAAAACGAGCCGATTAGATCGAGTCAGATTCCCGTTGTGATCGAATCTAAATTAATCTGTCTCATTAATTTAATCGATCAACCAAATGAAACCTGCAGCAAAAGTATCGATATCCAAGATTCGAATTGACTCTCCCGAACCCGAGCCCGAGCCCAAGCTGGAGCTGGAGACAGAGCGGAGCATGTGCGCGCATGTGTGACCCTCCATTCCTCCTCTATACTATTGATACAAAAGCTTGGGGTGTAAACTCCTATATAAGCCCATAAAAAGTTTAGAGATACTAGGTGTGGTACTAAACTTCCACCCAGGGATCGCCATATCGCGATATATCGTCCATATATCGGCGATATATCGGTATCGACAGGTCACCAATATATCGCCGATATGGACGATATCGGGTATCGACAGGAGAAAATGCCTAATGTATACCGGGTTTCGGCGATATGCGTCAATATATCACCGATATATCGGCGATATATCGGTATCGACATTGTATCGAAACGATATCGATATCGATATTTCCTTCCTTGCTTCCACCCAAGCTTTTTCATGTTTCAAATTTGCGAATTCCCAACTTTCCCTCCAAGCCATTTGATTTCTCAATTGAGATCAAATTAACTCTTATAGTAATTACATAGGTTTTCCAATTAAAACCTAAATTACTTACTTTAAATACAACAACCCCCCACGAACTCACAAATTTGAAAAAGAGATTCAAAGAGAGTTAAAAAAATCTTTCGGCTGCCACACTTCGCTTTTAGTAAAGGTACCTTCCGGTTTGAACCTTTACCTGAGTTTACTACTTTCACTTTAATATGAACAAAGTGAAATACGTCTTGAACATCAGACCTTGGTGTTAAAGTATACGGTAGAAATAACAAAGTGTTGTTCTTGGTACAATCTTCAGGGTTGGTGCTCTTAAAGTTCATGCACCCTTGTCCTGTTTCATGAGTGTGTTAAGGAAAGACCCTCTTCCTTGAACTGTAGCCCATAGTAACACTCACAGAGGTGGCATTCTCCAAAGATGCACTTCTAACATCCTGCTCAAAGGCTTGAACCCATTCAGAGCCTATGCTCTTCATAAACTTGCAGCTTAAATAACACTCAGGCTTCCAGGGATAAGACACTCATGCATAAACATTAAACTAAGAGTGCCAACCAGTTCTCCAAACAGCTTGTTATTACCACATTGAACCTACTTTGTGGGATCTCCACTCTGATAGGTTGGGTTGCTATTGTAGAGGAACTCCTAATGGATCTCAGTCCCATCCCAATCCTAGACTTTAGGACTAGAGATCTATCAAGTCCCGTAGTCAAAGGATCCGCCACGTTGTCCTTAGATCCAACAAAATCCACAGTTAACACCCCTCGAGACACCAAATCCCTTAATGTCTCAAGTTCTATCAAGTCCCGTAGTCTACAGATCTGCCACGTTGTCCTTGGATCCAACAAAATCCACAGCCAACACCCCTTGAGACACCAAATCCCTTAACGTCTCAAGTTTGATTTGTATGTGTCTTCTTATTTTCTGATTGAACTTTGAACTCTTGATCTTGGCAATTGTGGTCATATTATCACAATGTACCGAGATCGCATGAACTGGCTCACCTACCATGGGATTTTCAGAAAGAAGTCCCCTTAGCCATTCAGCCTCGATTCCAGTGGTATCCAAAGCACATAGCTCGGACTCAAAGGTGGATCGAGCTAGAATGGTATGCGTCATAGACCTCCAGGAGACTGCACTGCCTCCAAGGGTAAAGACATACCCAGTAACACCATTACTCCCAGACTCTATTTTCCCTATCCAGCTTGCATCACTATATCCTTCTAGTACAGATGGATGTCTACCATAATGCAAACTAAGGGACATAGTTCCCTTCAAATACTTCAGTACTCGATCCAGAGCCTCCCAGTGAGTACGGTCAGGAGAACTAGTGTATCTACTCAGCTTTACGATAGAGAATGAAATATCAAGCCTCGTGCAATTTGCAAGATACATCAAACTTCCTATCATTTGTGAATACCTTAGCTAAGCTACAGGTAGTCCACTTTTATTATTAAATAGTATTTTGTATGAATCAAAAGGAGTGCTTACAACTTTGTAATCTTGATATCCAAATTTCTCAAGTATCTTCTCAACATAATGAGATTGAGAAACAACAATCCCATCAACTAACCTTGTCAGTTTGAGACCCAAGATCACATCAGCAGCACCCATGTCCTTCATCTCAAACTTGCTACTCAAGAATGTATTAGTCTCATTAATAATCTTAATATGTGATCCAAACAACAATATGTCATCGACATAAAAGCACAAGACAATACACTCATCATCTTTCACCTTGGAATAGACACATTTATCAGATTCATGAACCTTAAAGCCACATGACAAAATTGTTTTGTCAAAATTTTCATGCCATTGCTTCGGTGCTTGTTTCAATCCGTAAAGGGATTTAACAAATTTGCATACCATTCCCTCATTCCCAGGAGTCACAAGCTCATCAGATTGATCCATATAGATCTCCTCCTCAAGATCGCCATGCAAGAAGGCAATCTTCACATTCATCTGGTGGATAGAGAGATCATATACAGATGCAAATGCTATGAGCATCCGGATTGTGGTCATCCTAGTCACAGGGTAATAAGTATCAAAATAATCGATACCTTCTTTTTGCCTAAATCCCTTGGCAACTAATCTGGCTTTATACTTCTCAATTGATCCAATAGGCCTAAGCTTTCTCTTAAATACCCACTTGCACCTAATGGTAGATCACCCTTTGGGTAAATTAACCAAATCCTAAGTTCCCTTAGCCATAATGGAATCCATCTCAGATTTGACAACTTCCTTCCATTGTTTTGCTTCAGATGAAGCCACGACTTCCTTGTAACTTGGTGGATCATCCTCGATTTGGTAGACAACGACGTCGCTACATAGATCCTTGGCTATCTGAGGTCTTTTACTCCTCCTTGGCCAATTTCTTCTGAAAGATCATTTGGTTCAGGTTGAGTGTCAACCCCCACATTTGTTATCCTTTTACTTGATCTGAAATAGATCCTGATGTGGAGGCACTCTCAATGGTCAGATACTGAGGAATCCCAGTCTTCATAGGGAAGACATCCTCAAAGAAGGTAGCACTACATAGTTCAGCAATTGTGTTGACATCTATGCCAGTTATCTCGGACTGAATTACCAAGAACCTATATGCATAACTATTTTCCAAGTAACCTAAGAAGACCGCATCAACAGTTTTAGGATCTAGCTTCTTTCTCTTGTGTTTTGGGACTAAAATCTTAGAGATATAGCCCCATACTTTGAGATATATTAAGCTCGGTTTCCTATTTCTCCAAAATTCAATGGGACACTTTTCCATATGCCTTGGAGGAACCCTATTCAGAATATGGCAAGCCGTATTCAATCTTCTCCCCACATATAGGTTGGAAGTTCAAAACTATGTAGGACATCGTTGATCATGTTAGTTAAGGTTCTATTTTTCTGTTATGCTATTCCATTTGATTGTGGTGAATATGGACTAGTAACTTCGTGAACTATGCCAAATGATTTGCATTGTTCATTAAACAAGTTAGAGGTATATTCACCTCCTCTATAGACCTAAGGCATTTAAGCACTTTCCTATTTGTGTCTCATCCTCATTCTTAAATATAAGAAATTTCTCTAAGGCTTCGTCCTTGATTTTCATTAGATATACGTAGCAATATCTACTGCCATCATCTATAAAGGTGATAAAGTATTCCTCATTGTCCCGGGTCAACAAATCGTTAACTCACAGATATTTGTGTGCACTAGATCCATGATCTCACTATCTCTAGAGACAAACTGGAAAGACTTCCTAGGGTCTTAGCTTGCACATAAATTTCACATTTTTGAATTTTATCAATAGCATGTTTTGTGATCAAATCTAAATTCATCATTCTCTTAATTGAATTTAAGTTTACATATCCCAATCTACCATGCCACAAATCACAAGACTCTACATTATTCACAACATGAGACACATAATTAGAACATTCAGAACTTAAAACATTTATTTCATCAATGTTTATCGGATCACATCTAATTCTAAACAACAAATCAAAATCAGCCAGATAGCCTTTTCCATAAAAAATGTCATGTCTTAGAATGAGAAGTTTATTACATATAAGTTAAATTCAAAACCATTTCTAACTAAGATAGAGCCAGATATAACATTCTTCTTGATGCCAGGAACATGTAGCACCCTGTGCAACATCCAAACACGTATAGAGGAGAACCTCAAGTTGGCTTGTCCCGACCCTAGAACCCTGGCTGCAGAATCATTCTCCATCTTCATAGTCCCACCACTGCAGGTCTGATAAGAAGAAAATAAAGTTCTGTCAGAGCAAATATTTACATGGGCTTTTGTATCCACGAGCCACTCATTTGGATCATGAATATAGTATAGTTTAGATTTTACAAAGACATACCCCTCGCTAGCCCCAAGTTCCATGATGATCATATTCACTTGTGGACTCCCGTCTTTAGCCTTAGGATGAGCCTTTAAGGACGGACAATCCTTCTTCCAATGGCCAACCTAATTACAGTACCAACAAGCTTTATTCTTTGCCTTTTTTTGGATCTTGCCCTTTGGTTTCATTTTATTATTGTTCGAACCCTTTCCCTTCTTATCTTTGCCCTTCGAGGTCATGAAGTTGACCTTAGCTTGAATATCGAGAGGAACCACATGCTTTTGTTTCGTGTTCCTCCTCTATGGTAATTGCTACCATCAAGTCATCCATAGAAATTTTCCCTTTCTTGTGTTTAAGGGTGATACCGAAGTCTTCCCAAGACTTGGAGAATTTTTCTATGATGCACATGACATGAAACTTTTTTGAAAGTTTCATTTCAACATCTTTTAAACCATAGAGAAGGAGTAAAAACTTGTGTGCATGTTCAGAAACCGACTTCCCTTTGGTCATGGAAAACTTCAAAAATTTGGCCACGGGGTATTTCTCAATACCGAGATCTTTGGTATTATATTTCCGATCAAAATCTTCCCATAGCTCCTTCGCAGTCTGCGTGGACGAATAATATACGTCAAACAACATGTTTGAGATAGCCAACAGAATGCAACCATGACATATACGATCGCGTTCCTTCCACGCAGATTGCGCCTTCTGGCTATCGGGTGAGGGGTTTTTCTTTTCCATCGTAGGATAATCAGAGTTCCAAGCATAGATATTAGTCCTATGGTGGTTAACCAGATCTTCATGCATTGTTGCCAACGTTTGAAATTCTGACCACTGAATTTTTCAGGCATACCCGTCATATCCACCCTTGATTTAAATATTATTTCCGACATGATTTTAAAATCAGTTTCTGATATCCTCTCTAAAATTGTTGAAAAACATGACCAATATCGCATATAATAAACATTAATTACACGGATCCAAATGAATTGAAAGAAAAGCATTATAGATTAACATTATCATCATCATGCATTTCCAATACATTAGATTACAAAATGCAAGCAGGAGAAACGTAAACATAAATTAGGATGTGATCTAGGAAAAGTAAAGCAATAAACAAATGACGGCAAACAAAATGAGAAAAAGGTTAGATTATAAATCACCGAAGCGTCCATGAAATGGATTGTCCTCAGAGAGGATATCGCCATCACAATATTGATGTGAAGGATACTGGTGATCCGCTCCTAGAATACAATGGTCTACAGTCTTCGTCCGCGCACACTGATAAGACCGTCCTCGAAAGTACCTCCGAGAACTTGCAGCCGAGAAGACAAGAGGCGATGTTAACATAGAGCACAATAGGCGGCGTGAGAGAGAGTTTCTTGCGAGAGTAGAAGAACTCCATCGGGGGAGGGGTATAAAAAGGGGAGCTCGCATGCCCTAGCATATGGTACCTTTTGATTTCTGAAAACACCCCTCAACGGGCGTGTCCTTTCGGATTCCAAAACCGCAGCTAAAATGAGCCGATTGGATCGAGTCAGACGTTCAATGCGATCGAATCCAAATTAATCTGTCTGATTAATTTAATCGATCAGCCAAATAAAACCCACAACAAAAGTATCGAGATCCTAATTGACTCTCCCGAGCCCGAGCCCATGTCGGTGTCGGAGACAGAGCGGAGTGCATGCGCGTGTGGCCCTCCATTCCTCCTCTCTACTATTTCTACAAGAGCTTGGGGTGTGAACTCCTATATAAGACCATCAAAAGTTTAGAGATACCAGGTATGGTACTAAACTACCACCCAAGCTTTTCCATGTTTCAGAATTGTGAATTTCCAACTTTCCTCCAAGCCATTTGATTTCTCAATTGTGAATTACATAGGTTTTCCAATTAAAACGTAAATTACTTACTTTAAATACAAAAAATGCTTTGCAATCTTACTGCTTCTACATGCATGATCTTTGTTGTTCTGGTGGAAGTTTGTGAGTTGAAATATGTCCGAACACCTGAATCCATAAGGAATAAATTATCGTCGATAGGAAAAGGAGAAAAGATACAAATGTTCTGACCAACATTCTTGCCAAATGAAGCACCGAGAGCTGTCTGAAGGGTTGAGCAAGGAAAACAATGATCCAACACGTGGTACCTTTTAGCTGACATCTACTCTTGGGATGTGTATAAGAGGTGTGAGAGAGAGGTTAAAAGTGACAAGAGGTTACATATTAAATAGAGTTGAAATAGGAAAGAATGTATCTCTCACGTAAAAAGAGGAAGGATGTGGAGAAGAAACCTAGTTTTAACTTATGCATATAGATGTCCCTCTAGTAAGTTATCTATCCCACTCCAAAATGATTTTTAAAGGCTGGGACACAATTGCAATCCATCCACTTCTTCTTCATCCACCTCCTCCTTTGACTCGAGATGATGAGGCCATCCACTGTAACTATCAATGTAGTGGTCATTCACTATACTAAAGATGGTGCACAATGTAGCGAGTGACAATAAAGAAAGAGGAGATGGAGTGTTCCCCTTCAATCTTCTCAAGCTCGAAGGAGCCTGGTAACAATGGAAACTGAAATCCAAACCAAGAATGTAGGAGCACATGTGAAATAGGTTTTTCCTTATTCAGACATTGGTTTATGTAAACCATGAATTACTTTATTTTAATAGATGATTAACTAACGCAAGGGGCGCATTGATTTATACGGCAAGAATACGAGGGTATATGTATAATTGCGAAAAAGGTAGGGGTGCAAGTGTTATTAAAATAGAACTTAGAAGAATACGAGAGTTGATGTGAATTAACCATAGTTTTTTTATTTGGATTACCAAGAGAACATATATGAAATGCGTTATTGTTCTATTTTGGATGACAAATCTATTACTATATATTAAGCAGGGGTTGCTCCCCCCGTTTATTATTTTTGATTAAGAAAATTCCTATTTTGCCTTTCATCTTAAACTTCCACTACCCTTCACCGTACGCTAATACACATGACATTCTCCGGGAGTTCCATCCGGAAGTCATTTCCCTCTAACCATGAGTGAGTGACATGATTGACAAATCGGATTGCACCATCGGCTAATATTTCATCCACGTCAGCGTCCTTCGCTTCCTCTGACGACGGTTCTTAGGGCCGGCTTTGGAATCCCCAGTTTCAATGTCGCCGCCACTAGCCACGACTGTCCCTCCTCGCTTCTGATGTTTCTGCTATTGTTTCTTCAGTGACAAACTTCAGAACATGAACATTTTCATGGGCCATACTCCTCAGACCTCATCAGATGAGGAGTGGGACGACAGTCTTCAATCCTTATTTTTTCAAACATATTTGTTAGACACCTCTGCCTATGGTTCGTAGATCCCCTGCTCTCTTTACTGCAACGATGATTACCATTGCAAATGCTTGACACATATGTTTCTATTTTCACGCTACCTACCGAATTTACATATCCTCAGTATGCTACCTCTTCTCTTTCGTCTAGACCTTCTTATGCAACTGATGTTGTGCTAACCCTCTATTACGATGTAATGCTTCTTGCCATCTTTTATAGAAACAAAGAGCGCCTTTACCTTGTATTATCTAAACATCAATAGCATATATATTTGAATACATAGTCATGTGTGTCCACATCTTCTACAGTAACCTTCGTCATTCCCAGCAAATTCTCATCACCCATTGAGTCTGATGCTCTGAAAAAATGAAGTATATGCCCCATATGATTTACTTACAAGAAGTGTCATGATACAACTATGCACGATTTCAAATATACATACATGGTAGCATCATAGTACTCAATGTCAACATCTATATATTTTCTTACCATGTTATCAGGTTGTACTGTATAATCATCGGAATTGTAAACATGTTTTGTTACGATCTCATGCTTCTCAACACATTAATATGAATGGCATGAGGAAAACCCGTCAACTGACTATGTCAATGATAAACTGTCATAATGGAAGCATTCAAGTACTCTTTACATCATGCTACATTACAACAAGATATGATTTCCTTCAAATTATTGGAAGTGGGGGGCGCTCTTTACATTAGGATGCATGACGTATTCACATTACAATCTAATATGATATAGTCATGATACACATTCTTGGACCCGCGCTTTCTTTTGTCATACACTGTTTTATATTACATTAAAATATAGGCAAGGAGACTATGAAGGGTCTAGATATATAGTCTCTCGTATAATTCCCAAGGAGACATCTACATATTCATCACCAATAACATACATCTTATGCAATATGCATGCTTTCATGATTGCATTAATTCATCATCACCTATATGTGTATATCCTCGTATTCAGTCTTTGCCTGTGACCTATTTTAACAGACACCCATGAAAATACAGTATCCTGAGATGATGAACTGCATGGCCCGCGAAATCCAGAGATGAAGATCTGCAAAGGTTTGAAGAGACCATGAAGAGATCATTGGATATAATCCTACTTGTGTATATAACTGTAATTCTGAGAAGATCTTTTATGATTAGTACTTGCATGTTAAATGATTTAGCATTTGTTTCCTATATTCATTGTTAGAGACCATTTTCTTGTTGTTTCTATAAATGATTGGGAGCACTATATTAATAAATACGACATTCATTGCAAATTTCAAGTACGAAGGATTAACTGTGATGACTAATATTTGTTACTAGATGTTCGGCCTCCAATGATATAATAATGGTTTTCAAAATATGGTAAATTACAAAAAATATCAATTATGTCTCAATTCCCAATTAAGAGCCTCATCTTTCAAATGTAACAAAAAGAGACATTACCCTATATTTGACACTAAAAAATAAGATCCGACACTTTTTTGTTACATATAAAAGACGAGGCCTCTAATTGAGAATTGATGTATAATTAGGATCTTTTTTGTAATTTACCCTTCGAAATATTCGTTACTATAGATCGATTTTTTTGTTGTTACATTTGCATTTTTCTCAATTTTCAGAGGAACGATGACAACAATCCTCTCTCTCTCTCTATATATATAAGGATTCTATACCATGGAGTAGGTAACTTACCTATATTATTTTCTCTTTTTTTCACTTTTTTTATTTTTTTGAAAAATGTTCATGGATTTTAATAACTATATCCCTCTAACATGTCGTTCAAATTTCGTCAAAAACAGAGACTCCTATGCACACCATCTAGAACATGTAATTTTAATGGTCTTAGATTTGTTGTAATTTACCTATTCTGAATGGAGGACACATGAGTCCATGTTCCTAACGAAATTTGAATGATATATCAGAGTGATATAATTATGAAAATCTATGGAAGTATTTTTCAAAAAAAATAAAAAATAAAAAAAGAAAATGGAGTAGGTAAGATACCTACTCAATGGAGTAGGATCCCTTTCCTCATATATATATATATATATATATATATATATATGACGAAATGGATTACCTACTCCACTTTCATTTTTTTTCAAATTTTTTATTTTTTTGAAAAATACTTTCATGGATTTTCATAACTATATCCCTGTAATGTCATTCAAATTTCGTCAGAAATAGAGACTCCTATGGCCTCCATCCAGACGATCATTTTTTAACGGTCACAGATTTGTCGTAATTTACCTGTTCTAGATGAAGGGCATAGGAGTTTCTGTTTCTGACGAAATTTGAATGACATATTAGATGGGTATAGTTACAAAAATCCATGGAAGCATTTTTCAAAAAAAATAAAAAATTGAAAAAAAAATGAAAGTGGAGTAGGTAAGTTACCTGGTCCATGGAGTAGGATCCCTTTCCTCTGTCCATCTCTCTCTCTATACACACACACACACACACACTTGCGGTGAGTCCCAACTTGGGATTTCACCCCATTCTCTCTCTCTCTCTCTTTATATATATATATATATATATATGAGGACGAGGAGTATGCACCCAGGTGCATGCTATATCTTCCACATTTTTTTGAAAAATATCATCATCTATATATCCCTCATACGTCATTCGAATTTCATCAGAGACTTCTATGCCCTCCGTCTAGAATGAGTAATTTTAACGGTCTTAGAATTGCTATAATCGACATGTTTTAGATGGAGGGCATATGAGTCTATGTTTTGAATGAATTTGAATGACATATTGTAGGGATATATAGATGAATATACATGGATATATATATCGAAAAAAAATAATGAGTTAAAATTGATTCCACCTATAGTGTGAGATTTTTTTGTTTTCAATACACCCTTGGTATAACTATGTCATGATCTTCATAATTTTTCTTACTTTTATTATGGTCGTTAAAATTCATAATTCATCATTTAAAGAATATTTCTAATAAATGATCTAACCTCATATATATATTAAAAATATTTGTAGCAAGCATACATCTGAAAAATTATGAATATCAGTCCTACATAATGTTTGATCTATTATAAATCATATCTCAGAGATATTTTTTGCAATTGTAAAAATTTGTAAGACCTCTATAAAATTCTAAAATAAATTTTTAAATAAATAAACGAGGATTTACTCGTAAAGGTTTTCATAAATATTACTATAAATATTAAATCATACTTAACTTTATAATAGATACTTATTTTACATCTACCTATTTTAATTTTATTTTTACTTTAACGATTAGTTGATTTCTTACAACCATTCAAATCAAATATTTAAATAAAAATGTTAAATAATCTAAATTCCTCATAGCATGTATGTAATGAGATTTTTTAGTAATTACAAATTGATAATACTCTGTACCCGTGCATAGCACAGGTCTGCACTCTAGTAATAAATTATAAAGTTGTGGCGTATATAAATAAGAATCTTATTGGCTTGTATTGCAATAGATTAGGTGGCATAATCTATAAGTATCAATCAAATATAATTTAATGTATCAATTAGTTACCTTCCTAAATTGTCATTTTCATTATAGAGTTCGGAAGCGTTGCGCGCCATCTTTATCCGATTAAATGAAATGAAAACATCTCAAGATAAGTGACTGCCTGCCCGCACCCTTAGTTAATTCGGTCAGATTAATGTCCAGATTAATGTTAATCGTTCGTTGCAGTCGGATACGAGAGGCTAGTCAAAAACCACTTTAATTAGATTCGAGTTAATTTCAAGCGGCAAAATTTTTTTACTTGGTGAAGTCCAAGGTCGAACTCAGGGAGGCAGCTGTCTCCTTAGGTTAAATTTTAGCAAAATCCAAGTGTGAGATTTTCAGGGAAAATATTTTTGGTCTTTTTTTTCTATTTTCTATGCAGACACATGCAATCCGCATGCCAATATAACAATTAATTCAATGAAGATATCAAATGAAGTCCAAAAATTCTGAAAATTGGCCAGATGATTGATTATGATGAAAATGAGGTGCCCTAATTTTTTTGGATTTTTCAGACAATAAATGGGTTTACTGGGAATTAAATATGCAGACAGGGTGATTTTCAATATTTAATTTTTAATAAATACCAAACCACAATTTTTTCAAGAACTAAAATTATCCTAGATGGCACAAAGGATAAGGGATCCAGGAAAATTGAAAGATCTGAATTTCAATGTGAAATGGATTAATTAAAATTTAAATAAGAAAATCACGCAATAATTTATTTAGGCCTCGATATGTGTGCAAATAACATGAAATTTTTATGGTATGTTAAGAATACTGTCCTTAAGCTACTGTGAATTTTTTATGATTTTTGGAAGCACAGAGAATTAACTACAAATTAAAAGGTGTCACTGGGCAAAATATGTCAAAAAATGCACCAATTAATTCATTAATAATTCTACTAAAATTACAAAAATGTGACACGTGGACCAATAGACAGAGGACAAGTTTCTCAACAAAATGCAATTTTTAGATTTGCAAAATGATGTAAAATGCAACCTAGAGATTCGTGCAAACACAAGGGTATAAATGCAATACAGGAAAATAAAAATACAATAAGCAAATATGCAAACAGGGACTAAAATGCAATTACCTATAATGCTGGGGACTCAAATGCAATTTCTCCAACAACCACGTGCTCCTCACGTGGGCTCAGCTTCACAGGGACCTTTTTGCAAATATGGAAAGTCCCGAGGGCCTCGGTGCAAAATTCCCAGGCCGCACGTGCTCCTCACGTGGGCGGCCTAGGCTCGGATGGCTGCGGATGCTCGGGCTAGGCTCGGCGCTTCTGGAGGTCTGGAGTGAGGCTCGGACGACCCGAACCTAGGCTCGGAGAGGAGGCTCGGGCCGAGGCTACGTGGCAGGCTGAGGACCCTTGGATCGAGCTTGATCCAACGGTGATCTGGGCGTCGATGAAGATGGCGACGTGGCGTGCTCACAACCGTGCGATCCCGATGACGATCGACGGTAGCTGTAGCTCAGGCGGATGTTGACGTGGCTGTCTATGGACCGCTGGATCTAGATGGATCCAACGGTGATGTGCTGCTTCGGTTGGGGACGACGTGGATGGCGCTGGTCCGTTCGATCAAGATGATCGAACGGTGACTGTTCTTCATCCTCAATGGTCCTCCGCCACCTGCGGAGGAGTTGGCGGTTCTCCGGCGAAGCGGGCTTGGCTCCGCCCGATCCTCCTGGCGTCAGTGAAGCTCTCCGGGGGTTCAGAGATATCCCAGAAGATGCGCGGCAGTGCGGCGAAGCTCCAGGTGCCTTCAGGAGTGGAAGAGGGATGCTGGAGCACCGTGGCGATGAAGCTCCGAGTTGGCTCCGGCGAAGTTCCGTTCAGTGAGCAGAGGAGTACCTGCAAGTGTTAGAGAAGGAGCCGAAGCTCGTGCGTGCGCTCGTGAAGATGGGAGAATGATTGGCGAGGCCTAAGGCAAACGGAGGTGGCCTGGCGACGGTGCTCCGGCCAAGTGGCGGAGCCGGGGATCGATGGATGGTGGAGTGGAGTGTCTGAAGGTGCAGAGGGGTCAGCGAGGATGAGAGCTCCGTCACGGAGCTCGGCGGAGTGAAATGGAAGCGAGAGGATGACCGGAGGCGGCGAAGAAAAATCGAGAAAAACGAAGAAGAAAAGAATCGAAGATCGGAGGTGGATGGAGGGATTTACCTGGGGATCGGAGCTCGGTCTCGAGTTCCAGGGTCGTCGCTCTAGGGATCGGTAGGGTCCCGAGCTCGTGCAGCTACTCGGAGGAGCGGCTGCAACACGGCGGCGGTGCCGTGGATCTCGCCGGAGAAGAAGCCCTTCTTCGCTCAAAGGATCGTCGAATTGCTGTCACCAAATGGAGGATCTGAGCTCAGGGAAGCTCTCTGGGGTGGCGGATGTTGCAAGGGGGAGCGGGCCGCGTGGCGCAACCAGAGGGCGCCACGTGGCCTGCTGTGAGTGGCTGGAAGAAGATACATGTGTAGAGAGAAGAGGGGGCCGAATTTGAGAAAACTCAAAACATGAAAGTTGTAGATCTCGATGAGATCTACAAGTTTCATGTTGACCAAAGACGGAGATGAAGTCAAATATGATACATAAATACAAAGATACAAATATACATATATGTAGTATACAAAGTGGCCCAAAAACCCAACTTTCTCATACGAGCTCCAAATTGGATGAAATTAGTCTCATTTTAAAGGTCTTTTATTGTGTAGTATTTTAAGAGTAAGTAGACCTAGTTCGGAGTTTGTATGAGGGATTTATGTGCATTTTAGTGTACAGGGGTTCTAGGGCTTTATTGATTAATTTACAAGGGGGATATTTGGAATTCTTCCCTATATTATTAACTAAGAAGTACATATTATAAGGAAGAGGTTATTTTAGTGAGTGGATATTTTACAAGGGATTTTGGCTTCTTATTTGAATGCAAATGGACTGCTAAAATGAATGTATTATGTGTGTATGAATGAATGCTATTTATGCATTATTAAGGGAAATATGCCTCTATTTACTCGGGAACAAGGCTCTATTTTTGACTCTTGAAGTGATGAATCACAGATTCATCAACCCCCTATACTTAAACCTTGCTCGTCCCCGAGAACCTAAATGAAATGCAGAAGTGAAATGATTTTGGGTTCCATACCAAGGTCATGAACAAAAGTTAAAAATAGAGCTTGACTCGACCTTTGGATTAATTATGTATCGGAACCTTATTGGGATCTGAGTTTAAGACTTAACAGACTTCAAGTTCCACAAGTCTTCTATTCAAGACTCCTCAACACACCTGATCAGAACAAGTCCACATACACAAACCCTAATGACCATGAATCTTTTCATGCAGTGTAAGTGATATATGACTCCCCACCTCAGAAGTAACAAAGAAACAACCTCCCCCAACCTGGTCACTCTAATGCCTCGGTCTAGCAACTCTTTCCTCGAGAAGCAGGGTATTCCCTTCTAAGTTCAAGTGCAACCGGCTCAAGAAGAGGGGGAAGAAGTATAGACTTTTGGGAGCTCAGCCAATGTAGCTAAGTCTCCCGCTGCAAGCTTCATGAGATGTAACATGGGGACCATAAGCTTTTGCTTTTCTTGACTACATATACTCCGGTGGGGTTATTAAATTTTCAATCCGACCCATCACTTTTTTTGGAGTTCTTTTTGGCAATTTTTTTTCAACAAAATGCGTCTGTACAACATATCTACATGGTGCAGCATATATACAAGAAATTTCCTCTTGAGCCAGTAGACTATCCCTCTTTTGAAGCTTTATTGCAACCCACGGCTTCTGTCTTTAGCCTTCATCACCACTAGGCCAAGTTGAGACGCACTTCCTTCACTAGAAGAAGAAGAGAGGTTCCGCCTAGAAGTACTACCCTCATATGCTACCCCAAGCCAAAGGAAACTGCCTCCTCATCACCTCATCCGTAGAGAGCCATGTGTAAAGTGCTGGTGCATGTCAAGCCATTGTCTCTAAGAGTCATGTGTGTTGTTAAGTGCTCTACTCAGGCTCATCAAGATGACATATGAACATAGACTTGCAGACTTAAAGAATTAAGTCACCTGACCTGAAAAATCTTAACTCCAGTTCCTATAAGGTTCCTCTGAAATTAGGTGGATTAAGGTCAAATCAATTCCATCCTCAATATCTGCTCATAACTTAGTTCAGAACCCACTAGCTTTTCACTTTGCCTACGCAAAGTATGCCGATCAGATGTCATGCTATGAAAATGCAAGACTCTTTTTGGATGCAGAGATGGTATGCAAGGCTAAACAAGAAGCCGTTATTTTCAATTTATTTATTTATTTATTTATTATACAACAATCTTTAGTTTGTAATAATATACATAGTATCATATTTTACAGGAGTTTTATTTTTGTTTTATACAAGCAAGATATTTATTTATTTATTATTTTTTTTTCAATTTTTACCCACCGTACTTATTGCATAATATATACAAAAATACGCGAAAATACGCGAAAGTACGAGCTATGGGTAAAGTATGTATGTAATATATACACGCCCCCTTATACTTAGCGTGTGCTATGTCCTCAGAGCACGAAAAGCGACCAAGAAGACATAGCTCGGGCTAAGCGTAGGAGAGCTAAAATTACAAGAGTATAGAAGTCGACCTGCCCCCCCTATACTTAGGCTCTGGCAGCCTAAGTGTAGAAGAAGATCAGAAATGGGGCGGGCGAGGGAGAGGAGTGGATGAGTATCAATGCGGGCATCGGTCCCCCCTATACTTAGGCTTAGGTCAGCCTAAGTATAGGTAAGAAATGAGTATGAGGACCAATGTGATCTGAAGGATGTACAGTGAACTGACTCAGGTGACCCCTCCCCCCTATACTTAGGATCTGGTTATCCTAAGTATAGTCCAGGATAGTGATCTAATGAGGCGGGGGTGGGTCACTAAAGTCGTGTAAGAGAGAGGATAAGATGTACAAGAAGAATGATATATATAGATGAGTCGGTCTGAATCTTTCGAGATGCTGCGGATGGCCGGAGTTCACTGCTGCAAGGTCTCATACGCGGCTTGAGGTGTATCTGCTGTATTTGTCTCGCGCATGAATACAATCTCCTCAACATGGACTAACTGCTCATTGGATTCGACGAAGTGCTTCAACAGCTGTCCATTAACTAGGAATGTCGGTGCGTCATCTGCAAGATCTGAGATCTCGACACATCCACTATCATGCACCGTACGGACGACAAATGGGCCTGTCCACTTAGATCTCAACTTGCCTTGGGAAATCTTAAGCCTAGCATTGAACAACCATACCTTCTGTCCAGGAACAAAGGTCTTTCGTCTGATATATCTATCATGCCAACGCTTCACCTTGTCCTTGTACACCAAACTGTTGTCATATGCGCGGTTTCTGACTTCCACAAGCTCATTCAGATCCATGTCTCTCTGCTTCTGATCCATGTGTGTGTTCCAATTGACCTTCTTGATTGCCCATTCTGATTTGTGCACTAACTCCGCGGGCAAGTGGCACGGCTTTCCGAATACCATTCGGAATGGGGAGGTGCCTAATGGTGTCTTGTAAGCTGTCCTATACGCCCAGAGGACTTGATCCAAGATCTGAGACCAGTCCTTCTTGTCCGGGCGGACAACCTTTTCCAATATGGTTTTCACCTCCCTATTTGACACCTCAACCATACCATTGGTTTGTGGGTGGTAAGGACTCGCGACACAGTGTTCAATGTCGTAGTCCTTGAAGAGTTTCTTCACCTCCCGATTCACAAAGTGGCTACCCCCGTCTGATATCATCATTTTGGGGATCCCGAACCTAGAGATTATGTGCTCTCTGATGAATTTGCAGACAGTCCTGTTGTCTGCGGCTCGGGTCGGGATAGCCTCCACCCATCTGGACAGATAGTCTACCGCAAGAAGGATATATTCGAACCCGTGGCTGACAGGGAATGGGCCCATGAAATCGATGCCCCAGGCGTCAAAGACATCACAAATGATGACCGGCTGCATTGGCATCTCATCCCTGGAACCAACGGTTCCTCCCATTCTCTGGCAAACTGGGCACAACTTCGCGAAGGCGGTGGCATCGCGAAACAGAGTCGGCCAATAGAAGCCACACTGAAGTACCTTCCATGCGGTCCTCTTCCCGGAGTGGTGTCCTCCTGCCTCCAAACTGTGGCATAAAGAAAGGACACTCTGGTATTCCTCCTGAGGAATACACCGTCTCCAGACACAATCCGGTCCTTCGAAGAAAAGGATCAGATCCTCCCAATGGTAGTGTCTAGCGTCCGACTTTAGTCGGTCAATTTGGCTCTTGGGCCAATCTTCGGGAACTTTCTTGGAGACAAGATAATCCACGATATTGGCGTACCATGGGAGTGAGTCGATAACGAAAATCGACTCGTCAGGGAAGGAGTCTCGAATTGGTGAAACCTCAGAAGTATTAAGATCTTCGAGACGAGAAAGATGATCGACCACTAGATTCTTCTTTCCAGGTTTATCACGGATGTCCAAATCAAACTCCTGGATAAGTAAAATCCAACGAAGAAGACGCGCCTTCGTGTCCTTCTTATCCATCAAGTACCGTAGTGCCGTATGGTCAGTGAACACAATTACCTTGGATCCAATTAGGTGAGATCTGAATTTATCCAAGGCAAACACTACCGCAAGCATTTCCTTTTCTGTAACTGTATAGTTACGCTGAGCAGAATCAAGCACTTTGCTTGCGTAGTGAATTGCAAAAGGGACGCCGTCTCTTCTTTGTCCCAACACAGCCCCAACAGCATAATCAGAGGCGTCCGTCATGATCTCAAAAGGTAGAGACCAATCTGGGGCTTGCAGGATGGGTGCGTCCATAATCATTCCTTGTAAAAGCTTAAAGGCTTCAAGACATTTGTGATCAACAATAAACTCCATGTCTTTGCCTAAAAGCTCAGTTAGCGGTTGGGCAATCTTAGAAAAATCCTTAATGAATCTCCGATAAAATCCAACATGCCCGAGGAACGACCGCAACTGCTTTACGTTGGTGGGTGGTTGGAGTCGTCTGATCACATCCACCTTGGCAGGGTCAACCTCCATTCCTCTCTTGGAGATGACATGCCTCAACACTATGCCCTCCGTCACCATAAAGTGACTTTTCTCCCAGGAGAGCACCAGATTAACCTCACAACATCTTTTGAGGACTCGGTCCAGATTCCTAAGACAAGAATCGAAAGAATCGCCGTGGACTGAGAAGTCATCCATGAAGACTTCTAGGAATTCACCGACCATTTCGGTGAATGCAGCAATCATGCACCTTTGAAAAGTACCTGGAGCATTGCATAGCCCAAAAGGCATGCGCCTGAAAGCATAGGTACCAAAGGGGCATGTGAACGTGGTTTTTTCCTGGTCCTCTGGAGCTATGGCTACTTGATTGTAGCCCGAGAACCCATCTAAGAAGCAGAAGAACTCTTTTCCTGCCAATCTCTCTAGGATCTGATCAATGAATGGTAGGGGGAAATGATCCTTCTTCGTCGCGGCATTCAGGCGTCTGTAATCCACACAGACACGCCACGACGTGGGTACTCTCGTCACGATCTCCTCTCCATCCTCGTTGGTGGTCGTCTGAATTCCCGACTTCTTCAGGACAACATGGATTGGGGCCACCCACTTAGAGTCGGAGATTGGATAAATGAAACCCGCGTTGCACCATTTTTCTATCTCCTTCTTCACGACTTCTCGTAAATTTGGATTCAACCGGCGTTGGAATTCACGAGAGGGTTTGGCTTCATTCTCCAAGTAAATATGGTGCGAACACAGAGCGGGATTTATCCCGTGGAGATCGGAAATGCTCCCGCCTATTGCCTTGCGGTTTTTCTCTAGGATCTCCAGCAAGCGAGATTCCTGCTCCTCGGTCAATTGCGAACTGATGATGACCGGAAATTTCTTGTCTTGGCCAGCAAGGAAGGCATACTTTAAGGTTGTGGGTAAGGGTTTGAGCTCAGGAATGGTGTGATCGTCTAAGAAATCTGGCTCAATCTGACCTGGTTCAGTGTTGGAAGTGGCTGGATCGTTCTCTGTGATTGCTGCCACCAAGTTCGGCTCTGGAGTCGGATCGTCAAAGGTCTCCATACAATCGGCAAACGCCTCGTCCGACTCGTCATCCTCATCTTCCGACTGTCCTAGAGATGTAAGGACTGACAGGCCCAACTGGGCCTCTGCGTCATCGAAGATGTAGGGCGATGCAGGCTCAGAGCTGTACTCGTTCCTGAGGTTCTCGCAGACTGACTCGTGCACTGGATCATCTTCGGAGGAGATGGACACATCGGTGCTGGCTGGGTTCTGTCTCCATGGCCCAACTAAGTCTACATGCTCGCAGTCTGTTCCAGTAGAAGAGTACTCGGTGCTGGATTCTGAATCCGATCTCTGCCATCTTGTCTGCTTCATTTCAAGTTCCTCATCTCCGCCTGGAGTTTGGAACTGAGTCTTCCCGATCTTATAATCAAAATAAGGCCCCTGCTGTTCTGAGGAAAGGCCTGCCTAAAATGATCTGGGAGTCTCTCCAATTACGAGGGGTTTCCATATCCAGGACAGTGAAGTCCACCATGTATTCTTGTCCCTCGACTTTGATCACAATGTTCCTCAATTCTCCTTGGGACCTCTTGGTTGATTTATCAGCAAACTGTAGGAGGGTTCTAGATTTCCTAAAAGGTCCGAGATTAAGCCGCTCATAGAGGGTTGTAGGCATCAGATTGATTGAGGAACCATTGTCCAGGAGAGTGCGTGCAAACGCGATGTCATCAACATGACTCACTACATAATGTGCACCCATATCTCTTCGTTTCCTTGGGAACGAGTTCTTTATTGCACAAGTCGTGGATACTGATAAAACGTGTTTCTCAACACGGCTTTTGGTCTTCCTGCTAACCCTAGTAGGTGTGTATCTCACCTTAAGGTATTTTTGGAATGCAGGGGTCATCTCCACGTACTTGTCAAAGGGGATTGTGACCTTGATATATTTGTTGCAGAATTCAGCCATCTCAGGGTCATCTTTTTGGATTTTTTTGGTTTTCTTCTTTCCACCCGTAAGAGCTCGGGGGAAAGGGATTATTGACTCTAACTCAGGTTCGGAAACTGAAATTTTCTCATTGACTTCGGGAACTGAGTTCTTAACAGGACTCTGACTCTGACTGAAAAGAAAATGCTAAGGCGAAACCGGTGACGCTTCTTCCGCGACTGCTGGACGATCCTCCTCAGATGGAGGTGCGGGCTCTTCATCGGTTTCTTCTGACTCAATGCAAATGTGAGAATGCTGCTTCGAGGACTCAGATGTCCTCTTCTTCTGCCGGCGATGATGGTGGTGATGCTCCTCTTCCTCCAAGTTCTCCTCAGGTAGAGACTTGGAAGTTCCTTCCTTCTGTGCCCGTGCCCGATCAGGTATGGTCACGGTCCTTCCGCTCCTGAGTGACATATGATTCACATTATCGTACGAAAGGATCTCATGTTCAGATAAATAGTTATCTGAATAGTATACCTGATCTCGAGGTCGGTTCTGGCCATGGAGTATGTTTTTGGGTTGGCCTGAACCTGTGCGGGAATCGGGGTCTTTGGCGCCATCTGTTGGTCCTGGGTACGAGAGACACGATTAATATCGGTTCTCATATCCAGATAATCATTCTGCATCTGTTGGACCCTATCAGACAGGGTCTGGATCGCCAAGGTGAGGGACTCCAATTCAGTGGGCTGGGCTGGCTGATGTGTAGACGAGGTTCTGTATTGGCCTTGCTAGCCATGTCGATATTGCTGCTGCTGATGGGATGGTGCTGGCCCCTGATGATAGGTGCGCTGCTGCGGCTGGTACTGCTGCGGCTGGTACCCTTGTTCTGGCCTGGACTGAAAGCGCGGTGTGGGAACGGGCCTGGTTTCTTGGTAGACTGGGGATGAACGGTGAGACTGATCCTTCCCCATTTCGACCTGCCTGACAATCGGGTCACGGCTATACCAAAGCCCGTTGATCTCGTACACTTGCGGAGGCTCCTCGTATCCCGTCTCTACTTGTGGGGGTGCATGCTGGTCCTGCTGGGTGTAAGTCTGATCCCAGCTACTCTGAGACCCAGGTGCCTGTTCCTGTACAAGATGGACTCGATGTACAGGTACAGGTGGTGCAGAAGGGGCAGGTAGCTTGATCTTAGCTACCTTCTCAGAAAGTTCCTCCACTTGCTTCGGTAGACGCGAGAGAGACTCAAGTTCCGCGACTCTCTTGTGGATCTGCTCGACCATGGTGAGCTTGTCGGCAATCATCCCCATGCTAGGGATGAGGTCCTCATTCAGATCCGCTACAGTCCTTCGGGTTGTCTCATTGGATAGGATTGAGGGAGACAACTGATAGGCCCTGGTGGCCTGCGACCTGCCGGTTTCCGCCATCTGCTCCAGGATCTTCCATACAGCGTACTCGTTTTTCTTGACTGCCCGCCCGCACCCTTAGTTAATTCAGTCAGATTAATGTCCAGATTAATGTTAATCGTTCGTTGCAGTCGGATACGAGAGGCTAGTCAAAAACCACTTTAATTAGATTCGAGTTAATTTCAAGCGGCAAAATTTTTTTACTTGGTGAAGTCCAAGGTCGAACTCAGGGAGGAAGCTGTCTCCTTAGGTTAAATTTTAGCAAAATCCAAATGTGAGATTTTCAGGGAAAATATTTTTGGTCTTTTTTTTCTATTTTCTATGCAGACACATGCAATCCGCAGGCCAATATAACAATTAATTCAATGAAGATATCAAATGAAGTCCAAAAATTCTGAAAATTGGCCATATGATTGATTATGATGAAAATGAGGTGCCCTAATTTTTTTGGATTTTTCAGGCAATAAATGGGTTTACTGGGAATTAAATATGCAGACATGGTGATTTTTAATATTTAATTTTTAATAAATACCAAACCACAATTTTTTCAAGAACTAAAATTATCCTAGATGGCACAAAGGATAAGGGATCCAGGAAAATTGAAAGATCTGAATTTCAATGTGAAATGGATTAATTAAAATTTAAATAAGAAAATCACTCAACAATTTATTTAGGCCTCGATATGTGTGCAAATGACATGAAATTTTTATGGTATGTTAAGAATACTGTCCTTAAGCTACTGTGAATTTTTGATGATTTTTGGAAGCACAGAGAATTAACTACAAATTAAAAGGTGTCACTGGGCAAAATATGTCAAAAATGCACCAATTAATTCATTAATAATTCTACTGAAATTACAAAAATGTGACACGTGGACCAATAGACAGAGGACAAGTTTCTCAACAAAATGCAATTTTTAGATTTGCAAAATGATGTAAAATGCGACCTAGAGATTCGTGCAAACACAAGGGTATAAATGCAATACAGGAAAATAAAAATACAATAAGCAAATATGCAAACAGGGACTAAAATGCAATTACCTATAATGTTGGGGACTCAAATGCAATTTCTCCAACAAGCACGTGCTCCTCACGTGGGCTCAGCTTCACAGGGACCTTTTTGCAAATATGGGAAGTCCCGAGGGCCTCGGTGCAAAATTCCCAGGCCGCACGTGCTCCTCACGTGGGCGGCCTAGGCTCGGATGGCTGCGGAGGCTCGGGCTAGGCTCGGCGCTTATGGAGGTCTGGAGTGAGGCTCGGACGACCTGAACCTAGGCTCGGAGAGGAGGCTCGGGCCGAGGCTACGTGGCAGGCTGAGGACCCTTGGATCGAGCTTGATCCAACGGTGATCTGGGCGTCGATGAAGATGGCGACGTGGCGTGCTCACAACTGTGCGATCCCGGTGACGATCGACGGTAGCTGTAGCTCAGGCGGATGTTGACGTGGCTGTCTATGGACCGCTGGATCTAGATGGATCCAACAATGATGTGCTGCTTCGGTTGGGGACGACGTGGATGGCGCTGGTCCGTTCGATCAAGATGATCGAACGGTGACTGTTCTTCGTCCTCAACGGTCCTCCGCCACCTGCGGAGGAGTTGGCGGTTCTCCGGCGAAGCGGGCTTGGCTCCGCCCGATCCTCCTAGCGTCGGTGAAGCTCTCCGGGGGTTTGGAGATATCCCGGAAGATGCGCGGCAGTGCGGCGAAGCTCCAGGTGCCTTCAGGAGTGGAAGAGGGATGCTGGAGCACCGTGGCGATGAAGCTCCGAGTTGGCTCCGACGAAGTTCCGTTCAGTGAGCAGAGGAGTACCTGCAAGTGTTAGAGAAGGAGCCGAAGCTCGTGCGTGCGCTCGTGAAGGTGGGAGAATGATTGGCGAGGCCTAAGGCAAACGGAGGTGGCCTGGCGACGGTGCTCCGGCCAAGTAGCGGAGCCGAGGATCGATGGATGGTGGAGTGGAGTGTCTGAAGGTGCAGAGGGGTCAGCAAGGATGAGAGCTCCGTCACGGAGCTCGGCGGAGTGAAATGGAAGTGAGAGGATGACCGGAGGCGGCGAAGAAAAATCGAGAAAAACGAAGAAGAAAAGAATCGAAGATCGGAGGTGGATGGAGGGATTTACCTGGGGATCGGAGCTCGGTCTCGAGTTCCAGGGTCGTCGCTCTAGGGATCGGTAGGGTCCCGAGCTCGTGCAGCTACTCGGAGGAGCGGCTGCGACACGGCGGCGGTGCCGTGGATCTCGCCGGAGAAGAAGCCCCTTCTTCGCTCAAAGGATCGTCGAATTGCTGTCACCAAATGGAGGATCTGAGCTCAGGGAAGCTCTCTGGGGTGGCGGATGGGCGTGACAGTGGCCGGAGGGCGATGATTTATAGGATGAAGGTGATGGGTTGGCTGGTGACGAGGTGAGGTTTGTGGTCGACGTGGAGCGACTCTGGTGGGAGTCGTGGGAAGCGAGGGAGCTGGCGAGGGTGAGGGAGGAGTGGTCTCCATCGTGGTGGTGTTGGCGGTCGGAGAGGGTGGATGAGGTGGAGACGAAAATAGAAAGGGGAAGACGTCTCACGCAAGATCGAGATCGTGGGAGAGAGGGGGGTCCGGAGGTAGACGACGGAGCTCCACTGTTGGATCTGGTGATCCAACGGTGATGATCGAAGCGGTAATGTCCGGGTAGGATTAGATCCGATGCGCTGTGATCGAAGGGCTGCAGATGCAGCCACGTGTCGCGCTGCGGAGTGAGCGCTGGCGGACGGTCGCGATGAGGAGATGGAGATGATCGAAGGGACGAGGGGCACCAACGGAAGAACGGCTGTGATGGAGGGATTTAGGGCTTGATCAGAGGGTGTACATTCCGCCACGTGGCGAATTCTGGAAGAGGCACGGGCGGATGGTGCGGATTGAAGGCAGGAGATGATCTGACGGCTCAGGCAATGGGGCGTGCGTGGAACACCTGGAGTCGTTGGATCTCAGGAGGAGATCCAACGGCTGGAAGATGAGGCGGATGAGGCAAGGGGGAGCGGGCCGCGTGGCGCAACCAGAGGGCGCCACGTGGCCTGTTGTGAGTGGCTGGAAGAAGATACATGTGTAGAGAGAAGAGGGGGCCGAATTTAGAAAAACTCAAAACATGAAAGTTGTAGATCTCGATGAGATCTACAAGTTTCATGTTGACTAAAGACAGAGATGAAGTCAAATATGATACATAAATACAAAGATACAAATATACATATATGTAGTATACAAAGTGGCCCAAAAACCCAACTTTCTCATACGAGCTCCAAATTGGATGAAATTAGTCTCATTTTAAAGGTCTTTTATTGTGTAGTATTCTAAGAGTAAGTAGACCTAGTTCGGAGTTTGTATGAGGGATTTATGTGCATTTTAGTGTACAGGGGTTCTAGGGATTTATTGATTAATTTACAAGGGGGATATTTGGCATTCTTCCCTATATTATTAACTAAGGAGTACATATTATAAGGAAGAGGTCATTTTAGTGAGTGGATATTTTACAAGGGATTTTGGCTTCTTATTTGAATGCAAATGGACTGCTAAAATGAATGTATTATGTGTGTATGAATGAATGCTATTTATGCATTATAAAGGGAAATATGCCTCTATTTACTCGGGAACAAGGCTCTATTTTTGACTCTTGAAGTGATGAATCATAGATTCATCAACCCCCTATACTTAAACCTTGCTCGTCCTCGAGCAACTAAATGAAATGCAGAAGTGAAATGATTTTGGGTTCCATACCAAGGTCATGAACAAAAGTTAAAAATAGAGCTTGACTCGACCTTTGGATTAATTATGTGTCGGAACCTTATTGGGATCTGAGTTTAAGACTTAACAGACTTCAAGTTCCACAAGTCTTCTATTCAAGACTCCTCAACACACCTGATTAGCACAAGTCCACATACACAAACCCTAATGACCATGAATCTTTTCATGCAGTGTAAGTGATATATGACTCCCCACCTCAGAAGTAACAAAGAAACAACCTCCCCCAACCTGGTAACTCTAAGCCTCAGTCTAGCAACTCTTTCCTTGAGAAGCGGGGTATTCCCTTCTAAGTTCAAGTGCAACCAGCTCAAGAAGAGGGGGAAGAAGTATAGACTTTTGGGAGCTCAGCCAGTGTAGCTAAGTCTCCCGCTGCAAGCTTCATGAGATGTAACATGGGGACCATAAGCTTTTGCTTTTCTTGACTACATATACTCCGGTGGGGTTATTAAATTTTCAATCCGACCCACCACTTTTTTTGGAGTTCTTTTTGGCAATTTTTTTCAACAAAATGCCTCTGTACAACATATCTACATGGTGCAGCATATATACAAGAAATTTCCTCTTGAGCCAGTAGACTATCCCTCTTTTGAAGCTTTATTGCAACCCACGGCTTCTGTCTTTAGCCTTCATCACCACTAGGCCAAGTTGAGACGCACTTCCTTCACTAGAAGAAGAAGCGAGGTTCCGCCTAGAAGTACTACCCTCATATGCTACCCCAAGCCAAAGGAAACTGCCTCCTCATCACCTCATCCGTAGAGAGCCATGTGTAAAGTGCTGGTGCATGTCAAGCCATTGTCTCTAAGAGTCATGTGTGTGTTGTTAAGTGCTCTACTCAGTCTCATCAAGATGACATATGAACATAGACTTGCAGACTTAAAGAATTAAGTCACCTGACCTGAAAAATCTTAACTCCAGTTCCTATAAGGTTCCTCTGAAATTAGGTGGATTAAGGTCAAATCAATTCCATCCTCAATATCTGCTCATAACTTAGTTCAGAACCCACTAGCTTTTCACTTTGCCTACGCAAAGTATGCCGATCAGATGTCATGCTATGAAAATGCAAGACTCTTTTTGGATGCAGAGATGGTATGCAAGGCTAAACAAGAAGCCGTTATTTTCAATTTTTTTTATTTTATTATTTTTTTTATTATACAACAATCTTTAGTTTGTAATAATATACATAGTATCATATTTTACAGGAGTTTTATTTTTGTTTTATACAAGCAAGATATTTATTTATTTTTTTTTCAATTTTTACCCACCGTACTTATTGCATAATATATACAAAAATACGCGAAAATACGCGAAAGTACGAGCTATGGGTAAAGTATATATGTAATATATACACGACCCCTATACTTAGCGTGTGCTATGTCCTCAGAGCACGAAAAGCGACCAAGAAGACATAGCTCGGGCTAAGCGTAGGAGAGCTAAAATTACAAGAGTATAGAAGTCGACCTGCCCCCCTATACTTAGGCTCTGGCAGCCTAAGTGTAGAAGAAGATCAGAAATGGGGCGGGTGAGGGAGAGGAGTGGATGAGTATCAATGCGGGCATCGGTCCCCCCTATACTTAGGCTTAGGTCAGCCTAAGTATATGTAAGAAATGAGTATGAGGACCAATGTGATCTGAAGGATGTACATTGAACTGACTCAGGTGACCCCTCCCCCCTATACTTTGGATCTGGTTATCCTAAGTATAGTCCAGGATAGTGATCTAATGAGGCGGGGATGGGTCACTAAAGTCGTGTAAGAGAGAGGATAAGATGTACAAGAAGAATGATATATACAGATGAGTCGGTCTGAATCTTTCGAGATGCTGCGGATGGCTGGAGTTCACTGCTGCAAGGTCTCATACGTGGCTTGAGGTGTATCTGCTGTATCTGTCTCGCGCATGAATACAATCTCCTCAACATGGACTAACTGCTCATTGGATTCGACGAAGTGCTTCAACAGCTGTCCATTCACTAGGAATGTCGGTGTGTCATATGCAAGATCTGAGATCTCGACATATCCACTATCATGCACCGTACGGACGACAAATGGGCCTGTCCACTTAGACTTCAACTTGCCTTGGAAAATCTTAAGCCTAGCATTGAACAACCATACCTTCTGTCCAGGAACAAAGGTCTTTCGTCTGATATATCTATCATGCCAACGCTTCACCTTGTCCTTGTACACCAAACTGTTGTCATATGCGCGGTTTCTGACTTCCACAAGCTCATTCAGATCCATGTCTCTCTGCTTCTGACCCAGGTGTGTGTGTTCCAATTGACCTTCTTGACTTCCCATTCTGATTTGTGCACTAACTCCGCGGGCAAGTGGCACGGCTTTCCGAATACCATTCAGAATGGGGAGGTGCCTAATGGTGTCTTGTAAGCTGTCCTATACGCCCAGAGGACTTGATCCAAGATCTGAGAACAGTCCTTCTTGTCTGGACGGACAAGCTTTTGCAATATGGTTTTCACCTCCCTATTTGACACCTCAGCCATATCATTGGTTTGTGGGTGGTAAGGACTCGCGACACGGTGTTCAATGCCGTAGTCCTTCAGGAGTTTCTTCACCTCCCGATTCACAAAGTGGCTACCCCCGTCTGATATCATCATTTTGGGGATCCTGAACCTAGAGATTATGTGCTCTCTGATGAATTTGCAGACAGTCCTGCTGTCTGCGGCTCGGGTCGGGATAGCCTCCACCCATCTGGACAGATAGTCTACCGCAAGAAGGATATATTCGAACCCGTGGCTGACAGGGAATGGGCCCATGAAATCGATGCCCCAGGCGTCAAAGACATCACAAATGATGACCGGCTGCATTGGCATCTCATCCCTGGAACCAACGGTTCCTCCCATTCTCTGGCAAACTGGGCACAACTTCGCGAAGGCGGTGGCATCGCGAAACAGAGTCGGCCAGTAGAAGCCACACTGAAGTACCTTCCATGCGGTCCTCTTCCCGGAGTGGTGTCCTCCTGCCTCTAAACTGTGGCATAAAGAAAGGACACTCTGGTATTCCTCCTGAGGAATACACCGTCTCCAGACACAATCCGGTCCTTCGAAGAAAAGGATCGGATCCTCCCAATGGTAGTGTCTAGCGTCCGACTTTAGTCGGTCAATTTGGCTCTTGGGCCAATCTTCGGGAACTTTCTTGGAGATAAGATAATTCACGATATTGGCGTACCATGGGAGTGAGTCGATAACGAAAATCGACTCGTCAGGGAAGGAGTCTCGAATTGGTGAAACCTTAGAAGTATTAAGATCTTCGAGACGAGAAAGATGATCGGCCACTTCATTCTTCTTTCCAGGTTTATCACGAATGTCCAAATCAAACTCCTGGATAAGTAAAATCCAACGAAGAAGACGCGCCTTCGCGTCCTTCTTATCCATCAAGTACCGTAGTGCCGTATGGTTAGTGAACACAGTTACCTTGGATCCAATTAGGTGAGATCTGAATTTATCCAAGGCAAACACTACCACAAGCATTTCCTTTTCCGTAACTGTATAGTTACGCTGAGCAGAATCAAGCACTTTGCTTGCGTAGTGAATTGCAAAAGGGACGTCGTCTCTTCTTTGTCCCAACACAGCCCCAATAGCATAATCAGAGGCGTCCGTCATGATCTCAAAAGGTAGAGACCAATCTGGGGCTTGCAGGATGGGTGCGTCCATAATCATTCCTTGTAAAAGCTTAAAGGCTTCAAGACATTTGTGATCAACAATAAACTCCATGTCTTTGCCTAAAAGCTCAGTTAGCGGTCGGGCAATCTTAAAAAAATCCTTAATGAATCTCCGATAAAATCCAACATGCCCGAGGAACGACCGCAACTGCTTTACGTTGGTGGGTGGCTGGAGTCGTCTGATCACATCCACCTTGGCAGGGTCAACCTCCATTCCTCTCTTGGAGATGACATGCCCCAACACTATGCCCTCCATCACCATAAAGTGACTTTTCTCCCAGGAGAGCACCAGATTAACCTCACAACATCTTTTGAGGACTCGGTCCAGATTCCTAAGACAGGAATCGAAAGAATCGCCGTGGACCGAGAAGTCATCCATGAAGACTTCCAGGAATTCACCGACCATTTCGGCGAATACAGCAATCATGCACCTTTGAAAAGTACCCGGAGCATTGCATAGCCCAAAAGGCATGCGCCTGAAAGCATAGGTACCAAAGGGGCATGTGAACGTGGTTTTTTCCTGATCCTCTGGAGCAATGGCTACTTGATTGTAGCCCGAGAACCCATCTAAGAAACAGAAGAACTCTTTTCCTGCCAATCTCTCTAGGATCTGATCAATGAATGGTAGGGGGAAATGATCCTTCTTCGTCGCGGCATTCAGGCGTCTGTAATCCACACAGACACGCCACGACGTGGGTACTCTCATCACGATCTCCTCTCCATCCTCGTTGGTGGTCGTCTGAATTCCCGACTTATTCGGGACAACATGGATTGGGGCCACCCACTTAGAGTCGGAGATTGGATAAATGAAACCCGCGTTGCACCATTTTTCTATCTCCTTCTTCACGACTTCTCGTAAATTTGGATTCAACCGGCATTGGAATTCACGAGAGGGTTTGGCTTCATTCTCCAAGTAAATATGGTGCGAACACAGAGCGGGATTTATCCCGTGGAGATCGGAAATGCTCCCGCCTATTGCCTTGCGGTTTTTCTCTAGGATCTCCAGCAAGCGAGATTCCTGCTCCTCGGTCAATTGCGAACTGATGATGACCGGAAATTTCTTGTCTTGGCCAGCAAGGAAGGCATACTTTAAGGTTGTGGGTAAGGGTTTGAGCACAGGAATGGTGTGATCGTCTAAGAAATCTGGCTCAATCTGACCTGGTTCAGTGTTGGAAGTGGCTGGATCGTTCTCTGTGATTGCTGCCACCAAGTTCGGCTCTGGAGTCGGATCGTTAAAGGTCTCCATACAATCGGCAAACGCCTCGTCCGACTTGTCATCCTCATCATCCGACTGTCCTAGAGATGTAAGGACTGACAGGCCCAACTGGGCCTCTGCGTCATCGAAGATGTAGGGCGATGCAGGCTCAGAGCTGTACTCGTTCCTGAGGTTCTCGCAGACTGACTCGTGCACTGGATTATCTTCGGAGGAGATGGACACATCGGTGCTGGCTGGGTTCTGTCTCCATGGCCCAACTAAGTCTACATGCTCGCAGTCTGTTCCAGTAGAAGAGTACTCGGTGCTGGATTCTGAATCCGGTCTCTGCCATCTTGTCTGCTTCATTTCAAGTTCTCATCTCCGCCTAGAGTTTGGAACTGAATCTTCCCGATCTTATAATCAAATAAGGCCCCTGCTGTTCTGAGGAAAGGCCTGCCTAAAATGATCTGGGAGTCTCTCCAATTACGAGGGGTTTCCATATCCAGGATAGTGAAGTCCACCATGTATTCTTGTCCCTCGACTTTGATCACAATGTTCCTTAATTCTCCTTGGGACCTCTTGGTTGATTTATCAGCAAACTGTAGGAGGGCTCTAGATTTCCTAAGAGGTCCGAGATTAAGCCGCTCATAGAGGGCTGTAGGCATCAAATTGATTGAGGAACCATTGTCCAGGAGAGTGCGTGCAAACGCGATGTCATCAACATGACTCACTACATAATGTGCACCCATATCTCTTCGTTTCCTTGGAAATGAGTTCTTTATTGCACAAGTCGTGGCTACTGATAAAACGTGTTTCTCAACACGGCTTTTGGTCTTCCTGCTAACCCTAGTAGGTGTGCATCTCACCTTAAGGTATTTTTGGAATGCAGGGGTCATCTCCACGTACTTGTCAAAGGGGATTGTGACCTTGATATATTTGTTGCAGAATTCAGCCATCTCAGGGTCATCTTTTTGGATTTTTTGGTTTTCTTCTTTCCACCCGTAAGAGCTCGGGGAAAGGGATTATTGACTCTAACTCAGGTTCGGAAACTGAAATTTTCTCATTGACTTCAGGAACTGAGTTCTTAACAGGACTCTGACTCTGACTGAAAAGAAAATGCTGAGGCGAAACCGGTGACGCTTCTTCTGCGACTGCTGGACGATCCTCCTCAGATGGAGGTGCGGGCTCTTCATCGGTTTCTTCTGACTCAATGCAAATGCGAGAATGCTGCTTCGAGGACTCAGATGTCCTCTTCTTCTGCCGGCGATGATGGTGGTGATGCTCTGATGAATACTCATTCATCACTCTTTATTCTTATATTTTAGCTACAAAAACCTTTGCAAATACATGTAGATATGTGTAAATAGGAATAAGGGATTTTATCAGTTGTGCCCCTCTGAGATATCGCAATATCAGTTATGCCCCTATCTTTTTGGTAATATCAGTTGTGCCCCCGACTTCTTGCCAATATTTCACTTGTGCCCCTCGGAGGGGCATAACTGATAAAAGATTTTTATCAGTTATGCCCCTCCGAGGGGCACAAGTGAAATATTGGCAAGAAGTCAGGGGCACAACTGATATTACCATAAAGATAAGGGCATAACTGATATTGTGATATCTCGGAGGGGCACAACTGATAAAAACCCTAGGAATAATTACCAAAAGCATGCATTGTGTAAAAACCTATAATTAGCATGTTTTTGTGCAAAAATAAAAGAATAAAGATTAAGAAGAAAAAGAGGGAAATATTTAGAATAAATATTGAGCAACCTAACCCAAGGGAAGGCTCAGCATGGGCCTGACCGCATAAAAGCCAAAGTAGAGGGAGATAGGGGCTCATGTGTAAATATTTATGTAAATAAAATAAAGATATTTTCCTCACCAAAAATATGCTTGTAAATACTTGTATATATTTATAAAACATAAAAACAAAAGAAAAAGTTAAAAATAAAAAAGAACTAAAACACCCCTTTCATCATGTATATAAACCACTCCTATGTATTTATTTAACCCTATAAATAAATAAAATTAATTTCCAAAACTTTTGTAAATATTCTATGTTAAATAATGTAAATAAATAAAATAAAAACAATCAAAACAAAAATCAAATAAAAATAACAAAATTAAAAAAATACAAAAATATATTGTACATATACCTTGTATATAAATGTACATACCTATTTATTTTACCTATGCAAATAAATCATAAAAATAAAATAAAAATACCTTTTTATTCCTTATTTTATTCTATAAATAAATAAAATATAAAATGGGAATAAAATTGCATAAAAATAATAATTAAAAATCAAAAAAATCAAAAACCCTAATTGTGTACATATACCTATATAGTACATACTATGTATATACCTTATTTTTATTTCCAAAAATTAATTAAAAATCACCAAAAAATAGAAAAAAATAAAATAAAAATATTTTGTGTTTTGAGTTTTTGCAAATTCGGCCCCTAGCTACCCTTATTTATCACTTCAAGATCCAGCCACGTGGCCGAATCCCATTGGGTCCTGAGGATGTTGACCGCCCGGTCAACTACCCCCCCCCCCCCCCCCAGGACCACCTTCCGCGGATACAAGCGCCCGACCCGATTTCTCGCAATTATACCCGCTTGATCCGATACCCATTTCCCTAAACCCAGGGTCCGAATCCTTAATCGTTCATCCGACATCCTCGCTGGAGCTGCTCCCTCGGGATCCGCGCGCTCCTGAGCTTGCCCGGACCCATCTTTCTCGGACCCCTAGCCGTATAAAGCTGCAGCTCCGCCACCTCCTCTCTCCATCTTTGGCTAGTTGTTTCCTCCTCCTGTGAGCTCCAGAGCAACCGTGAGAGTGACAGCTCGCGTCTGAGCCTGTCGAAGCGAGGAGAGGGAGCTTCACCATCGATCCGGCGAGCACAGCCGCCGCAGCTCCGCCACCCGCGTGAGCTCCGAGCCTCGGAGCGAGACGATCCTTGAGGCAACGACCAGGAGCTTCCCCAGCTCCTCCCCAGTCTCTCCGACAACCCAGGTATCCCCTTAGGCTTCCCATTTCCTTTGATTTCCATTTTCGCCCAAATCGCGCCGCCGTCGTATATCTCTGATTCCGACCACTCCGTCACCCCTATCGATCATCGGAATCGACCATCGCCTTTGCCATCTCCTCGCGCACCTTCTTCACCCATTCGCCCAACCCAGCTCGCACGGGAGCTGGGAACCGAGCTTCTCCATCCACCACCTTCGCCGGAGCTCGCCATCCCGACGCATCAGTCACCCCCACTTCGCCTAACCGGGTCGAGGCAATTTGCCCTCGACCCGTGAGTCTTCTGGTTCACTTTTCAGGTCGAAACGAGGGCCATCTGAGGCCCTTAGTCATCCAGCCAAGAGACCCAGCTCCGCCGACCTCGCCCGAGCTCCTCGGAGCTCGGCTTGATCACCGGAGCCAACCGGCAGACGCGGGAGCCTTCCACGATTCTTCTCCGACCTTCAGAGGGCTCCCAGGAGGAGCATCGCGCATGCACGAGCCCGACGAGTCTCGCCGGGGGCTTGTTCTTCGAGCATCCTCCATCGTCGTCCGATCGCCCCTCTCGCTCCAGTTTCAATCAGGGCCGTTCATCTCTGGAGCGTCCAGCATCGTCCGATCTGAGGAGGCGACATCCGGAGCGCCCACCGTCAGCAACCGTCCGATCTCCACGTGGCGCGCATCCAGCCCATCCGCTTAATAAAGGGTAATTTACCCTTAGGCCCTGTCTATATTTTAATTTCGTTTTAGTCCTGTAAATATCAAAGTCAGTTGTTAAGTTTTAGGTGTATTTGCATAGTGGACCCCTTAGCTTTATTCTATTTGCATTTATACCCCTGCCAGTTGTGGACACGTGCATCGACACGTGATATTTTGGTTTATTTGCAATAGAGACCCCTGTAGTTCTGGATGTTATTGAATGAATGAAATCTTTTACTTATTTGCATTTATACCCCTTTGCGTGATTTATTTCCACATGTGCGTGATATTTTGGGTATTTTGCAGATAAGCCCCTGGACTTTTGGTACTTGTTACCAATAAGTCCTCGGGACTTATTTTTATCACATTTGGGTCCCTGAGTGCCCCAGGCACGCGCGTGGCGCGTGTTTTGCTGGGTATTTTGCACCAGACCCCCCAGAACTTCGGGTATTTGCACTTTGGTCCCTGTGCACAGTGCCCCTCTTTTATTCTTGAATAAAATATCAAATCACCTCCAAATCCAACAAAAATTTGACACATGGCTCCTGCCATGGTGTAGGATTTTTGTGGATTTTTGAGGATATTTTTGATTTAGTTTGTATTTTTAAAAATTCAAAAACCTTCATTTTTGTCACTGTCTAGTTTGAAAAATCACAAAAAATATAAAAACTCACTTAAAAATTCTATAAAAATTGTCTATTGTTTTTTTACTTAGTTTGATTTTCTAGCCAATTTTGGCTATTTTTTGTTGCTAAAAACCACTAAAAACTTAAAAACACTTAAAAACCCATAAAAATTCTAGTAAATAAATTAAAAATCCAAAAATAATAAAATTGGTACCTAAATTTTCCTTGTTTTATCATCTTTATAGGAAAATTACCTCCAGGCCATTTTAAGGCCCTTAGATATTTTATCTAGGGCTTTCTGGCTCGGCTGGACAGTACCCACTGTTTGCTTCACTTTTTGATTTTTAGAAAATAAAATAAACATCAGAAAATTCTCAAAAAATTCACCAAAAACACTACAAAATATAAAATACATAAAAATATTTTTATTCCAATTTTTGGTTGATTTTTGATGCTTTGAATAAATTGTTGAAGTGTGCTTTTCCTTGCTTTTCTTTATTTCCTAATTACTTAAAAATCCAAAAAAAATATAAAACAAATTAAAAACCACCAAAAATATTTTGTTCTTTAGTTCTCTTTCTTTTTACTACTTCGTAGGCCTCTCGGCCAACCCGTGCTCCTTGAGTTCGACCCTGGGTGCTATACCAGGTTAAACCCATAGCAGGACCGCTATTCGTGTTTTGATCGATTTTATTTTCATTAGTGGTTCATTTTTTCTTGATCAAGTGCATCTGAGTGACCGAGGTCGCAACGACCTATTTAGTACCTTTACCTTAGTCGCTCGGATTTTTGCTCGATCAGAATGGCGCCGTTGCCGGGGAGCACGACTTAGTAGTTACTTTTCGAGTTTTTCCGCGGCTTTCCTTTTCGCGGCTTTTTGTATAGATTTCTGTAGATATACATATTTTTCCTGACTCTTATTTAAATAATTTGGTCTGACCACTTGTCTCTGTTTCTTGCGAGGGCCCGAGGATCGAGGCGGCCGATTTCGAGAAGCCGACGCAACCGCGAGCCTCGGAGGCATCTCCCTTCTGCACGGAGCCGCAGGAGAGAGCGAGAGAGAGAGTTGAGTGGGTGAGGTTAGATTAGGTTTTATTTGTTTATTATTGTTGTAATAATACAGGGACACTCAGAGACTGGACTTGAACTTTGCTTGAACACTTAGTGTGTCTGTTTCGTCGAGCACCGGTGTGCTCGGGGGACCCTTAGGAGTTTTTCGCGGCTTTTTAAGCGGCTTTGTTTTCTTTCCTTTTTACTGCCTTTTCCGGTGTTTACGCGGTTTTTGATCGAGCCCCTAGTCGTAGGATTTTCTGCTTGATTGTGACGTAACTCATAGGATCCAAGCACCCTAATATAATTGCCTGTTCCTATAGTACGGTAATTGGACCTATAATAAAAAATAATAAGAAAATAGCCATTCCATCACGTCCGAGCCTACACGCCGCGAGCCCACCCCGTCAAGCGCTACTCCTGAACTCGATCTGTCGAGAAGAGGAGGGGTGGGTCTAGACCGGACCCTTTGGATTGGAGGCTGGTGGTCGGCTAGCCGTTCTTTCGAGTAGCACTGCTGTTTAGGGCCTCGGTTTTCCGCCTGCATCATTTAGGTAGTTTATTTTCAGTCTTTAAATTCTGCGCGGATCACTTGCATGTAGAGTGCTGGAGACAAAGTACGCATTTCTGACTCAGCATGCATCATTGATTTCATCGCGCATCGGCTTTTTCGTCTTCTCCCCCCTGTTTTGGATTAAATAATCAGGAGAACCGAAAAATTCGTTAAGTCGTTTGTGTTTATTTGAAAAATATTAAAAAGAAAAACCATAAAATTGGGACTGGTTAACACTATTGATCTTAAAAGACGCTCACCCTAAAAAGTTTATCTTGGGGAGAGCAACCCCCTCATTGTATGGTTTGGATGCGCGAGAGAGTGACCCGCACCCTAGGTAGAGCCCTCCGGTGCTAGTCCCGACTGATTACCGACTCTTCCGTACGGGCCAGCCGGTTGGGGTAGCATCGGGTATCCTAACAGGTCACGCAAGCTCTCTGATATTTTGTGTGTTCACCTAATAAAATCGACAAGATAATTTGACCGAACTTTCACGGTCTTCAGCTCGCATCGCGTTGGTGAACCGGGGGTTTGTTTTGTGATCATAGTTTCTCCAGATCTCATCCGCCCTACTCGCCAGATCGAGATGATGGGTAGACGCTCTCTTAGGCAGCCTCTGGCTGCACCGCTTTCGGGCACGTCTACCCGATCATCTAGGTTGGCCCACGAGAGCCGAGACCAGCTCTCCGAGCGCGAGTACGACTCCGCCCTGTTCCCCCTCGATCCCCTTTCTTTTGGTACTGAGATACATGAGCCCGAGGAGAGATTAGCAGATTTGACAGCACCTGAGTTGGGCTCATTTGATTTTGCAGACATCATGGCTGGCAGTTCTGAGGATCACCCCGGAGGTCCACGAGGAGATCAACATTTTGTCTTGGACCAGGGAGCGATCAACTCCACCCTGATCGCCTCTTTAGAGACAGTTCAGCAGCAGTTGAGAGATCAGGGAGCTTTTATGATTGAGACGAGGAGAGAGTTGGAGCGACTCAGAGCAGAGAGAGATCAGAGTGAGCCTGAGGACGGACCAAACGCAGAGGCACGAGCCGCAGCAGCCGCAGCAGCAGCAGCAGCAGCCGCAACCGCCGCAGCAGCAGCCGCTGCGGCAGGAGGACCACCGAGACCGATGCGGGAGTTGCACAACCCCGGATCTACACTGATGCATCATTGGGTAGTGGTGCCTGCTATCGTGGGGGACTTCAAGTTCCCCCCGAACACCCTGCAGATGCTTTCCCGTTTTCACGGACTTGCCACCGAGGAGCCCCATCTCCACCTCCAGGAGTTCTTGATGATTTGCAGTACTGTCCACGACCGCCATGTGGACCAGGATACGATTCGGATGATCGCCTTCCCCTTTTCACTGGCAGATAGAGCAGCCACCTGGCTGAAGCATCTGGGGAAGTTTGTCTACACCTGGGAGCAGCTCCGCACCGAGTACTTGAACAAGTACTATCCACTCGAGCGGACGAATGCAGCGAGGGCCCTGATCAGCAACTTCTCCATGCTCCCCAACGAGCAATTTCATGAGGCGTAGGAGAGGTTCCGAGAGCTCACAGACAGATGCCCGCACCACGACATTTCCAAGCCGAACCTAGTTCAGAGCTTCTTCAGCGGGTTGACACCAGAGCTCCAGGGCCTGGTGAATGCTTCTTGTGGCGGGTCCTATTTCGCCAAGGATCACGACCAGGTCTGGGCCATCTTCGAGGAGATGGCCGAAAACTACATGGTGATGTCCCAGACCCGGTTGTACACACAGAGACCACAACAGCAGCTAGGATCCGTGCAGTACCAGAGGATAGCACGGGTCGACGCCGGTCCATCCAGTTCATCCGCAGTTGCAGCAACACAGGCAGAGTCGTCCGCTGCGGATATGGGTATTATCAGCGAGAAGTTGGACCGGATGGAGCTGATCGAGAAGAAGCAGTGCCAGGGTATCACGCAGATGGAGCAGATGGCACAGACTCTGAGCGACATGAAGACCCAGCTCATGTGTCTACAGGAGGCACAGACGGCTTCACAACCCCGTCTTCAGTCGCGAGGCGATACCGGCGGCAGCAGCAGCTCGTCCCAGCGCTCCAGCTCCCTACAGCAGCCTAGACAGGTTTATCTTGTACAGGCGGAGCCGTACCAGCAGCCACAGCCCACCTACCAGTCCCCACCATCTCCAGACATGCAGATGGTGGTCTACCAGCCGGATCAGCCTCTGGCAGTACTCCCGCCATCCCCCTACGATGCAGAGCCGTTGATGGATGTCAACGGGATTTGGTATGACCGCCCCCAGCCTGGGATCCGACGAGACCATCCCGGATTCAAGTGGGGGAGTGGAGGTACCCAACCCCAGCAGCAGTCATCCGGTCAGGGAGGGCAGTATAGCCAGCAGAGAGATCACCAGCAGCAGCCCCCAGCCCACCAGCCACAGCAGCAGTCATCCTTCGTTCCTCGTCCCTATCAGCAGCAGGGACAGTCTTGGAGACGTGAGCAGCAGGCTCACCAGGCACATTAGCAGCAGCATCCTTCCTCCTACCCCTCTTACCAGCAGCACCAGTTCCAGCAGCCTCAGCACCAGAGAGGCTACCCATCGGGCTCCCATGAGGGCCCCGCTTTGGATGACATTGCCCGCCTCCTTACGGACCAGCAGGCTACCTTCAGACGGGATATGGACGAGTTCCGCCAGGAGATGCGGGACCTGATGAGAGGGAAGGCCGCCATCCCTGCACAGATAGAGCCGAATCCGAATAGCCTGAAGAGGAAATCTGAGCAGGTAGTTCACACTGAGCATGCCACTCCTAGTGACCCATTTGATGATATGTCTTCGGATCTATTTGATGCTGATTTTGTTACACTTAGGAGCGGTAGAGCACCAGCAGGCGGCACCTCGTCTGAGCGACGACTCGAGGATCCACCCAGGGCACCAGATGAGGAGGAGGAGAGCGGTACTGAGGCCGCACATGATGATGACGGTGGTACTGATGCCACCAAGGATGCTGATTCCACCGGCGGTACTAAGGCCGCCGCTTCACCAGTTCGAGGAGGTGGTGCTGATGCCACCAGAGGAGCCGAGCCAGCCCGCGGTACTGATGCCGCGAGGCGTCCAGTAGCAGAGCCAGCCAGAGGTGGTACTGAGGCCACCAGTGTTCGTTTTGATAGAGATGTTGTCTTTCCTCATGTTACTGTATCTCAAAATTCTATTTTGAATAAAGGAAAAGGTTTAGTTTCTTCTGGTCCCACTGTGGTGAGTGATGTATGTGCGGATCCGGCCGTCGAGCCGTCTAGAACTTTTCCTAGTCCTTCATCTGAGAAGGACCCTGTGATCCCCTTCCCTAGAGCCCTTCATATGGGGAAGAGGAAGAAAAAAGAAAATGATCCAAAAAAGAGAGAGCAGGAGGAGTTCAGTCAGATCATGATTGATAGATTCCACATCCAGCTGACCCTCCAGGAGGCTTTGCAGCACATCCCCCTTCTTCAGCGATCTTTGAGAGACAGGACCACAGTCAGGAGGAGGAGGAGGAACCACACTTCAGAGATTCATGTGCTGACGAAAGCCACGTGTTTTGCGATCCAGAACCGTCTGCCGGCCAAGAGGCCAGATTCAGGGGCACCGTATGTCAGATGTCAGATTAGTGAGCAGAGGTTCGACCGGACTCTATTGGATAGCGGATCGTCGATCAACCTCCTTCCGGCAGCCCTTCTCGACCGCTTCGAGTTGGGCACTCTTCGACAAAGCAGGACAGTCCTTCAGTTCGCTGATCGATCTGTCAAGAGGTCGAAGGGGTTGTTGCGAGATGTTATCGTCACGATTCAGGGCCTGAAATTCCCCGTGGACTTCGTAGTGTTGGACATGGAGATCCCTGACTCAGTGGCCGATAACACCATCATCCTTGGTCGTCCGTTCTTGGCCACAACCAAGGCGGTGACTGATCATGATAGCGGGAAGGTGTACTTTCGCGTCGAGGGCGAGAGTATACAAATAGAGACGGTCGAGGACTACAGAGCCAGAGAGAGAGCACGCTCAGAGGATAGCACAGATTCAGAGCAGCTGACAGACGCCGAGCCAGACATCCACCGGGACTGTGATTTTGTGATCACTGATGACGAGGCAGCATGGGCAGATCCTGCAGCACATGCCATCCTCTCATTTTCAGATACAGCTGATGCCGAGATGATAGTAGAGGAGAGTCTGGAGAGCACAACCCTGGTTCAGGATACCACAGAGGCAGAAGAGCCGGTCCTTGATCACGACATGGATTTCAGTGATGGTGGTCTGAGGCCACCTTGTGTTACGGTGGTACTGATGCCACCGCGTTTGATGCAGATCCCTCGGGTTTAGAGTCTGATTGGGCAGATTGCGACGATCAGATGCCAGACTTGAGTCCACCTGAGCCTACAGATGAGGAGAAGGTAGATGCAGAGCAGATCAAAGACAGCACAGTTGAGCAGCCTTCTCCAGATCCAGTTTGCGAGAGTTCGCTTTCTTTCTCCCAGGCAGATTTGGCAGACTTAGCAGCATTGACACATTTTCTTCCGAAGCCAGAGTTGCCAGCGCCCAGCTGTCCAGAGCTGAAGCCGCTCCCTACTTCGCTGAAGTATCGGTTCCTTGCGGGCGAGCCTGAGATGTACCCAGTCATCATCTCCGCCGATCTGACTGGAGAGCAGGAATCCCGTTTGATGGGGGTTCTTGAAAAGAACCGCAAGGCGATCAGATGGAGCGTAGCAGATCTCCATGGGATTAGTCCATCAGTGTGCTCCCACCATATCTATCTCGAGGAGGGGGCGAAGCCATCGCGTGAGTTCCAGCGACGACTGAACCCCAACCTGAGAGAGGTCGTGATGAAGGAAATATCAAAATGGTGGAGTGCAGATTTTATTTATCCCATTTCCGACTCCAAGTGGGTCAGCCCCTTGCATGTGGTGCCCAAGAAGACGGGCATCACGACTGTGATCAGTGAGTCGAGAGAGGAGATTGCTACACGAGTACCCACCTCTTGGAGGGTCTGTGTTGACTACAGGAGACTTAACCAGGCCACCAAGAAGGACCATTTCCCCTACCTTTTATTGACCAGATCATTGAGAGACTGGCAGGGAAGAGCCATTATTGCTTCCTGGATGGGTACTCGGGCTACCACCAGGTGGCCATCGCTCCTGAGGATCAGGAGAAGACCACCTTTACCTGTCCCTTTGGTACATATGCCTTTCGACGCATGCCATTTAGGCTATGCAATGCCCCTGCAACTTTTCAGAGGTGCATGCTGTCGATCTTTTCGGACATGGTAGGGGAGTGTTTGGAGGTCTTCATGGACGATTTCTCGGTCTACGACGACGGATTCGACTCCTGTCTTGACTGCCTAGACCGAGTACTCCAACGATGTATTGAGTACCATTTGGTTCTATCTTGGGAGAAGAGTCACTTCATGGTGACTCAAGGGACGGTGCTTGGCAACATCATCTCCAACAGGGGCATGGAGGTTGATCCGACCAAGGTTGATGTTATTAGAAAACTCGCACCGCCGTCCAATTTGAGACAGCTACGGTCATTCCTGGGGCACGTTGGATTTTATAGGAGATTTATTCAGGATTTCAGCAGGATTGCCCGACCGTTGTCTGACCTCTTGACGAAAGACACCGAGTTCCTTGTCGATGACAAGTGTCTTTCGTCCTTTGCGACTCTCCAGCAGTGCGTGATTGAGGCTCCTGTCCTCCAGCCGCCTGATTGGTCTCTCCCATTCGAGATCATGACGGACGCCTCCGATTTTGCCGTGGGGGCAGTGCTGGGACAGAGGAGGGATGGAGTCCCGTTTGCTATCTACTACGCTAGCCGCACATTGGATTCCGCCCAGCGAAATTACACGGTCACAGAGAAGGAGATGCTAGCCGTAGTGTTCGCCCTAGATAAGTTTCGATCTTATATCATTGGATCTAGAGTGACTTTGTACACCGATCACACCGCCATCAGGTACCTCATGATAAAGAAGGATGCCAAGGCCAGATTGACTAGATGGATCCTTCTACTCCAGGAGTTCGACATTGAGATCAAGGATAAGCCTGGAGTCAAGAATGTGGTGGCAGATCACCTCTCCCGTTTAGAGCAGCCTGAGGAGTCTGAGCAGATTGATCCCATTCAAGATACCTTCCCAGATGAGGCGATCCTTGCTATCGCCTCACTCCCGTGGTACGCCGATATTGTGAACTTTCTCGTTGCTGGGAAAGTCCCACAAGATTGGCCCAGGCAGAGGCTTGAGACCTTCCTTGCGAAGGCCAAGTCCTACCACTGGGAGGATCCCATCCTTTACCACGAAGGAGGGGACAGCGTCTGGCGTCGGTGTATTCCTCCAAGGAGCACCATAGCGTCCTCACTTACTGCCACAAGCTTGAGGCAGGGGGACATCATTTTGGGAGGAGAACGACACAGAAAGTGATCCAATCCGGCTTGTGGTGGCCTACCCTCTTCAAGGACTCAGATGAGTTCGTGAAGAGGTGTACTGACTGTCAGAGGATGGGCACTTGTGGACAGCGTGATATGATGCCGATGCAGCCCATTCACTTCTGTGAGGTTTTTGATGCATGGGGCATCGATTTCATGGGTCCATTCTCTAAGAGTCAGGGATTTGAGTACATTCTGTTGGCCGTTGATTATGTTAGTCGTTGGGTGGAGGCTATCCCCGCCCGAGCCGCTGATGCGAGGACAGTTTGCAGATTCTTGAGGAAGCACATCATCACGCGGTTCGAGGTTCCATGAGTTCTGATTTCTGATGGGGGATCTCACTTCATCAACGACCAGGTGAAGGCCCTTGCTAGCGAGTTCGGTATAGACCATCGTGTTGCTACACCTTATCATCCACAGACGAATGGTCTAGCCGAGGTGTCGAATAGGGAGATCAAGACGATATTGCAGAAAGTCGTCCGCCCTGACCGAAAGGATTGGTCACAGCTTTTGGACTCGGTCTTGTGGGAATATAGGACGTCTTTCAAGACACCATTGGGCACATCTCCCTTTCGCCTCGTATATGGCAAGCCATGCCATTTACCTGTTGAGCTGAGGCACAAGTCACTTTGGGCAGTTACAGATATTCTTATGGATCCAGATGGTATGGGAGACCAGAGGAGGGCAGAGTTAGCCGCCTTGGAGGAGCTTAGAGATACAGCTTTCTCAAACAGCCTACATTATAAGGAGAAAGTGAAGGAGTGGCATGATTCTCATATCAGCCACAAGCATTTTGAGATTGGACAGAGAGTATGGTTGTTTGATGCGAGGCTTCGTTTGTTTCCAGGGAAGCTGCAGAGCAAATGGAAGGGACCCTACGTGGTCAGAAAGGTACACGACAATGGTAGCATTGATATATCCGAGTTGTCTTTTGAGAGTACCTTTCGAGTGAATGGCCAGCGGCTCAAGCCATTTCTAGATCATGAGCCGCGGGACGTTATTGTTGCCCCTATTCATTTTGCGTGAGATGTGGTCTCTTGACTCACATCTTTTGCATCTCACGCCTGATTTTCACTGTTCCTCCGCCTTGTATAGATCCAGTAGTCCATATCATTCTATTCTTAAGTTCCACATCCCTTTTCTCATCGTATGATTATGCTATACTTAGGGTGTACTTTACCCTAAGTATAGGGGGGATGTAGGATCTGCGGGTATTCTTTTCATTCTTTCTGCTCCTGTTTTGCTGCCTATACTTAGGGATATTTTACCCTAAGTATAGGGGGGGCAGACTCTGTATCTTCTTCACTCGGATTTCCCTTCATGTACAACTTGCTATACTTAGGATTAGTTAATCCTAAGTATAGGGGGAAACCATCGAGTCCCTCTCATGCTATTCATTTATTCGTTCCTGTACTTAACCATTCCTTTTCACTTCCCTTTTACTAAGCACGAGTTATGTCTTCTTCATCGCTCTTGATCACTCTGAGGACATCGTTCGAGCTAAGTATAGGGGGTGTGTATATATTTCATATATACTTTAGCCATAACTCGTACTTTGTGTGAGTGTGTTAATAAATAAAATGGCTAAAAATCACAAAAATTAAAATTTTTTCATGTACATAAACTTCTTTTATTTGCACATACATAGCTAGTGTACAAATTATTTTTGTAAAAATGATTTCAAAAATCTTTTTGTGTAAAGCTTATGTAAATATTTTTGTATCAAAATTATGTATATAGTACAAAATTTTTCCAAAATGTTTTGAAAATCAAAAGTTTGCAAAAATCTTGTGTAAATATGTGTAAAGATCTTTTTGCAAAACTTACACCTCATGCATCATTCATCCATGATTTCAAAACATTTTTCAAAAATTTTGCATGATTGTAAAATTTGTGTAAATAAGCATCTTGTGTACATATAGGTATATAGTTTTTCCTGGATGAGAGTTGACATTTAAACTAAGCATGGAATTAAATTGAGAAATGGAGCTTGAATAAGATCTTAATCCACTTAACTCTAAGAGGAACTTTATAGGGCTTAGGGTTAAGGCTTTTCAGGTCCATAAGGACTTAATTCTTTGAGTCCACTAGGCTATGAGCATATGTCATCTTGATGAGCCTAAGTAGAGCACTTAACAACACACGCATGACTCTTAGAGACAATGGCTTGACTTGCACCAGCACTTTACACATGGCTCTCCACGGATGAGGTGGTGAGGAGGCAGCTTCCTTTGGCTTGGGGTAGCATATGAGGGTAGTACTTCTAGGCGGAACCTCTCTTCTTCTTCTAGTGAAGGAAGTGCGTCTCAACTTGGTCTAGTGGTGATGAAGGCTAAAGACAGAAGCTGTGGGTTGCAATAAAGCTTCAAAAGAAGGATAGTTTACTGGCTCAAGAGGAAAATTTCTTGTATATATGCTGCACCATGTAGATATGTTGTATAGAAGCACTTCAAAAAAATGCAAAATGCAAAAAGAACTCCAAAAAAGTGGTGGGTCGGATTGAAAATTTAATAACCCCACCGGAATGTATATAGTCAAATAAAGCAAAAGCTTATGGTATCATGTTACATCTCATGAAGCTTGCAGCAGGAGACTTGGCTACACTGGCTGAGCTTCCAAAAGTCTATACTTCTTCCCCCTCTTCTTGAGCCGGTTGCACTTGAACTTAGAAGGGAATACCCCGCTTCTCGAGGAAAGAGTTGCTAGACCGAGGCATTAGAGTTACCAGGTTGAGGGAGGTTGTTTCTTTGTTACTTCTGAGGTGGGGAGCTACATATCACTTACACCGCATGGAAAGATTCATGGTCATTAGAGTTTGTGTATGTAGACTTGTTCTGATCTGGTTTATTGAGGAGTCTTGCCCATAGATTGGTGGAACTTAGAGGCTGTTGGGTTTTAAGCTTAAGTCTAAATAAGGTTCCGACACATTAATAATCCAAAGATCTGATCGAGCTCCATAATTCAATTTAATGAAGGAAAGTTTAATATTCAACATTGATCCATGTACATTCCCCTCTTTTTCTTTCTTTCTTTTTCACTTCTTTTTCAAATAAGTGTTTGCTAAGGGACTAGCAAAGTTAAGTATAGGGGGGTGATGAATACTCATTCATCACTCTTTATTCTTATATTTTAGCTACAAAAACCTTTGCAAATACATGTAGATATGTGTAAATAGGAATAATTACCAAAAGCATGCATTGTGTAAAAACCTATAATTAGCATGTTTTTGTGCAAAAATAAAAGAATAAAGATTAAGAAGAAAAAAGAGGGAAATATTTAGAATATATATTGAGCAACCTAACCCAAGGGAAGGCTCAGCATGGGCCTGACCGCATAAAAGCCAAAGTAGAGGGAGATAGGGGCTCATGTGTAAATATTTATGTAAATAAAATAAAGATATTTTCCTCACCAAAAATATGCTTGTAAATACTTGTATATATTTATAAAACATAAAAACAAAAGAAAAAGTTAAAAATAAAAAAGAACTAAAACACCCCTTTCATCATGTACATAAACCACTCCTATGTATTTATTTAACCTTATAAATAAATAAAATTAATTTCCAAAACTTTTGTAAATATTCTATGTTAAATAATGTAAATAAATAAAATAAAAACAATCAAAACAAAAATCAAATAAAAATAACAAAATTAAAAAAATACAAAAATATATTGTACATATACCTTGTATATAAATGTACATACCTATTTATTTTACCTATGCAAATAAATCATAAAAATAAAATAAAAATACCTTTTTATTCCTTATTTTATTCTATAAATAAATAAAATATAAAATGGGAATAAAATTGCATAAAAATAATAATTAAAAATCAAAAAAATCAAAAACCCTAATTGTGTACATATACCTATATAGTACATACTATGTATATACCTTATTTTTATTTCCAAAAATTAATTAAAAATCACTAAAAAATAGAAAAAATAAAACAAAAATATTTTGTGTTTTGAGTTTTTGCAAATTCGGCCCCTAGCTACACTTATTTGTCACTTCAAGATCCAGCCACGTGGCCGAATCCCATTGGGTCCTGGGGATGTTGACCGCCCGGTCAACTACCCCCCCCCCCCCCCAGGACCACCTTCCGCGGATACAAGCGCCCGACCCGATTTCTCGCAATTATACCCGCTTGATCCGACACCCATTTCCCTAAACCCAGGGTCCGAATCCTTAATCGTTCATCCGACATCCTCGCCGGAGCCGCTCCCTCAGGATCCGCGCGCTCCTGAGCTTGCCCGGACCCATCTTTCTCGGACCCCTAGCCGTATAAAGCTGCAGCTCCGCCACCTCCTCTCTCCATCTTTGGCTAGTTGTTTCCTCCTCCTGTGAGCTCTAGAGCAACCGTGAGAGTGACAGCTCGTGTCTGAGCCTGTCGAAGCGAGGAGAGGGAGCTTCGCCATCGATCCGGCGAGCACAGCCGCCGCAGCTCCGCCACCCGCGTGAGCTCCGAGCCTCGGAGCGAGACGATCCTTGAGGCGACGACCAGGAGCTTCCCCAGCTCCTCCCCAGTCTCTCCGACCACCCAGGTATCCCCTTAGGCTTCCCATTTCCTTTGATTTCCATTTTCGCCCAAATCGCGTCGCCGTCGTATATCTCTGATTCCGACCACTCCGTCACCCCTATCGATCATCGGAATCGACCATCGCCTTCGCCATCTCCTCACGCACCTTCTTCACCCATTCGCCCAACCCAGCTCGCACAGGAGCTGGGAACCGAGCTTCTCCGTCCACCACCTTCGCCGGAGCTCGCCATCCCGACGCATCAGTCACCCCCACTTCGCCTAACCGGGTCGAGGCAATTTGCCCTCGACCCATGAGTCTTCTGGTTCACTTTTCAGGTCGAAACGAGGGCCATCTGAGGCCCTTAGTCATCCAGCCAGGAGACCCAGCTCCGCCGACCTCGCCCGAGCTCCTCGGAGCTCGGCTCGATCATCGGAGCCCACCGGCAGACGCGGGAGCCTTCCACGATTCTTCTCCGACCTTCAGAGGGCTCCCAGGAGGAGCACCGCGCATGCACGAGCCCGGCGAGTCTCGCCGGGGGCTTGTTCTTCCAGCATCCTCCATCGCCGTCCGATCGCCCCTCCCGCTCCAGTTTCAATCAGAGCCGTTCATCTCCGGAGCGTCCAGCATCGTCCGATCTGAGAAGGCGACATCCGGAGCGCCCACCGTCAGCAGCCGTCCGATCTCCACGTGGCGCGCATCCAGCCCATCCGCTTAATAAAGGGTAATTTACCCTTAGGCCCTGTCTTTATTTTAATTTCGTTTTAGTCCTGTAAATATCAAAGTCAGTTGTTAAGTTTTAGGTGTATTTGCATAGTGGACCCCTTAGCTTTATTCTATTTGCATTTATACCCCTGCCAGTTGTGGACACGTGCATCGACACGTGATATTTTGGTTTATTTGCAATAGAGACCCATGTAGTTCTGGATGTTATTGAATGAATGAAATCTTTTACTTATTTGCATTTATACCCCTGTGCGTGATTTATTTCCACATGTGCGTGATATTTTGGGTATTTTGCAGATAAGCCCCTGGACTTTTGGTACTTGTTACCAATAAGTCCTCGGGACTTATTTTTATCACATTTGGGTCCCTGAGTGCCCCAGGCACGCGCGTGGCGCGTGTTTTGCTGGGTATTTTGCACCAGACCCCCCAGAACTTCGGGTATTTGCACTTTGGTCCCTGTGCACAGTGCTCCTCTTTTATTCTTGAATAAAATATCAAATCACCTCTAAATCCAACGAAAATTTGACACATGGCTCCTGCCATGGTGTAGGATTTTTGTGGATTTTTGAGGACATTTTTTATTTAGTTTGATATTTTTAAAAATTCAAAAACCTTCATTTTTGTCACTGTCTAGTTTGAAAAATCACAAAAAATATAAAAACTCACTTAAAAATTCTATAAAAATTGTCTACTGTTTGTTTTACTTAGTTTGATTTTCTAGCCAATTTTGGCTATTTTTCGTTGTTAAAAACCACTAAAAACTTAAAAACACTTAAAAACCCATAAAAATTCTAGTAAATAAATTAAAAATCCAAAAATAATAAAATTGGTATCTAAATTTTCCTTGTTTTATCATCTTTACAGGAAAATTACCTCCAGGCCATTTTAAGGCCCTTAGATATTTTATCTAGGGCTTTTTGGCTCGGCTGAACAGTACCCACTGTTTGCTTGACTTTTTGATTTTTAGAAAATAAAATAAACATCAGAAAATTCTCAAAAAATTCACCAAAAACACTACAAAATATAAAATACATAAAAATATTTTTATTCCAATTTTTGGTTGATTTTTGATGCTTTGAATAAATTGTTGAAGTGTGCTTTTCCTTGCTTTTCTTTATTTCCTAATTACTTAAAAATCCAAAAAAAATATAAAACAAATTAAAAACCACCAAAAATATTTTGTTCTTTTGTTCGCTTTCTTTTTACTACTTCGTAGGCCTCACAGCCAACCCGTGCTCCTTGAGTTCGACCCTGGGTGCTATACCAGGTTAAACCCATAGCAGGACCGCTATTCGTGTTTTGATCGATTTTATTTTCATTAGTGGTTCAATTTTTCTTGATCAAGTGCATCTGAGTGACCGAGGTCGCAATGACCTATTTAGTACCTTTACCTTAGTCGCTCGGATTTTCGCTCGATCATGCTCCTCTTCCTCCAAGTTCTCCTCAGGTAGAGACTTGGAAGTTCCTTCCTTCTGTGCTCGTGCCCGATCAGGTATGGTCACGGTCCTTCCGCTCCTGAGGGACATATGATTCACATTATCGTACGAAAGGATCTCATGTTCAGATAAATAGTTATCTGAATAGTATACCTGATCTCGAGGTCGGTTCTGGCCATGGAGTATGTTTTTGGGTTGGCCTGAACCTGTGCGGGAATCGGGGTCTTTGGCACCATCTGTTGGTCCTGGGTACGAGAGACACGATTAATATCGGTTCTCATATCCAGATAATCATTCTGCATCTGTTGGACCCTATCAGACAGGGTTTGGATCGCCAAGGTGAGGGACTCCAATTCAGTGGGCTGGGCTGGCTGATGTGCAGACGAGGTTCTGTATTGGACTTGCTGGCCATGTCGATATTGTTGCTGCTGATGGGATGGTGCTGGCCCCTGCTGATAGGTGCGCTGCTGCGGCTGGTACTGTTGCGGCTGGTACCCTTGTTTTGGCCTGGACTGAAAGCGCGGTGTTGGAACGGGCCTGGTTTCTTGGTAGGCTGGGGATGAACAGTGAGACTGATCCTTCCCCATTTCGACCTGCCTGACAATCGGGTCACGGCTATACCAAAGCCCGTTGATCTCGTACACTTGCGGAGGCTCCTCGTATCCCGTCTCTACTTGTGGGGGTGCATGCTGGTCCTGCTGGGTGTAAGTCTGATCCCAGCTACTCTGAGACCCAGGTGCCTGTTCATGTACAAGATGGACTCGATGTACAGGTACAGGTGGTGCAGAAGGGGCAGGTAGCTTGATCTTAGCTACCTTCTCAGAAAGTTCCTCCACTTGCTTCGGTAGACGTGAGAGAGACTCAAGTTCCGCGACTCTCTTGTGGATCTGCTCGACCATGGTGAGCTTGTCGGCAATCATCCCCATGCTAGGGATGAGGTCCTCAGTCAGATCCGCTACAGTCCTTCGGGTTGTCTCATTGGATAGGATTGATGGAGACAACTGATAGGCCCTGGTGGCCTGCGACCTACCGGTTTCCGCCATCTGCTCTAGGATCTTCCATACGGCATGCTCGTTTTTGTTCAGATAGCTTCCTCCACAGGCGGCACTGACTAACCCCTGCATCTTTGGGGTTAGACCACAGATCAAGGTCTGGACTAAGATCGCCTTTGAAATGCCGTGGCAGGGGCATTTCTGTACTAGATCATTGAACCTATCCCAATCGTCATGGAAAGGTTCACTAGGTCCTTGGGCGAAGCTGGCGATCTTCGTTCTCATCTGGTTTGTCCTACTGAGAGGGTAGAACTTTTTCAAGAATAGGTCCTTGAACTGCATCCAGGTATTGCATACCACCCCTAAGTTTTTCAACCAATGAGCAGCCTTATCACCTAAGGCAAAAGGGGTGGCCTTCAGCGGAATATAATCTTGGCCAACATTGGGATGGCTAAGATTGTTGCACACCAACTCGAAGTCACGGAGGAAAGTGTATGGTTCTTCATTAAGGTTTCCGTTGAACTTCGGAAGCAGACTAAGGAAGTGGGGTTTCAGCTCGAATGCCTGGGCGGGAACTGCAGGTGCCAACCAGTTGTGAATCTCGTTCTCCGCCGGGTTGTAGGTGTCGACCATTGGTCGGTCGATTCCTTTTGCTACTATAATCTGTCCCATCCGTACCGTGAGATCTGCATTCTTCTGTTCGGCTTCAGCGAGGCGAGCAAGAATCTGTTTTATTTGTTCCTCATCCGGTGGTACTTTTGGCGGCATCTCGTCCTCTAGTCCTGGGGGGAAAGTAAGGTCGATGTCAGAGGATAAATCAAGGAATGGATTACCGAGGCGATGATCTTCCTCGATAATCTCGGAGGAGATGAAAGGGTTGGTTTGAGAGTTACCACCCTGAGTATGAGGGAACCAAGACTCAAGAGGGTCATGAGTCCTGGGTGGTCCAAGGTGCGCTTGGGCCGATGAAGACGAGTTGCTTGGGGGACTCATAGAGAGATCAGTGAATAACGCGTCGAGATCTCCCCAGTTACTCATCTTGATGTGGCAAGAAGAAGATAGGGTTTTACTCCTACCTGAAGCAAGCAAAATCAATCCAAAACCCTGGGTTCACACTCAACACAGTGAAGGACTCGTAATCGAGTCCGATTAATCTTGTAATTTTTAAGTGTGATTTTTCAAACAAGATATCAAGGATTACGCGGCCTATAGGGAAGTCGGCTTAGAGCCGGATGCGTCTTCCCTGTTTATCCTGTCGCCTAAGATACCGTCGATCCTCCCTTTCTGTGCTCCTATCCGGAGTGGGGACTCAATGACGTGCCCCTATCTACCTGCAAGCAGGCGGAGGCTGACAAAGCTAGGCCTTGTCACAGAGTACCGCTGGTTCGCCCCTATCTACCTGTGAAAGCGGAGGCTACTTGGTACTTGTCAATGAGCTTAAAAATATCCCACTCGTGATATTTGCTAAGATCAGTTGGCTTGTGATATGGAAGGCGGGGATTTGGGCTCTGCCTTAAGGTGTTCACACACACTCAAGTACCCTCACTCAGCCTGAAAACAGGGTCGGGGATTAATCTCCCGCAAATAATTTTCAAATTTTATTCCTTTTTTTTGGTCAATACTGTTTAGTAGTCCCGATTTTAAGTTAAGTTATCACTGATTAAGTCCACCACACAGCACGCCTATCGGACAATCCCAATTTCCGTTTAACTAAATGTGAAAATCAGAGGGAGAAATCGAGAAAAAGCCGATGCAAGATAAAACAATGATGTTATGCTGAGTTCAGGAGACTTACAGTGATCCTTTCGCTTTTTGTGCAGGATGCAGAACAGAATTGAAATTTTATCTAAATGCAAATGCAGGCGATGAAAGCCGCTCTTAGACAGACAGTTCTATTAGCGTGAAGAACAGTTTAATTTGGCTAAGTATTGCGGTCTAAGTGCGTCTTTTAAGTGATCTGTGTGGTCCTAATGATTACGAGCACAAGCAATTCCTAGATTGGCTCAGGGAGCCGCTAGTGCAAGCTAAGTTACAATTCAACCACACAGCACACGGGGACACGTTTCCACTATTTTTACACACGCGAGAACCCGAACGGGAACCGCTGGAAAAGATGCGAAAAATGTGGAAATAAATGAATTACAGGTTCTCTCAAATCACTCAAACTAATTCGAATGCGTGTTCCTCGAAGCGACTTTGACTCCAGTGTCCCTCGCACAAAAACAAGTTGAGGTCAGATAAAGAACGACGCAAAAATGCAAAAATTTAAAAGGCAGAGAAATATTCACAAGAAAAACCGGGGGTCAGACTACCCGGGGAAAGAAAATCAAGCACTCAGAATTTCACCAAAAATTAACCTAAGCCGTGTCTCCCCGGCAACGGCGCCATTTTGACTGCCCGCCCGCACCCTTAGTTAATTCGGTCAGATTAATGTCCAGATTAATGTTAATCATTCATTGTAGTCGGATACGAGAGGCTAGTCAAAAACCACTTTAATTAGATTCGAGTTAATTTCAAGCGGCAAAATTTTTTTACTTGGTGAAGTCCAAGGTCGAACTCAGGGAGGCAGCTGTCTCCTTAGGTTAAATTTTAGCAAAATCCAAGTGTGAGATTTTCAGAGAAAATATTTTTGGTCTTTTTTTTCTATTTTCTATGCAGACACATGCAATCCGCAGGCCAATATAACAATTAATTCAATGAAGATATCAAATGAAGTCCAAAAATTCTGAAAATTGGCCAGATGATTGATTATGATTAAAATGAGGTGCCCTAAGTTTTTTGGATTTTTCAGACAATAAATGGGTTTACTGGGAATTAAATATGCAGACAGGGTGATTTTCAATATTTAATTTTTAATAAATACCAAACCACAATTTTTTCAAGAACTAAATTATCCTAGATGGCATAAAGGATAAGGGATCCAGGAAAATTGAAAGATCTGAATTTCAATGTAAAATGGATTAATTAAAATTTAAATAAGAAAATCACTCAACAATTTATTTAGGCCTCGATATGTGTGCAAATGACATGAAATTTTTATGGTATGTTAAGAATACTGTCCTTAAGCTACTGTGAATTTTTGATGATTTTTGGAAGCACAAAGAATTAACTACAAATTAAAAGGTGTCACTGGGCAAAATATGTCAAAAATGCACCAATTAATTCATTAATAATTCTACTGAAATTACAAAAATGTGACACACGGACCAATAGACAGAGGACAAGTTTCTCAACAAAATGCAATTTTTAGATTTGCAAAATGATGTAAAATGCGACCTAGAGATTCGTGCAAACACAAGGGTATAAATGCAATACAGGAAAATAAAAATACAATAAGCAAATATGCAAACAGGGACTAAAATGCAATTACCTATAATGTTGGGGACTCAAATGCAATTTCTCCAACAAGCACGTGCTCCTCACGTGGGCTCAGCTTCACAGGGACCTTTTTGCAAATATGGAAAGTCCCGAGGGCCTCGGTGCAAAATTCCCAGGCCGCACGTGCTCCTCACGTGGGCAGCCTAGGCTCGGATGGTTGCGGAGGCTCGGGCTAGGCTCAGCGCTTCTGGAGGTCTGGAGTGAGGCTCGGACGACCCGAACCTAGGCTCGGAGAGGAGGCTCGGGCCGAGGCTACGTGGTAGGCTGAGGACCCTTGGATCGAGCTTGATCCAACGGTGATCTGGGCGTCGATGAAGATGGCGACGTGGCGTGCTCACAACCGTGCGATCCCGGTGACGATCGACGGTAGCTGTAGCTCAGGCGGATGTTGACGTGGTTGTCTATGGACCGCTGGATCTAGATGGATCCAACGGTGATGTGCTGCTTCGGTTGGGGACGACGTGGATGGCGCTGGTCCGTTCGATCAAGATGATCGAACGGTGACTGTTCTTCGTCCTCAACGGTCCTCCGCCACCTGCGGAGGAGTTGGCGGTTCTCCGCTGTAGCGGGCTTGGCTCCGCCCGATCCTCCTAGCGTCGGTGAAGCTCTCCGGGGGTTCGGAGATATCCCGGAAGATGCGCGGCAGTGCGACGAAGCTCCAGGTGCCTTCAGGAGTGGAAGAGGGATGCTGGAGCACCGTGGCGATGAAGCTCCGAGTTGGCTCCGGCGAAGTTCCGTTCAGTGAGCAGAGGAGTACCTGCAAGTGTTAGAGAAGGAGCCGAAGCTCGTGCGTGCGCTCGTGAAGGTGGGAGAATGATTGGCGAGGCCTAAGGCAAACGGAGGTGGCCTGGAGACGGTGCTCCGGCCAAGTGGCGGAGCCGGGGATCGATGGATGGTGGAGTGGAGTGTCTGAAGGTGCAGAGGGGTCAGCGAGGATGAGAGCTCCGTCACGGAGCTCGGCGGAGTAAAATGGAAGCGAGAGGATGACCGGAGGCGGCGAAGAAAAATCGAGAAAAACGAAGAAGAAAAGAATCGAAGATCGGAGGTGGATGGAGGGATTTACCTAGGGATCAGAGCTCGGTCTTGAGTTCCAAGGTCGTCGCTCTAGGGATCGGTAGGGTCCCGAGCTCGTGCAGCTACTCGGAGGAGTGGCTGCGACACGGCGGCGGTGCCGTGGATCTCGCCGGAGAAGAAGCCCTTCTTCGCTGAAAGGATCGTCGAATTGCTATCACCAAATGGAGGATCTGAGCTCAGGGAAGCTCTCTGGGGTGGCGGATGTTGCAAGGGGGAGCGGGCCGCGTGGCGCAACCAGAGGGCGCCACGTGGCCTGCTGTGAGTGGCTGGAAGAAGATACATGTGTAGAGAGAAGAGGGGGGCGAATTTGGAAAAACTCAAAACATGAAAGTTGTAGATCTCGATGAGATCTACAAGTTTCATGTTGACCAAAGACGGAGATGAAGTCAAATATGATACATAAATACAAAGATACAAATATACATATATGTAGTATACAAAGTGGCCCAAAAACCCAACTTTCTCATACGAGCTCCAAATTGGATGAAATTAGTCTCATTTTAAAGGTCTTTTATTGTGTAGTATTCTAAGAGTAAGTAGACCTAGTTCGGAGTTTGTATGAGGGATTTATGTGCATTTTAGTGTACAGGGGTTCTAGGGCTTTATTGATTAATTTACAAGGGGGATATTTGGCATTCTTCCCTATATTATTAACTAAGGAGTACATATTATAAGGAAGAGGTTATTTTAGTGAGTGGATATTTTACAAGGGATTTTGGCTTCTTATTTGAATGCAAATGGACTGCTAAAATGAATGTATTATGTGTGTATAAATGATTGCTATTTATGCATTATAAAGGGAAATATGCCTCTATTTACTCGGGAACAAGGCTCTATTTTTGACTCTTGAAGTGATGAATCACATATTCATCAATAAGCCACGTTAAAGTATCTGGAAGTAAATGATTCACTCTAAATACAAAAATATAACTTACACAAGTTTGATGTTAAAAGTAGTGAGCACATTTCATTAGATACTCAAACCGTAGTAAAACTTAAATAGTTTTAATAAGAACACACTGCTTGTGGAAGAAACAATGCACATACAGTTCGATAAAAATACATGAGGGCATGAGGGATATACACTTGTCGCTATAGCAATATCCACATAGAAATTTATTCACAAATCACAGAGATAGAATAATAACAAACCACAAAGTACACAATGATTTTTACGTGGAAACCCAAGCAGATGAAAATCACAACTCGGAAACCATACTCTAAGATTTCCCCTTCGCACTCTTGGCGATGTTTATTTCCACTATTCTAGCACTTCTTGAAATTGAGGATTGCACAAGCTATCGTACAATCAGTACCCCACATTATAAACTCACCTGACGTCTCGTGGTCCGGGTTACCCGTTTACACAACATTCATGTCATTTAATTCACGACATTTCGCATCGAGTACAGGGAAATTTTTTTGCGAATTGATTGATGTTCATGAAGGTTATGGGGAAAACCTTAAGCACATCACGAAAGCATGAAGTTCACATCATATGCGATCGGGATCAACTAGTCATACTAGTTGCTCGGAGCACCAGAATTTAAAAAATTTTAAATGATGAAACCACATGATCCGAGAACACTTCTCGAATCGTTTCAACAAAACCACAAACAAGATATAGGAATACCTATTAAAGCATGGTTGCAATCATGCCTCTAAAGATGGAGACCTCATGTCTCAAGCCTGATCTAACAAGGGAGATGCTTGCGAGCATGTTATTGAAACACAAGCTCCTGGCAATCCAAGTTGATAATCCAAATGGTAGATCTCCTAATCTCCTCAAACAAGATCCGGCATCTTCTTCATGAACAAGGGACACCGAAGGAGACAGAGATCCACAAGCAGTCAAAGCAGCAGCACAAAGACATACCGACGACAACGATTCCTCTCTAGGGTTTAGAGTGGAACGTTTTTCAAGGGAGAAAGAGAGAGGGCACATTTGTAATGATGAGAAAGAGAGAGATGCTACTCAATTGTTGTAAAAATGAAGATCTAGGTTTGTTTCTCCTTATATAATATTTTGGGAGTCCATGGATCTCAATCCATGGACAATACAAATCCAATGGTTGAGATTGATTTATGTTTCTTTCAATGGCCATGATCTTATTGTAAAATACAACAATAACTAATTTAATATAATACATATTACATAATAATCAATATAAATTGATTTTAATTAAATCAACCAATCTTGGAGAAATATGAAGGAGGCAAGCCTCCTTCCATAAGGTGGTGGACGACCACTAATCCAATTAGGACTTGGTAGCCGTCCACCCTCCCTACTTGGAAGGAAGCATCCTTATCTTATTTCATGAAATTCATTATTACATGATTTTCTCAGTAATTTACAACAACACTTGTTGCAAATTTATTCATAAATAATTCATAATTATTTTGTGAATCATCTCATGAAAAAATTGTGAATTACATTCACACATCAAAATAAAATGTAAATTACATTTTCAATGAAATATTCAATGTGAATCCAATTCACATCAACATTTAAATTATAAATTTTATTTACAAATAGCTCTATCTAACATATTACAAATCACATTAATAATTAATATGGATAGTGTTATCCATATTATTCATATCCATGATAATTAAATCACAATTAATATATTTGATCATCATTCTCATGCATCTAAATAATATGAATCAAATTCACATTATTCATGATAATTAAATCACATTTATTATATCCAAATGCTTGGATACATATTCAAGAATAATGCACTTTCTCCGTGGTACTTGGAGATAAGGACATGTCGATTAAACGTTTCTACATATAGTGACTTGGATATTGAGATCACATCTCAAATATAGATCTCGGGGACCTCCCATAGATGTTTGATTAAATCGAACCCATAAATATAATCTTCTCATTGTATTTGAATCACATCCATATCACTGTCCAATATTTGGACCAAGATTAGATTGCTTCTCTACTAAGAGGAATCACTAAAATCCAAACATGTTTCATCACTCCCTTGGAATGGATGCATCATGGTTATACAATCATTTATGATCACATCACCCTTAGATATTCCTAATACATGGACATCCTGCATACTGGAAGACCTAGAATAAACCCAAAGTTTTAGATTTTATTTAGAATGTCTTCTTCAGGATTTTATCATTAAGTTTCTCATTTGATCATTGGGAGTTGGTATCGATCATATACTTTCCAAAAGCATATATCATACCCAGGTATTGATTATATACTTTCCAAAAGCATATATCAAACCTACAAATTCAATCAAGCTTTTAGATGATAATGTATGGAATTTGATCCCAATATCTCATGAGTGAGCTCATGTCTTTTGGTTCAGTAAATGAACATGTATGACCCCTTTAAGAGATGGTATTACTCATATGTGCTTGTATGCACACCAGCTCATCGGTGTATAGACCTTGATTAGATCATCAACCGATCGATCTACCAAATCTACATACTCAAATATATAGTAACACAGCTGTCTTTGTTCATAGGATGCTTGCCTATATTGTGACAGTATATGATATAGGTCTTGGTTATCTCGATCTTGTTAATTCAACTCTTTGACCCAACTTATCTAACACCTCTGAATCTCTATTACTATGCAGAGGACCTACATCAAGAGGTCAGTTAGATATTAACCTTTAGAGAAAGGATTTCCATCTCCTTCTTAAGCAGGAGATCCTCTCTTAACAATCACTTGACGGTGCTTGATGAGTCCTCAATCTAACTCTATAGATATCATCCAAGTACCAACCTCTATGAATCAATATTTGAATAAACAACTATATGATCATTAATAGAGCCATAATACATAACCCTAATTGTACTAAGGGATCTATTATGCAAATTAGTTATTCTTCATTTCAGATCAAGTAATGATTGCAAAAACATTTATTACATAATGGCTCATCGTGGGCTCGCATATCCAACAATTCACAATAATTGAATAAACCACATACAATCACACGCCACCATAAGAAGATATGCATTTTATAAGATAAACATTTCCAACAAAATATTCAAAACAAGTATCAAGTCCCATATAGCATAACTTGTATAAAAAGAGAATTAAATTTTAATATGTGTATCTAAAAAATCTAGCAAAAGTTAGTGCAAGCACAATAAAAAGACAACTATAAGAGATTATATCATGTATACTTCCAAAAATATGTCTCTTCCTATCTAATAAAAGTTAGGAATCTCATCTCCGAAGCTACTCTACTAGAGGTGCCTTCCCATACATCCACGTTAGGGACAAGGAGACATTAACAATTGTTGAGTAAAAGCATTTCATATTGAAATTAACATGAATTTAAGTGGGTTCAAAATAAGAGAAGCAAGTAGATGGGCAATGATAACATATATGGAATTAACTACTTGCATAAGAATAAGGTTATCCAACAACACGTGACTCTAAGACTTGTCCAGGTTCTAATACCAACACTAACCACCCATAACACTAACATACTCTCTCACTCACAACACTCCAACAAACACTTAGCAGATTCATTTCTTAATTATGAGACGATGTGGGCGTAAGAGATCTAGAGATAGGTCATGTCCTTCCATTGATTCTTTTGTAGAATGTAGTGATGGGTATCATTAAGATGTAGATGATTGATGATGATTTCCATGTCATGATCTTTTACTTCACCAAACCCTAATGGTAAAATAATAATCAAACTTAAGTGACCAAGAAGCCCCTTATAAGGGACTCATTTGTCTTGCTCCCTCAGTGGAAGGGCGGCCCAAGTAGGAGCTAGGCCAAACTGCAACTACGTCCCCTAAGATGGATGGGAGAAACTCTCTGGTTCGAGTCAACTCCACTTTGGCATGAAGTAATGTACAAATGGGAACAAAGAAACTCGAAGAAAAACCAAGGGTCCTCCTACCTAATAGAAACTCATGGCCAGTGGGATAGGTCAAGTGAAGGCACATGGATCCCAATGAAGCGGAAAAACTGCGAGCTCGCGATAAAAATCAGGGAAGGGACAGAGATCCTAGACCCGTGCACAAGGCGATTTCTTCCTAGTCTGGGCATCCTAAATTCAACCCAGTTGAAGGTCACCATACCCTCACACGATCAGATGTAAGGGGCACCTCGACCGACATAAATGTTTGTCATCGTTGATTCTCACAAACCAATTATCCAATTCAACATCCATCAATTACATTGGAACAAAGATATATCAACATGCAAAATAAATAAAAATGACTAGTGTGTAGGAAGAATAAAAAAGTCAAGTTCCCAGAGTACTTCATATATCTAGAACCCCAAGTCAAACCAAGTAGTAATAATGAAAGTTATAAGTTGCTATAGTACTCATGTGTGCAAGACAATAAAATGAAAAGAACAGAATTACAATATTGAAACCTATGAAATGTGGTATTAACATCATCATTCCCATGAGAGAAAAATGGATGCAAACTCTCACTATAGATCATCTAAATCTTCATTTTAACATTCACATATGATAAAAATGTTCAGAAAATACATCAATAACAACAATACGGGTGGAGTTAGCTCGGTACCTTTGTGCCCTAAAAATAGAGGATTGCCAAAAGTAGGAGAAGAAGATGTAGTTGACCATCACCGTTGGTTGTCGCTGCCACTCCAGAGTCACTGTCGGTGTGCCTCTACACTCGTCGGTGCACGAGGGAGGAGGGAGAAAGAGGTGGTGGTGGACAAATGGAGAGGGGGAGGTCAGGTTGTTGGGAAATGGAAAGGGGAGGGGGTTTTGTTTGTGCAATGGAGAGGGGAGGGGGGTTTCACGCGAGAGGGAGAAATTGGAGGAGGGGTGTGTGTCTTATATATTTATATTATTTTTATTTCTCATTTCCACCATCAATGTAATACCCGAATCATCCAATTGACAGCCCATGTTCCCAATTCGTGCATGTAATGGTCTGTTTCGATCATATCAGAGTGACAATGAATATGAGTTCAATATCCATATTTTTCTGACATTAGATGAGTCCATAAATCAAGATAAAACGGTTCTGATTCCCTCATTAAACTTTGTGTTTAAATGTGATCAAACAACCTCTGATTGATGGACGATCAATTCCATTGGTTCTGGTTTGTTGAGACAGAGCTAGTGATGATCTCCTTATCCCTTTGTTGTCTAGATCATGTCATGAGATTTTTCAATGAAACAAGGTACAATTCGATCGGCTTTTGTTAGTTGTACCTGAACGAGACTTGATCCGTGATCTATGGATCGATCCGAGCTTGCTGGACATTAATCAGATTTTGATTGGGTCACACGGATCCAAGTCAAGTGGAATTTGGGTTCGAAATATGGTGGCTTGGACCCGAGCATTGCAAATATAAAAACCTCGAAGGAAGTCTCATCCTCGAGACTCGTAAGGTTGGAATGACTAAATGCTCTATCTAGGTCTTGTCTGTGATTTCCTCCCATAAAAACCTCAAAGGATTTCGAACCCATAAAAATCTCAAAGAGAAAACAAGCGATATCATAAATCATATAATCAAATGGACTTCTAATGAGAGTTACCTAATAAGAGTTGTGGGTACCGCACCTGCATGTCTACTTTGGTCTCCCGTATCGCCTCTTTGATACCCTATAGGTGTCATAGGACTTAGACTAGGGGAATCTTCTTATTGTTGATAAATCTCATATTTATCATCAATATTCATCATTATCATCACTATTATTTAAGATTATCATTAAGATTCATTGAAAATTGACATTAATTAATAATTATGTGTTGTAAATAATTGACCTTAATTAATTTATATTATACAACCATGTTATTACGCTATTATCTTATGTATTTATTTCTTATTAAAAATCAAATAAAAATTAGTATAATATTGTAAATAAATTAGTTAATATATAATAATAATAATAGAAATTTGTTCTACATTAATTTAAATTGTATTTAGTTTTTATCTATGTATAAATTACCTCTGATCTCTTTGACATTTGCATGACATGTTTTTAGGTTTTCTTTTCAAATTCTTTCTCTAGATTTACTCTATATTTATTCAATTATTTAATTTCTTATTGAGTCACATGACGCCACCATGGCTGCCCACGTGGCTACGCCTTGTCGCTTGTTGGGAAGCATTGTAATTATCTCTAAACGACTTCATGAATCATCGGTTTTCGATTGCATTACGTTTTTGACTTTATCCCTCAGTTTTTATCAATTTAAGGAAAAAGGAAAAAAGAGATTGTGCGTCAGGCAATGCTTGTGGTGACATTAATTCAAAGTGATAGCCAACACTAAAACCGAGACTGAATTGATGCAAGTTGACCTAATCTAATTTGGAATAAAATCAACCTTGTATTACGAGCAGTAAATCCCTCATTCTTTGCAGGTACTTACCCCCAGATAAAGTGGGTGACAACATAGCCATAAGTAATAGAGACAAAAATCCTTGGACTTGTGGCCTAAGCACTTGGACTCACTTTTAGGGTCATGTTATTGATGCAGCACTTGTCTTCGACCCTTAGAAGAAGTAGTCTTGTTTCTTGTTTGTGCGTTCCACCGACTTGAACTTGAACTACCTTAAGTGACTACACCTGTGAGCTTGTATAAGATTGTTTTGAGTCACTAAACTAACATAGACAAGATAATAAGGTCATCATCTCTGGCCTTCAGTGTCGAGTTGGTGAACCAATTCATGGGTTTGTATTAATTGTTTATGTGAGTTACTTAGCACATTCACTTGCCTAGTAGTAATAGTTACTTTTTGGTATCGAGCGTACTCCATTCTCATATCTTTTGAAAGTCGAAGATGGATAATTGGTCGGATATTTGCTCGGACTTTGCGACCACAACAATGAATTGCCCAAATATCACATCTTCACAGGTCATGTCCCCTTATTCTTCTTTAAATGGGCCATCTTGATTTAGAGATGACATTTGTTTCGAACTGGTGTATCATGATTCACTCCTTGGGTGTGTGATGACACTCGATTTCATGATCTTAATTTGCCAATATTAAACCCCTTTTAATTTAATGTTAATAAAAACCAGATAAAACATTGTATATATCTGAGTCATAAAATAAATTAAATATACAAAAAAATAACAAAAGCGAAAATCGTAGTGTTTTATACCCTTAAAAATGCTCACAAAAATATTTCTCCCTTCATTTGACCTCGTTTCGATTTTTGGTCAACTGAAACTTGTAGTATCTACAACTTTCATGGTTTTACATTTTTCCAAATTCGGCCTTCTTCTCCCTCATTTTTCATATTCTTTATCTGAATAACCTGATTGGGCCACATGGTGATTTCTGGTTGCGCCATGTGGCCTACTTCCTTGTGCGCCACACACCCTCCATCCGCCACCGTTCGATCATCTTCTTCTCCTTCCATCCCAACCATTCTTTCCTGCACCCAATCTCCACCGTTCGATCAACCATTAGATAGAATCTCACCCACCTGCCAGCACCTCTTTCTCCTCCTGCCACGTGGCAACCTCCGTCACCGCTCGATCTTCTCCATTCAGCTCTCATCTTAGTCATTGTCTCCTGCTAGGATTCTCCACCCTTCGATCATCTCCAGATTACATCTGGGTTGTTCGTTGCCGCCTGCCTTTCGTCATGACACGTGGTGCTCTCTTTAGTCTTCGATGGTGTCCTCATTAATCTAATCCAAATCGTTTATGAGTGCCCATTTCTCGACCGTTGGATCACGAGATCCAACAGCCGTGACTCCGTTCTACCTCCAGATGCCCTTCTCTCTCCATAATCTCAACTTCGAGAGTCTCTCCCCTTTCCCATTTTCGCCAACTCCTCAACCTTCCCCTCATCTTCCTAACCACTCCACGGTCAAGCCCCCACTTCCTTCTTCCCCGTGAGGCCCATAACTTTCCACATTCCCCCAACCTTACTACGAAGCGACCCTTCAAACCACGATGCACACCACTTATTTTCCCCTTCAAATATATCCTTGACGGCATCAAATAACCTTGTCCACCTTGTACGGGGGGCTCCGCCCAGGCCCTCTTCGCCTCCCCCTGACAGGGGGAGGCCAGATCGAAGGTAAGAACAAGGTGGCACCTCCAGTGAGGCCCTAGGCCATGGTAGGACTAGCCCCCTGATGCTCGCTCGTCGGCAAGCTACTCCGAGGGGTCGTTGGAGTCCACCGGTGACCTGAGTTCCCCTCATAGTTCAACATAAACCGTCGCATTCACCAATTTCCTACAGGTAAGCTCTCGATCTATATTTGCATTTTCTTTTGATTTCTTCTATTTTATTAGGCTAATCCACATGCTTCCACCATCCATTGTTCATCCCCCGCGCTTCATCACGCTTCCACCCCCTTCGTGCACCCCTCCGATAGCCGTCTCCCTTTCTCCATGGCCTGTTCACCTCCATCCCACCTCTTCTCCACCTCGTCGGAGACACAGCTTGATCTCTCATCTCTACACTCTCCTAATACCCCATTTCATCCACAAGCACCCACATATGAACGCTTCGGCAATTATATTAGAGATTGGAGAGATTGGAGAGACTGCCAGAGAGTAAAACTACCGTCCGATTGGAGAGATTGGACGGTCCACAATGAGCCACGCCACCACCATAACAATTTACAGCTATCGCCTGATCTCCTTGATCGGATGGTTCACATGAGTCCACGTCGATGTCTCGAACCTCCACTCCACTCCTCCAGGTGCGGAGTATCCGAACCTCGACTGAGCTTATGCAGGAAACACGTGACTCGAGCCGTCACCCGAGCCTTCCCCGAGTCTGCGATGGACACCGAACCTTACCCCACGTGCCTGGTCACATGTAGGCTGGTCTATTTACGGGGAGGCCCCTCGTCCTTCTTCAAATTGCACTCAGGTCCTGACATCACATGCAAACCACGTGCATATGGGGTAAATTGCACCTGACCCCCTATGGGTTTTAATTATTGCAATTTTACACCTGTGTGTGTAGGAAAATTATAGGGAAGGCATCGTGACTTTTCATATTTACTTTTAGATCCTTCCAGTGATCTATTTGTAGTATTTCCTATTTATTTTGCATGTTTTCTGGTGTTTATGCTCATGAACTCGTTCGTTGATATCTTGAGCATCCGAGCTTCGTTTGAGTTGATTTTAGTTGCGTTTCGAATATTGTTTTGTTATCTTTCTAATGGCATGACTTGTTCTCTGGTTCAACACTCTTGATTTAAATGATTATTTTTATTAATGTAGTGTCTTTTATATAGCATTTTCTTAAGCCTTGTATTCATGCATCAATGAAATTTTCTTTAATAATTGAAATTGAAGTTGATTACCATTACTCAACAATTGTAGATAGGAAGGGCATATTTGTATTTATCCTAATTTGTGTCTCTTTGCATGCTAAAAAACAAACAAAAATTGTGTATCTACATGTGTCTGCATTGTATCTTTACGTGTATTGACCTATGAGCTTTTAATTTAACACTTAATATTAATAATAAGAGTCTACGTAATAACTTAAGAGGCTCGTGTCCCCGAGTTTGACCTTGGGCTTGACCAAGTAGAATAAAAATCAACTGCTTGATTTGATCGATACATTAACTAAACGGTCTTTGATGGATCTGATTCGACCGACTACAACGTGCTAATTCCATTTAATTAAGAGGCTAAAATTCATGATCATCAAATGGCACCGTTGTCGGGGACACGACTCATCTTTTGTTTATTTAGTTTTTAGTATTTTAATTGAGTGTAATTTTCTAACTCATAGGTCTTGTTGTTTTTTACTTGCATTATTAAGATTCTTTGATTGATATCTAACGTATGCTTTTTATGGCAAGCTCCCTTGGTGATCAAGGAGGCGAGGAGCAGGAGATCCTTATTGCGAGGAGTCGTAGAAGCAGATATTGGAGGAAAATTGAAGAAAGAAAAAATAGTGTGTTTCTTGCATTTTATTTTCCATGTAATAATCATCTTTACATCGGTCTTCGTTCGAAGACTCGCGTGTGTAAATGAACGAAGTAATTGTGGTTGTGTGGGGATCGCCCCAATTGAGTGTCGACCTATGAACAAGCATGCAGCTCTCAGAGCTATAGTCACATTTTTTATTCTATGTGTTTGATCGTAGGTAGGACACATAATAATTCTAGACGCACGTAAATATTGCTTCACTTAGCCAAAAATAAAATATATTCTTTCCCGCTAATAGAAGCATGTTAGGTGTGTTTTTTCATCGACTTGCATACATTCGATTGTCGGTTCATTAATTCAGTCTTGGTTTTCACGAATTTAGCTCAAGGCACTGACGAGTTTCTCTCTCTTAGCATAGCTCATGATTTCATCAACTGCATTGTTTTTTTCTCGACCTCCCTTCCTGGCTCGATCACATAGGTTAATGAAAATTGGGAATGAGTGGTATACGATGATTGGTTGATTTTTGTTCACATTTAAACATTGATAACCTTTAGCTAAACTGATAATGCAAGCTGACCATAAAATGGAGTAAAAATCGTGTTTTGGGAGAGCAACAACCTTGCTTACGTAGGATGTTTTGATTTGACATTTTTAATCATTACGTAAATTAGAATGTTGTTAATCACCAATAAAATGAAAAGATAATTAACCAACACATGTTGGTTTCACATGTGAGTTGGTGAATTAAAAGGGTATTGCATGCTTGATTGAGCCTTGATTGCTCCGACACCCTCCCTTAGACCTTAGGTGCTTCATTTATCTCCGAAGATTCACTCGCTCATGTGTACATCCATCCTAATTTCTTTGTTCCCCTCATATCTTCCCAGCATCATTTATACATCTCTTTACTTTGGCTACTCTCAGCCTAAGTATAGGGGGGACCTAAGTCCCCGTGATTTTTATTAGTCATTTATCCTATCCTTGATACTTAGGTTATTTATAACCTAAGTATAGGGGGAGTCCTCCTCAGTTACCGTATATTTTTCCTATACTTAAATTAATCTATGGCTTCGTGTCACTTAGTGCTATGAGGACATAGCAGAATTTAAGTATAGGGGGTATATCGTATATACAATATATATTTACTTTAGCCATATCTCTATATTTTGAAAATTTTTGAAAAAAATTGGGCTAAAGTATACTTTTATAAACTAAGTGGATAAAATGTTTTCAAGGCTTTAGAAATTTTTCTATACTATGCGTTGAGTCGAGAATATTCAGGGATTGATTTATTATGATATGAACAATCGTCGTTATCCCCAAATTATCCCGCGTCAAACAAACAATTTTTTTTTCAAGTTGTAAAATTAACTAAAAGCAAATAATGAAGCAAGAGAAACTTTTACTACTTATTTACCTGTATAGAGGACATGATCAAACTCAAAGAGGCTACAATTCCGAGAGTTATTCAAATAATCGATGAAAATCAATTAAGAGAAAAGTAGGAATCTCAAAGGCAAACTATCCTTAGTTTTGTGGAAAATTTTCTCTTTTTATTTTTTTAATTTTTTATTTCTATTCTTTTTTTTTCTGTTTTTCAAATTTATAGTGATTTTAAATTTGCATTTTTTTAAATTTTAAATAAAGAACAATATGCACAAGATAAGAAACGCGTACACCAAACTCTTTTGTATCTTTCAATTATATCAAAAATATTCAGAAAAATCCAGAGAAAAAATTTTTGGGTTTTAAAGACTTTGAAATGTTTTTGAGATTTTTTGGAAATTTCAGATGTTTTAAATTTTCTTAAAAATCAAACAGTGACAAAAATGGGAAACAATGCACAACCTGGAGTAGTTTGCAACTTGAAAATATTTTATTCTCCCAAAACTACTGGCAATTATTTTTATGATGAAATATATGTAAATATCTACAAACATGATTTGAAATCATGATTTTTTGGATTTTTATGGATTTTCTGTGATTTTTATAAATTTTTTGGTATTTTCAATTTTTTGGGGTTTTGAAAAGAATTATATGCACGAAATTTGGATATAAATTAAAAGTCAATGAAATGGAACTACTATAATTTTTTTTGGAATTTTTGAAGCAATATTCAAATTCTTATGAATTTTTGAATTTCGGGAAGAGAAAAGGACACAATTTTTGATTTTTAAATAATAACAAATGATGATAAAATGCAATGAAAAATTTATTCTAGAAAGATTAGCACATCAGGAGCATAGCACAATTTTTGAGAATTTTATTGACTAAAGAAATCATTTATTTCAATATGAAAAGCAAGCAAAGTCAAGTTCTGGAACTCAGGGACTAAACTGCAAATATTCAATGTTTGTTCATCAAAACGTAATAGAATTAAAGTTTTAGGAGAAAGATGCAATTTACCTAGTGCAGACGGCGTGATACACATGATGCTTCTAGACGACGGACTTCTTTGTGAATTTTGAAATTTCCAAGGGTTGATATGCAATTTTACCATTTTTTTTAAAAGTTAGGGTTTTGTGATGCCTTCGTTATTTACCAAAAAGCACCAAACAAGGGGGGTTTGCACCGCCGCCCTCCCTTTTCTGTCTCTTCTCAAGCCGTAAGGGCATCGACGACGGACTGGTGGCGGATTTCCCTCGTTCTCAAGCACAAATCGCAAGGGTAAGAGGGGCAAGTGGTGAATGGGACATCGCCGCCCTCTTGCTCCAAACACGGGCTGTGCCGCACAAGGTGTTGGTGGAGGCGACGGTCGCGCGCTGGTGTTGATAGACCATTTGTCTTGCCACAGATAGCTGCGGTGGAGGGCTGCTCCAGGCGGCGTCGGAGGGGTCAGTGGTGACAGCAGCTTGGCTCATGTGGAAGTCTTCGAGAGAAGGCTACCCCAGGCAGCGTCGCATGCAACAACAATGGTGTAGGGACTGGTCGTGGTGGCGGCTGCCGTTGGATGCGTTGGGGCGCGGGGATGGAGCCGCGCACGGTGGCTGAGGCAGTCCATGCAGTTAGATGGTGGCACAGTCGGTCGAAGGCTGGGGGCTAAAGCCGCCGCGGTTGGCGGGGGGCGTCCCGCGTGGAAGTTTATTTTTTATTTTTTTCAATTGTAAACAACAATCAGAGAAAAAACTTTTTTTAATTTTTCTTAAAATCCGAAATAGAGAAATTAAGAACAAAAAGTAAAAAATGTTTTTTAATTTTTTAATTTTTTAGATGATCCTACAAAACAAATGTTAGAGAGAAAGAAATTAATATATTTTTTGTTTTTTTATTTATAAACAAATTAGGATGCAAGTATGATGACTCGATCCCAAAATCAAAACAGAAGACGTGAACGAGTGCGGTTCCGCGGAAAATGGTAGATGGAATCGGATCTCCGATCACCGTGCGTGGTCGAAGGTGAGTGATCGTGCGAGGTAGAAATGAACGTGTAGAAATTGAGAAAGTGAGATGAAATATCGGATCGTTGCTGAATCAAATAGTGATAGTTTTCAAAATCTGAAAAGAAATGACTACGAAGAACAAATGCGAGAAAATAAAACTATGATTAATCTAGGATAATAAGAGAAAATGGATCTCACTTTAGGAGCGGAAAATACCTTGATCACCTTGACAAAGGCCAACTCGTTGTCACCAGAGGGCTCGGAGGTTAGGTACCCTTCTGCGACAAGAAGACTCTTGGAGATCGGGCTCCTCTCACCAAAGATTGATTTAGTTGAAAAGATGGACGAGGATCCATATTAATAGAAAGAATGAAATTTTAATTTTTGAATTTTTGGATGAGATAAGAGATAAGAGAAAAGAAATTTTGAAAGGAGATAAAGTAGAAAGATAAATGTTAGAAAATATCTACAAAAATTGAGTAATTTTTTATATTTTCATCACTTTATTTATTGGAAAAATTAAATGTTATTTTTTTATTTTTTGTGGTAATTAGTTAATAAAATTAAATATATACATATGTTATATACAAATACGACATTATCTACACAGTTAAATAAGAAATTTTTTGTTTTAAATTTTTTATTTTTATTTATTTTTATATTTTTTTATTTTAAATAATTAGTAAAAAATATTTACAAATATTTACAAATATATGGCAAAATTGCACAACCCCCCAGAAAACTGACTTTTCAATCGTAACTCCAAAAATTATAAAATCACAACCATTTTAAAGATAATTTAATTTACAACACAATGGAAGTGAAATTTGGTTCAATTTGAATTCATATGGAGCCGAAATTGATCTTTCAATTAACGCTTAATGGCTTTTTCCGGATGTGGTTACTTTTATTATATACATAATTTCATTGTGCAATTATTTTTATTATTTGGGCAAAACTTTAATGTACAACTTTTGTTTTAAAAATTATTTTTTAGGATCAATTTTTATACAAATAAAATAGTGTTACTTTTATACAAATATACAAATTAAGTGAGAAGTATTTACAACACACAATTTTTTGGTTTTCTGATTAAGGATCCTATCCCCCCTACTATATTCCCGGTCGATCAGATCAAGTATTGACCTTCTCTCGGGGTTCGGGTTAGTCTGTATCTATTACATATATACAATCTTCTTTTCTTTTCTTTATTTTTTTCCTTTATTTATTTATTTTAGGTTAAAATAATATAAAAATATACAATATTTACACACAGATGCAAGTTAGTAAGAATATGGTGTTCTTATTATATACATGTGTTTATAAGGGATTTTAAGCTAAAATAAATGAATAAAGATGACGAATCGCAGATTCATCATCCCCCTATGATTTACCTTTGCCAGTCCTTTAGCAAACACTTATTTGAAAGAATAAGTGAATAGAAGAAAAAAGGAAGGAAAAATAAAGAAGTTAGGACAATATTGAGTATTAAACTTTTATTCACAACATTGTAGTTTGGAGCTCTGTCAGACCTTGGATTATTAGTGTGTCAGAACCTTAATTGGAGATGCATTTAAAACCTAACAACCTCTAAGTTTCATAGGACTCCTATTCAGGTCACCTCAAAAGTCAGGTCAGAAAAAGTCTACATACACAAATTCTTGTGACTATGAATCTTTACTTGTATGATGTAAGTGAGATATAGCTCCCCATCTCAAAAGTAGCAAAGAAACATCCTCCCTCAACAAGGTAACTCTAGTTCCCCGATCTTGCAACTCTTTCCTCGAGGATCGGAGATATTCCCTTCAAAGTTCGAGTACAACCAAGTCAAGAAGAGGGGATGGAGAAAGAATGGACGGTAATCAGTGTAGCTACCTATCCTTGGATGCATGACTAGTGTAGCTAAGTCACCCGCTGCAAGCTTACAAAAAATTGTCTTTAAAGCTCTTATTGTATATTTTTTTAATCCTTGTATGTACACTCCGGCAGACATTTTACTTTTCAATCAGACCTACCCACTTTTGGAGATTCTGCATTTTTCCATACTTTTTTTGAACTATATACAAGGTGCAGCATGTGCATAAAGAGTTTTTCCTCTTGAGCCAGTAGACTATCCCTCTTTTGAAGCATTATTGAAACCCCACAACATCTTGTCTTTAAATCTCAACATCGCTAGACCATGTTGAGACGCACTTCCTTCCCTAGAGGAAGACGAAAGGTTCCGCCTAGATGTACTACCCTCGTATGCTACCCCAAGCCAAAAGATTCTGCCTCCTCACTGCCTCATCTATGAAGAGTTACGTATAGAGTTCTTTGTCCAAGATAAGACACGGTATAAAAGAATCATGCACGTGTTTTTAAATATTCTACTTAGACTACTCAAGATGACATGCGAACATAATCTTGTGGACTCAAAGAATTAAGTCACTAGGACTTGAAAAGTCTTAACTCTATTTCTTATAAGGTTCCTCTGAAATTAAGTAGATTAAGGTTCAACTAAGATCCATTCTTCAATTTTATTCCAGACTTAGTTTAAATGTCAATACTATCCTGAAAAATGCACATGCAAATGCAAGCAAATATGAACAATGCAAAGAAAGCATTTTTTTTTGAAAAATGATGCACATGGTAAAAGAACACTTTTTTTTGAAATAATTTTCTAGTTTTGAACTTTTTATGGATTTTTGGATAAAAATGCATATTTAAAAGAAAGGTTTTTTTTGAATTATGCAAGTTTTTATAGATTTCTGCTTGTAATAATTTTTTAAGGACAAGGGTTAGTAGAATATATACAAGTATATACAAGATTTATTTTTTTTATTTTTTGTTTGTTTTTTGTTTTTTTTGTTTTTATTTGTTTTTTGTTTTTTATTTGTTTGTTTTTTATTTTTTTACATATGTGGATTTTACAAAATTATATACATATCCCCTAAAATATTTATCTTAAAAAGTACGAGTTATGTCTAAAGTATATATACAATATATACGACACCGCCTATACTTAGCTCAAATTATGTCCTCATAGTGATCAGAGAGCGACAAAGGAAGACGTAACTCACTCTAAGTATAGAAAAGTGAAAAGACTCCTATGCTACAATGACGCAAAGAAAAAATAAAAAGAAGAGAAGTCGGCGATCCCACCTATACTTAGGATCAAGTAATCCTAAGTATAGTAGAGTATACAAAAAGAAAAAATGATGAAGAGAATGTACAGACTTAATGGAAAAACACAAAAAACACGATATGAACAACATCACCCCCCATACTTAGGTTAGAGTATCCCTAAGTATAGGCAACAACATGAGTGATGAACATGACGAATATGACCAACACAAATCCTTCACCCCCTATACTTAGGATAAAGCACATCCTAAGTATAATATATACACACATGGAAAAGGGGTGAATGATAAAACGAGAGAAGAAGGAATGAAACGAAAGGATATACAAGAGGAGTGGATATACAAAGGTCAAGAAGGTCAAAAGCGAACCTTCTTGCGGGACCACTGAGGAATGGATCTGACAAGGTATATGTCGATATTGGCGTCATCATTAGATATAAACTAAGTAGGATCGACCAAGAATGTATCCTCAACTGTTTCAGAATGTGCATGCCTAAACCGATTAGTGGAAGTAGTATGGTCATGTCCGGCTTGGAAAGTCTCGCAAATATCAAAGTAAAAAGGCTCGAATTCATTATCCGAAAAAGTAAGATCGAATCCAGTCCTACGAGCCTCTATTGGATCATCATCTTTATCAAAAGGCCCGAATTCCTTTATAAAAGAAATCAAATCAAATTCGGCCTTATCAGTCTCATGTAGATCAAGGTGAATATGAACAAACTCATCTGTGGAAGTAGTCAAATCATGTCCGTCTTGTCTAGTCTCAAAGTCTGCCTTCCTCTCTTGGGTGTCTATCGTGTAAATCCCGTGGATGTCCTCAATGCATCGTTACGTATTAGAAGAGGGAACATCAAGGTGTATGCTTTCCGAGTCCTCCTCCTTGAAGAGGAATTCTCAGGTCTCAGTATCATCCATCATACAACAAAAATATCTGGTACTATCATCATGGTTAAAGTCCTTGGGGTTGGCTAACAGAGGCACATTCTCACGAGATGCAGGTCTCTAGCTAGTAATGGGTGTAGTGATCAACACATCGCTCCCTACATCAGAACAGAGGTGAATCTCTCCTAATCCATATTTAATAATGGCTCCGTAGAGGCGAGGAAAGGTCGTCCCAGGATGATTGGAGGGTTCTCTACAGGGGTGGAGGTCTCCATGGGTAATGCAACAATTAGAAGTGAATTTCATGCCCTTAATAAGAATGACAACATTTTCAAAAATACCCTTCGGCCTCTTAATAGATCCACCATTGAATTGAACTATCATCCTGCTTTTCTTGAGAGGCCCAAGATGAAGAGATTGCACCATAGATAAGGGTATTATATTGATTGAAGAACCACCGTCAAGGAGAGTGTTATCACAAGAATGGTCAGAGATGGAGCAACTCACAAGAGGTATGGTAGTGTTCCCTTTCTTAAAATGTGGATGGTGAGAGATGGCATAGGCAATGGCCATGGTCAAGATGTGACGCTCAGATCTTCTCCTTCGCTTTCTCTTCTTGTGTTGAGAAGTAGATAAATCTGTCATTGCCTGTTCAAGTGGGGCTTTAATGATATTATGAATAGTGGCTAAAACTTTGGGTTCAGTCAACATTTTTTTGAATTTTCGGACCTCCTCCATACAAGGGAGGAGATCGGAATCACCATATACATGAGGATTGTCGAGAGCAGCCTGTATAGTGGTATCCTTGCGGTCAAGGTTGGGACATGATGTGAATAGATGTGTGGGTAAATGATCGGGCATTTGGGTCCTCTCCTCACAAAATGAATCAATAATGTCTCCCAATTTTTTTTTGAGTTATTAAAATTTTCTCATTTTTTGTCTTTTGGGCGATTGTAAGCTCTCATGATTATCCTCAAGTGAATCCATATACTTAAATAGTGGAGCAGCATTCTGGCTCTTATTGATGTTAAATAAATCGATAATCCTCGAATTCATATGCTCCATCATCTGGTTCAAGGTCTCAAGTGTGGACAACATGAAAGGCGACTCCAAAATCCCAGGATCGGGTGAGTGGGGTGAGGGTGGGTGAGAATCAAAGTCCTCCGACTCCTAAAATAATGGGTTAGGTAGATATGCACAAAACTCAGGAGGAAGGTCTTCCTGGAAAAAGGAAGGTGGATCGACTGGAGGGTACGAGGGATTCGCGAAGATCGGATTAAAATAACTCCAGTCGGTCATCTTCGAAACAAGAGAGAATGATTGGGAGAGCACGAGAGTCACATCAAAAGATGTGAAGAACAAGGCATAAATGCACAAAAGGATCTAATTATGCACCAAAGTAATCAAACACAATACAAACTCCCAATTCACCTACTCAACTCAATGAGAAGATCGTAAAGGTTCGATCAATTATCTTGTCAATTTTAGAGTTTGAGCGATTAAAGCGAGTTGTTAGGAACCCAATGCTCCCAAGAGACTGGTTTAATCCCAAAGTTAGATATTTCCCAACCAGTATGAACTACAGACCGTTTATTGGCTCCCAATCAATTCAATCTGTTAGGGACGTCGCGGGTCACTTTATCGGCTACCGGAGAAATCTTCACTGGAGAACGACTAACCCAAGATAGTAGTCTGAAGAGTTCGAGCGTGGTTCTATCCTAGTGTGCGTGTCACTCTCTCGCTACATACAAACCAAACAATGATGGGGTTACTCTCCCCAAAATAATGATTTTTCTTTGTATTTATTTTAGGGTGGAGTTTTCTTTGACAGTACTGTATTTTAGGCAGTTGTCACTTGGATAGAATATTTTCATAGAATCACATATCGAGTGTCCAATTTCCTTTTTATCTTATGTGAGTGAAAATGAGGAAGGAGATCGGAAATGCCAATGCGCGATTAAAAATGATGATGCATGCAGGAGTTAGAGATGTATACCTTGTCGCCAGCACTCTACATGCAAAATGATCCACGCAGAATTTAAATATAGAAAATAAACTATCCTATATGATTAGGGATGCAAATGGTCGGATACGGATACAGATATAGGTATTATCATGTCCTTATCCATTTTTTAATACGAATACGGACGCGGATACGGATATTGAAGGATAGTAAAACTATCTTACCACATCCTTAAAAAACGATACAGATGTAAAACAGATACTGATCGTACACGAGTAATGTTAGAAATACTCTATAGAATCAACTTAAATATATAAGAATTGGATGGAGAGCACATGTATTAATTTATTAAATATGTTTGTATCATAAAAATTATATAAATATGGTAAAATGAGGTAGAGAATTATGTTATATATGGTTAAAAATAAATCTACGACTATATTTATATATGAAAATGGATATATGAATATGGATACGGATGTTTGCGGATATCAAAACGATATCCGTATCCATATCCATTTTAAAACGGATATGGATACGGATGCCAAAATCTGTATGAAACAGATACGGTGACGGATTGGATACAAATATATCTGTATCCATTTGCACCCTATATATGATGCAAGTGAACTGTCTGAGATGATAACTTCTATTAACATGCAAGAACAAGTTAATTTGACTAAGTCCAAATTACGCTCTACTCTATAGACACAAAAATTCTTGTTTAGGGTGTTTGAACCTAATTAATTATCTGGCTCAAGCAAATTAATAAAAGCAATCAAGAGGTAGCTCACGAAATCCGCGTGAAACAAAGAAAATAAAGGCGATGAAAACAAATCCGGTGAGGTCCCCCAAGTGCGTCGACACTTGGTAAAACAGACCTCGTAACAAATGAATGTCCGTTTACAAGAGTTCAAATTGAAAAATAACGAAAACTATCTATGCTCCAAATGACCTCTCTCTCAAAGTCTTCTTCTCCTCCTCCTGCGCTCTCCTACAGCTTCGAGATGAATCAACCCGTCTCTGCTTTGAAGGATATTGAGTATCCTTAAGCGCATCACGGAAGCGTGTCGATCGCATCGTATGCAATCGGAGCAACTAGTCGTACTAGATGCTAGATGCAGCGGAAATTAAAAATTTTTAACTTTAAAGATGAAACCATATGATCACGAGAACACTTCTCGGATCGTTTCATCAAACCACAAAGTACAAGGAATACCTCTTGAAGCGTGGTTGTGATCGCGAGATCCCAAAGTAGAGATCCTCCTATCTTAAGTCCGATCCACGAAGAACGCACTTGCGGGCGCGATGATGAGTCACGTTCCTTCCCGCAATCCTCGATGAAGATCCAAGCGATGGCTCCCCCGATTTCGTTAAACGAAATCCGCCGTCTTCCTTTAGAGTAAGAAACTCCAAAGAAGATGGAGATCCACGAGTCGTCGAAGAAGAAGCCGAGAGTCTCTCCTTTCTCAACACAAAGTGGACGGCCACTTAATGGAGAAGAGAAAGAGAGAGAGGGCGAGAATGAGAGAGAGAGAGAGAGAGAGAGTTGTCACCTTGTACAACTCTTAATGATGTTGTAACTTGGAAAGGCTACCCTAGCCCTCCTTTTATACTAGTTTAGGGTCCAATGGATCTCAATCCATGGGACTCATGGATCCAAGGGCTATGCTTGGTCCATGCAAAATCAATGGCTATGATTGTTGTTGGTTAAAACCAACAACATTTATTTAAATTAAAAAATGTTGCAACATTATCAACATAATTTAATTTAACATTAACTAATTAAGAGATAATGTGATAAATAAAATGGAGTCAACCAACCTCCCCTAAAATTGGGGTGTTATTTTGTCTCCTTTTATTTTATCTTATTATTTCTTAATAAATTGCAATAACTATTATTCCAATAATATCCACCAAATTAATTCCAAATTAATTTGTGAATATTTCAATCATGCCATTGATCATTATGTGAATCATATTCACAATCCAAACTAATTTGTAAATTACATTTCCAATTAATTAATTAATGTGAATCCAATCCACACAATTAATTAACAAATGCTATTTACATAGATTCTCTCTCTTATATATGTATATTATAAATCATATTTATAACACACATATATCATGGATAGTATTATCCACATTCTCTAATCCTTGACAATTAAATCCCATTTAATTATCTTGGATAATAATTCTCACAATATGAATCATATTCATATTAAGCTTGATAATTAAATCTCATTTAATCATCAAGTTCTTCTTGCTTGGATATGGAATTCATCAAATGAATTATTCTTGAACTCCTTCAAGAATAATGTGCTTTCTCCGCAGATACTTGGAGATAAGGACAGGGCGATTGTATTGTTCCACGTATAGTGACTTGGATGTTGAGATCTCTTCTCAAATCCAGATCGTACGAACCTCCCACAGATGCTTGATTAAATCAAGACCGCAAATCCAATCTTCTCATTGAATCTAAATCTCATTCAGATCAATGTCCAACACTTGGACTAAGATCAAATTGCTTCTCTACTGGAAGGAGTCACTAAAATCCAGACCTGTTTCATCACTCCCTCGGAATGGAAGCGTCATGGATATACAATCGTTTATGATCACATCACCCTCAGGTATTCCCAATACATGTACATCCTGCATACTGGAAGACCCATGGTCAACCCGAAGATCAAGATCTATTTTACACTGTCTTCTTCAGGGTTTGATCACTATGTTTTTCATTTGATCATTGGGATTTGGTATCGATCATATACTTTCCAAAAGCATATATCATACCTAGGTCTTGATCATATACTTTCCAAAAGTATATATCAAACCTACAAATTCAGTCAAGCTTCCAAAGCGAGACGACCGTGCACGGAATTTGATTCCTCCCAATATCTCATGAGTGAGCTCATGTCTTCCGGTTCAGTAGTGAACCTGTATGATCCCTTTGAGAGATCGTATTACTCATATGCCCTTATATGCACACCAACGCGCCGGTGTATAGACCTTGGTTAGGTCATCAACTATTGGTCTGTCAAATGTACACACTCAGACATATAGCAATACATCTGTCTCCGGTCAGAGGATGCGTGCCTATGCTGTGACAGCATTCAACATAGGACTTTGGTTATCTCGATCTCGTTAAGTCAACTCTTTGACTTAACTAATCTGACACCTCCGAATCTCTATTCCTATGCAGAGGACCTGCATCAAGAGGTCGGTCAGATATCAGCCCATGTGAGAAAGTATTGCCATCTCCTACTCAAGCTGGAGATCACATCTTAACAATCATTTGACGGTGCTTGATGAGTCCTCAATCTAACCCTTTAGATATTCATCCAAACACCAACCTCTATGATTCAATAATTAAATCAACAGCTGTATGATCATTAAGACAGCCATGGTACATAACCCTAATTGTACAGAGGGACCTATTATGCAAATTATTTATTCTTCATTTGAGATCAGGGAATGATATTTGCAATAACATTTATTGCGTAATGGCTCGCCGTGGGCTCACATGTCCAACAATCTCCCACTAGCCCAAATAGCCATTAATGGGCTAATCATTTAAACTCACACTCATGTGACAATCATAGGCCATTTAGAAATAGCTAGGTAAGCTGATCAGTCACTCTGTTCCCAAAAGACTATGCCAAGTCCTTTTACGGCACTTGCATATCCCTAGGTAACAGTGCTCGCATCCAATGCGAATGTTGCATCTAATGCAACCTATACTCAATCTAGTCAAAGCAGTTATAGTGTCCTTGACATTATTGCTCAATAACTATTATAACCAGTATTTCCATAATCCTTATTAGAATACCCTTATTCCGGGAGATCACTATCTCTCAAGGTATCCACAATTAAGACCTTCTAGATCTCTATCTATAAAGTCTTAATTTCTTGAAGATAAGACTTAGAGATCACTATCTCTAAAGCCTTGTCATCTTTGAAGATATCGTTATTACTGCAATCAAGTGTTTTCTCTTCATAATAGGATTAGTAACAGTTTACTACTCCCACTGCATGGCAGATATCTGGCTTTTATACACATTTAGTATACATTTAGCTTCTCGTAACTGATGCAGAGGTGCAAGCAGTTCTAGCATTCACTTCCTCAACTCTTTGAGGTGCTATCCCTTTAGATAGGTCAGTACCAAATCTCAAGGGAAGGAAGCCTTTCTTGGAATTTCCAAAAATGGAATATGTCCAAGGTGTACTACAAATGTGACAGTCCCAATACCTTCTTTTCTTTGCTTCTGAACAACTTCAGAACTAAGATCTAAGAGGTATTCTTGAGATCATATCTCAAGGTATGGAATAGCCAGTCTATAAAACACTTATTATCATCCTTATATCATTCCAAATGATCAAGATATTATCTACATTTAGCACAATGAACACAATGGCACTCCCACTAAGCTTCACAGTACATCAAGATTCTATTTGAAATCATAACATATATAATTTCATCAAATCTTATGTTCCAACTACAAGAAGCTTATTTGAGTCCATAGATGGAGTTCTTTAGCTTTCACACCTTACTTTCCCCGAACATGAAGCCCGGGGGCTACTTCATGTGAATATCCTCAGAGAGGTATTCTTAGAGGAATGCAATCTTGAATTACATCATGAAGATGCAATAGTCAAGTTGTGTAGCTAAGGTTAGCAATATTCTGATGATTTTAAGAATGGTTACCGAAGAGCAAGTCTCATTGCAAGCAATGTCTTCTCTTCCGATGTGTAGCTCATGGCTACGAACCGTGCTTTGAAGGTCTCTACCTTCTCATCAGGTTCCCTTTTCTCTTGAAGATCCATTTATACCTTTATGGGTCTTACCCATATAGGTGGATCCTCGGGGGTCCATATACAACACTTGTATATGAAGTCTACTTTAGACTTTATTGCTAATATCCATCATTCCATGTCATGATCCTTAGGAGATTCATCACATGAAGTCCGGTCATTGTCAGACTTGGCTGACACATGGAATACATCCTCAAACTCATTTGAAGAGGTATTAATGTTTCATCTTTAATTGTCCTTTTAGTTTCCGATTTCAGGAGCCTCATTATCTTCTCAAGATTAAATGAGTTCATTTACTTCATTTTCATCTTGATTCTCAAGAGTCTCAATCCTCAAAGAATCACATTCTCAGAGATGAGATCTTTTAAGAATCTCAAGGTCATAAAGTAGGTATCCAATACCACACTTTATTTTCCTAATGAAGTAGCACTCTCAAGTGCTAGATTCCAGCTTACATCCATGGAACCTTATTAAGGATATATATTGTAGTCTCTACTACACATATATACCTGGAAACTAAGAGGATAATTATGCTAAAATTAATCATTGATCAAATCATGTCACACATGATCCAATTGTATCTCCCTATAACTCTATTGAGTTCAGGTTTATCAGGAGGAGTGAGATAGAAATGATATTCATATCTCCATAAGGTATTCTTTGAATTTTATCTAATAGGTACAAGCTACCTAGGTTAGATCAAATTCATTTCATCTTTCTTCAAACTTTGGTTCTAAACCAAAATTGTGAAATCTTTGAACATTTCAATGGTTTCTCAGGTGAAGAGAAGAAATCTCATATCATACATAATCATCAATAGATATCACATATCCATAATGTTTACTATGATATAGATGATCTACATATATCAATATGTATGAGATCTTGAATACCTCGACATCTAACACCATTCCCAGAGAAGGGTGTATTGGACGTTTTACTTCGAATACAATATTCACAAGTATGTAAGATTTGAAATTTTAGACATTCTAAAGTTTCATATCTTACTAGTCTATTGATCAAATCAACAACAAATGTCCAAGGCTTGATGCCAGATCATTGTCAAATGATCTTCATCCTCCTATTGATCTTATAAGGTTTGATTTTCAGTATTAGAAATCTTAATGAGCCATTCATTAATATTCTAATTTTATGGAGTCCACTAGATGTTAGATTACTATCTGAAATATATCCATCATAACTATTTATGATAGTTCTATCTCAGAATTCATGTTTATTTCCAATATTTAGAAACAAACAATGAGGGTATTCTAATATCTAGGTTATAGAGACATTCTCTAAGACTAAGGACTCTCCCACTGAGAATATGAAGTCCATCTATCCAACAGAGATTGCTGCAACAATTACATCAATATCCATGTAGATGACTACTAAACCTTAAGATCAAATTTCTAATCTTCTAATATATATATGCAACCAATTGCAAATGTCATTAGAAGATTGGGATACAATTGTCAGACTTTATCTTATGAAATAAGAAAGTCAGAGTCAATGATTATATGTAGATTATTCTGATACTCTATCTGAGTCCTTCACTAAGGATTTTAGACAGACTTGATAGTCATACTATCAACCCATCAACATATTGTAGTATTGGCATTCATCCAACTCTTTGGATGTCATATGGAAGTCACAGAAGTAGGTCAACTCTTTGACTTTCCTTCTTACTCGGGTCCGACCCATGCTTCCACTGCACTCTCTTAATCTATAAACAACCATTGCTTAAGACTAAGGATCTCTTATGTTAAATTCAAAAGAATTTCAATACAAGAGTATTTCAACATTTATACATGCTTCATTAAATTCATTCAAAATGATTATTATGAAGCTTCATGAATGACTTGAGTATAGATAATGGTATGATGACTCTCATCATATCTTCATACATCTTAACTCTTAGAGACTTAGGTTCAGGTAGGTATTCAAACATTTTGAATACATCATCTCTTTCGAGCCACCATTCTGCATAATGCAGAGAACCATGTCATTCATGAATAAATGTCTTGAGCACATATGTATGCCAAAATATCTTCTTTTATGTTATAAGGATTATTCGACAATTACGATCACCATTGACATGTCACTTCCAAAGTACACTCGATGAAGGATCAAGACTACAGAGACATACAAACCCTAAGGCGATGTCTTATTGTCTTACATAATTGTCATTCCTCATTATGTTGAGGAAACTTGCACACTGCAACCACATACATTATGTGTCCAATTGCAAGTACAATATCTGGATCATGAATCCAATCCAAGATATTTTACTGGTTATTAATGAGTATAACATTGAGTGGGTTTAATGAAGGATTATCTGAAATAAGAAATTTGCATAAGGGTATATATATATTATATATACATGTTTTACTTTGATTTAGGAATTTTTTATATCAAAGTTGTCTTGCCTTGTCAACACTGAAAGTTCATTCCCTTAATTACTTTCAATGTAAGAGATATTCTTACCATTATATCTCTAGCAAGATCTGGGATCTCCTTTCCTATCTTTGTTGCATCCCAATAATATGAGAACTTACGACTCCAATAAAAAGAAGCGGGAACTCATTCCGCCTTGCAAGTCCAACTTGCATTCCCAATTCGGTCTTTAACACCCGGGCCCACCACCCCTAAGATGATGTTGACCCGTTGCTAATTGAACCAACCGTCAACAGGATTAGAACTCGCTATGCGCAATCCAATATCGCCCCAATAATATGAGGACTCGATATTGGGGTCACTACGCATACGACCTTACTCTTTCGAGAAGCAAAGAGCCCGATCCAGATGCGCTTGCATATAGGATCTGTCACTTCGGACAGGCGTCTCCTACATACAATCCCTGGCGACGGAACCCTTCGCCTTGACGGGAGACCATGGATGTCACTTATGTGATCCTCCACCTCATATTCAAATTGTAATTAATTATCGTGAATCATATTCACATAATTAATTCTTCCAAGGGAAATACACATCTATTCATAATAGAGTGTTTATTGGATATAATTAATTTAATCACATTAAATTAATCATCAATCCAATCATCAATCAACAAACATGTCTTTTACTTGAATAGTAGGTATTATCTCATAATACGTATTATTCGAATTTTAATAATTAGAAAAATACACATTGTCTGTCTCCAGTATTATACAGTCCCTACCCGCTGTCATGGCCAGTACCGACGAGAGTGGGACGGACCACATACGTTGCAACCCGCGACCCCAATGCTCTCCGACTAGGCACCACATCCGTCTCGGGAAAGGATAATATCAGATAGACCATCATGTACTTTGAGACGTTCATCGGTTTTTCAACCGAAATTATACCATAAATATAAATCAAAACATTTTTGATTATAAGGAGATTTGCTAGACAAATCCCCAATCTTATTCAAGCAAAATGGTTTTTCATGTAAATGTTGTCCTACAACAATTGTAGGATAAACTATGGTTTTCATGAAAGCAATGTTTGTTGATGAACCAATGATCAAGATCTAATATCTTATCATTGTGGTTTAGGCAAGTGTCATTCAATGAAATAATTATCTCTTTAAATATTTCACAAATATTTATCACTAATTATTCCAGAAAATTAACAATTAATTTTCATCATGATAATTGAATGACATATCACAAGGTTCAAGATCAAAATTGTTAATTTCCAGCAGTGACCCCCAATCACTAAAATTAACTTATCTTGATCAATTTAAATCCAAAAAATGCAAACTCAATTTTCAAAGATTGCCTATTTGATTTATTAAAGAATCCAAGTGATAATTCACGCATTTCAAGGCGGATTAGAACCGTAATCATCTCATTAATTACGTTCAAATCCGCAGTTCCCGCAACAGTGAATATAGTCATATTCAAAAAGCCATATCTTGAGCAAATAAAGTCCAAATTTAGTAAACTCAAGTCCTATGGTTTACTTGTTTAATGGGGAACAAAATCCAATTGAAAATTTCGTGTTTAAACATTTTAAACAGTTCCGAAAAAAATCAATTAGACAGAGGTGCGAAAATTGAAATGCAGTAAAAATTTCGCAACCCTTTCAAGAACCAAATCGTCTAAGGTCTATGGATCATATCCAAACCCTTATTCAACCTGGCTCTGATACCACTTGAAGGATATTGAGTATCCTTAAGCGCATCACGGAAGCGTGTCGATCGCATCGTATGCAATCGGAGCAACTAATCGTACTAGATGCTAGATGCAGCGGAAATTAAAAATTTTTAACTTTAAAGATGAAACCACATGATCACGAGAACACTTCTCGGATCGTTTCATCAAACCACAAAGTACAAGGAATACCTCTTGAAGCGTGGTTGTGATCACGAGATCCCAAAGTAGAGATCCTCCTATCTTAAGTCCGATCCACGAAGAACGCACTTGCGGGCGCGATGATGAGTCACGTTCCTTCCCGCAATCCTCGATGAAGATCCAAGCGATGGCTCCCCCGATTTCGTCAAACGAAATCCGTCGTCTTACTTTAGAGTAAGAAACTCCAAAGAAGATGGAGATCCACGAGTCGTCGAAGAAGAAGCCGAGAGTCTCTCCTTTCTCAACACAAAGTGGACGGCCACTTAATGGAGAAGAGAAAGAGAGAGAGGGCGAGAATGAGAAAGAGAGAGAGAGAGAGAGAGAGAGAGAGAGTTGTCACCTTGTACAACTCTTAATGATGTTGTAACTTGGAAAGGCTACCCTAGCCCTCCTTTTATACTAGTTTAGGGTCCAATGGATCTCAATCCATGGGACTCATGGATCCAAGGGCTATGCTTGGTCCATGCAAAATCAATGGCTATGATTGTTGTTGGTTAAAACCAACAACATTTATTTAAATTAAAAAATGTTGCAACATTATCAACATAATTTAATTTAACATTAACTAATTAAGAGATAATGTGATAAATAAAATGGAGTCAACCAACCTCCCCTAAAATTGGGGTGTTATTTTGTCTCCTTTTATTTTATCTTATTATTTCTTAATAAATTGCAATAACTATTATTGCAATAATATCCACCAAATTAATTCCAAATTAATTTGTGAATATTTCAATCATGCCATTGATCATTATGTGAATCATATTCACAACCCAAACTAATTTGTAAATTACATTTCCAATTAATTAATTAATGTGAATCCAATCCACACAATTAATTAACAAATGCTATTTACATAGATTCTCTCTCTTATATATGTATATTATAAATCATATTTATAACACACATATATCATGGATAGTATTATCCACATTCTCTAATCCTTGACAATTAAATCCCATTTAATTATCTTGGATAATAATTCTCACAATATGAATCATATTCATATTAAGCTTGATAATTAAATCTCATTTAATCATCAAGTTCTTCTTGCTTGGATATGGAATTCATCAAATGAATTATTCTTGAACTCCTTCAAGAATAATGTGCTTTCTCCGCAGATACTTGGAGATAAGGACAGGGCGATTGTATTGTTCCACGTATAGTGACTTGGATGTTGAGATCTCGTCTCAAATCCAGATCGTACGAACCTCCCACAGATGCTTGATTAAATCAAGACCGCAAATCCAATCTTCTCATTGAATCTAAATCTCATTCAGATCAATGTCCAACACTTGGACTAAGATCAGATTGCTTCTCTACTGGAAGGAGTCACTAAAATCCAGACCTGTTTCATCACTCCCTCGGAATGGAAGCGTCATGGATATACAATCGTTTATGATCACATCACCCTCAGGTATTCCCAATACCTGTACATCCTGCATACTGGAAGACCCATGGTCAACCCGAAGATCAAGATCTATTTTACACTGTCTTCTTCAGGGTTTAATCACTATGTTTTTCATTTGATCATTGGGATTTGGTATCGATCATATACTTTCCAAAAGCATATATCATACCTAGGTCTTGATCATATACTTTCCAAAAGTATATATCAAACCTACAAATTCAGTCAAGCTTCCAAAGCGAGACGACCGTGCACGGAATTTGATTCCTCCCAATATCACATAAGTGAGCTCATGTCTTCCGGTTCAGTAGTGAACCTGTATGATCCCTTTGAGAGATCGTATTACTCATATGCCCTTATATGCACACGAACGCGTCGGTGTATAGACCTTGGTTAGGTCATCAACCTATTGGTCTGTCAAATGTACACACTCAGACATATAGCAATACATCTGTCTCCGGTCAGAGGATGCGTGCCTATGCTGTGACAGCATTCAACATAGGACTTTGGTTATCTCGATCTCGTTAAGTCAACTCTTTGACTTAACTAATCTGACACCTCCGAATCTCTATTCCTATGCAGAGGACCTGCATCAAGAGGTCGGTCAGATATCAGCCCATGTGAGAAAGGATTGCCATCTCCTACTCAGGCTGGAGATCACATCTTAACAATCGTTTGACGGTGCTTGATGAGTCCTCAATCTAACCCTTTAGATATTCATCCAAACACCAGCCTCTATGATTCAATAATTAAATCAACAGCTGTATGATCATTAAGACAGCCATGGTACATAACCCTAATTGTACAGAGGGACCTATTATGCAAATTATTTATTCTTCATTTCAGATCAGGGAATGATATTTGCAATAACATTTATTGCATAATGGCTCGCCGTGGGCTCACATGTCCAACATGCTTCTCTTGGGTGCTTCGGCTCTCCTAGGATCACCTTCTTTGCTCCGCGGGCCCTCGCAAGAAAAAGAAAAGAGACAATGTGTAAGAAATACAATTATAAAAAAAGAGCACAAATAATGAAATAAATGCAGTAGATATAAACAATGGAGTGAATGGTAAAATGTAAACAGATATTTACAACCAAGAATAGCAGGTCAAAAGAGAAACCTAACTACCCTCGCCATGCCCCCATGGCAACGACGCCATTTTATTTAGTCGAGAATCTTTAGGGATTGGTTTTTAAGATATGAACAACTGTCGTTATCCTCAAATTATCCCGCGTCAAACAAACAAAATTTTCTTCAAGCTGCAAAATTAACTAAAAGCGGATAATGAAGCAAGAGGAATTTTTGCAACTTATTACTTGTATAGTGGACATGATCGAACTCAGGGAGGCTATAATTATCGAGGGTTATTCAAATAATCGATGAAAATCAATTAAGAAAAGTAGGAATCTCAAAGGCAAACTATTCTTGGTTTTTGTGGAATTTTTCAAAATTTTTAAATTTTTATTTCAATTTTTTATTTTCTGAATTTCATATTTTTACTAATTTTAATTTTGCAGTTTTTTTTAACTTTCAAATAAAGAACAATATGCACAAGATAAGAAAAACGCACACCAAGTTCTTTTTGTATTTTTTAATTATATCAAAAATACTCAGAAAAATCCATGGAAATTATTTTTGGGTTTTAAAGATTTTGAAATGAAATGTTTTTGATATTTTTCGTAATTTTTAGATGTTTTTATATTTTCTTAAAAATCAAACAGTGACAAATTTAGAAACAATGCATTATCTGGAGTAATTTGCAACTTAAAAATATTTAATTGCCAAAAACTTTTGGCAATTATTTATAAGATGAAATATATGCAAATATCTACCAACAAGAACTGAAATCACAATTTTTTGAATTTTGTGGAATTTTCTGTGATTTTTATAAGATTTTGGTATTTTTCATTTCTTTTGGGTTTTGAAAAGAATTAATGAACGAAATTTGGATAGAAATTAAAAGTCATTGAAATGAAACTACTCTATTTTTTGGAATTTTTCGGAGCAATATTCACTTTTTTGTGAATTTTCGAATTTCAGGAAGAGAAAAAGACACAGTTAAATAATAACAAAGGATGATAAAATGCAATGAAAAATTTATGCTAGAAAGATAAGCGCATCAGGAACGTAGTATAATTTTTGAGAATTTTATTGACCAAAGAAAACATTTATTTCAATATGAAAGCAAGCAAAGTCAAGTTCTGGAAGTCAAGGACTAAACTGCAAATATTCTATGTTTGTTCATCAAAATATTATAGAAATAAAGTTTCAGGAGAAATATGCAATTTACCCAGTGTAGATAGTGTGATGTACGTGTTGCTTCTGGATGATGGACTTCTTTGTGAATTTTGAAATTTCTAGGAGTTAATATGAAATTTTGCCATTTTTTTATAAAAAAGATAGGGTTCTGTGTTGCCTTCGTTGTTGACCAAAAAGCACTAAATGAGGGGGGCTTGCGCGACCCTCCCTCTTCTCTCTCTCTCTTGTCAAGTAGCAGGAGCATCGACGGTAGATTGGTGGCAGCTTTCCTTCATTCTCAAGCACAGATCGCAAAGGAAAGAGGGGCAAGTGGTGAATAAGGAGTCGCTACCCTCTTGCTCAAGACACAGGCTGCGCCATGCGAGGTGCTGGCGGAGGCAATGATCGCTCGCTGGTGGCAATTGGTCGCTTGGCTTGTCATAGATGGCTGCGGTGGAGGGCTGCTCCAGGCGGCGTTGGAGGAGTCGGTGGTGACGGCGGCTTGGCTCGCGCGGAAGTCTTCGACAGAGGGCTGCTCCAAGCGGCGTCGCATGCAACAATGACGGTGTAGGAACTGGTTGTAGTGGCGACGACCATTGGATGCGTTGGGGAGCGGGGACGGAGCCATGCATGGCGGCTGAGGAAGTCCGCGCAGATAGATGACGGCGCGACCGGCCGAAGGCGGGAGGCTAAGGCTGCTGCGGTGAGCGGGGGACATCCTACGTGGAAGTTTTTTATTTATAAATAGTAATTAGAGGATTTTTTTATTTTTTTAAAATCTGATATAGAGAAATTAAAAAAAGAAAGTAAAAAGTGTTTTTAATTTTTTTATTTTTTAGATGATCCTATAAAATAAATGTTAGAGAGAAAGAAAACAAATATAATTTTTTGTTCTTTTATATATAAATAAATTAGGATGCAAGTATGATGACTCGATCCCAAAATCAAAACGGAAGACGTGGACGATTGCGGTTCTGCGGAAAATGGCGGATGGAACTGGATCTCCGATCACCGTGCATTGTTGGAGGTGAGAGATCGTACGAGGTAGAAACGAACACGTAGAGATCGAGAAAGTGAGATGAAATATCAGATCGTTGGCGAATCAAATCGTGATGGTTTTTAAAAATCCAGAAAAATGACTACGAAGAACAAATGCGAGAAAATAAAACTACGATTAATCTAGGATAAAACAAGAGAAAATGAATCTCACCTTAGGAGAGGAAAAGACCTTAACCTTGATCACCGTACGACTCGTAGGTTAGGCACCCTTCTGCAATGGAGATCGGGCTCCTCTCACTAAAGATTGATCCAGTTGAAAAGATGAATGAGAAGTCATATTAATAGAAAGAATGGAATTTGAATTTTTAGATGAGATAAGAGATAAGAGAAAAGAAATTTTGAAAGGTGATAAAGTAGAAAGATAAATGTTAGAAAATACTTACAAAAATTAACTATTTTTGTATTTACGTCCATTTATTTGTTAGAAAATTAATTGTTATTTTTTATTTTTTGTGGTAGTTTGTTAAGAAAATCAAATATATACATATGCTATACACAAATACGACATTATCTACATAGGTAAATAAGCAAATTATTTTTTTATTTTAAAATTTTTATTTTTATTTTTTAATTTTAGAAAATAGTAAAAAATATTTACTAATATTTACAAATACAATATGTACAAATACATGGCAAAATTGCACAAACCACCCCAGAAAATTGACTTTTCAACCGTAACTCCAAAAATTATAAAATCACAGCCATTTTTAAGATAATTTAATTTAGAATACAATGTAAGTGAGTTTGGTTCAATCTGAGTTCATATGGAGCTGGAATTGATCTTTCAATTATCGCTTAATGGCTTTTTCAGATGTGGTTACTTTTATTATATACATGATTTCATTGTGCAATTATATTTATTATTTAGTCAACACTTTTATGTACAACCTTTGTTTTGAAAATTATTTTATTTAAGGTCAATTTATATACAAATAAAATAGTGTTAGTTTTTCACAAATATACTACTTAAGTGAGAAGTATCTACAACACACATTTTTTTGGATTTTCTGATTAAGGACCTATCTCCCCCTACTTTATTCCTGGTTGATCAGGTCAAGTCTTGACCTTCTCTCAGGGTTCGGTTCAGCCTGTGTCTATTACATATATAATAGTGTTAGTTTCTTTATTTTCCCTTTCTTTCTTTCTTTCTTTATTTTAGGTTAAAATAATATACAAATATACACTATTTACACACAGATGCAAGTTAATAAGAATATGGAGTTAGTATTATATACATGTGTTTATAATGGATTTTAAGCTAAAATAAATGAATAAAGAAGACGAATCGTAGATTTATCACTATGTTACATTATTTTTGAGTAAAATATTTTGAAAAATGATTTGAAAAAAACTGTTTTACTTATTTTAAAAAATCATTTGAAAAATGTTAAAAATCTATATAAATGTGACATGGTTAGGAAAATAGTTTCAAAACTTGATTTCAATGAAAGAAAATGAGTTTAACTTGTGTTATAACTTTAATAAAAACATAAAATGGGAAAAATAAAAAATCCTTTAGAAGACAAACTAACTACTAAAGTCAAATAAGTACCCTCTTTTAGTGAGGATCTCCCTTAGCAGAGTAGGTGGTTTAGTGGACATCGCGTAAGGCTTCATCCTTAAGAAACGGGTACCGTTCTACGGCATGTACTTACACCTATACTTGCTGAAAGCAGATGCAACTACTCATTTGAGTTTAGACAGTCATTAAGCCTTTTAAAGTTTTCATAAAAAAAATTGAAAAAAAATGGATGAAGGAGTTGGATTGAATCCTCGACATTTTCACTTCACACATGATCAGAAATGTTGGAGATCACCTGGTTTAAGAGGTCTTGGGATTTTAGGTTAACCAATCTTAGCCGTCAGGGTCTTCGACTTAAATATCCATATTTCCCTTGTTTGCCAGATCTGCGTGCTATATTGCATGCTTAGTCTCAACCCTTAAGAATATGATCAGTACTTCACATGCACGACTGCGATTATGATGAGATGAGTTGGAATTTCACTTGAGGGACTGGGATAAGGGATTGAAGTCTGGACTTGATTTAATGATGCTCGAGGATGGGACAAAATCATTGAAGTCTTCATGAAACCCGAGTGTCAACAATTTTAGCCAGTATGAGAACATAGTTCTTGTACTAAACTCTTGACATTTACCTAAGTGCTAGGGTGTGAATAAAAAAAATGTTGATCAGTGTGCGTCAACTCTTGGTAAAAGCAGTGGAGCTAGCCAAAGATAATACAAAGAAATATAAAATATTAAAGAAAAGCTCCCATTCCATAAAGACAATTATCAAAGAGCTTCCAACAAAGGCGAGCACTCCCAACCATTTTCAAAGTGTCCACTTGGACCACCGTTGTTAGGACCAGGAGTCGGACTTGCACCAAAAAGGGCTCTTCATTGTAAATGCTACAAGTCTGGGTGCAAAAGATATAATAGATACTCAAAAAAGGCACACCCCGGTGTATTCCCAGAAAAACAAGTGCAGATGACTCCAACTTCTCTTGACATACGAACTTATCAAAACCTAAAATATGCTTTGAGTAATAAGGCACTTGAGAGGATCCTTGTTCCAATGAGAGGGAGAGAAGAAATGACACAATCCTAAATCCTCCATCAACTGGCCTGCCACCTACACTTCTAAGACTGACAATTAAAGAGACAGTGGATTGGACGCATTATTTGATTTATTCCCTAGGAGGATTGGGTCCTTAGGAGAATTTCTTGGACTGGGACCTTGGGTGAAATTGTGACTCTATTCTCGTGATCACGATCAACACTTAGTTCATATCCTTAGCTTATATGTATACAAGCGAGAGTCTGGAAAAATTAGAGGAATTGGATACCTCTTAATTAAGGCTAGGTAGAGCTATGAGATTTTGGATCTCTAAAATAGGGAGTTCTTGAATGGATCAGATCCTGTACGCACATGCACAAGGGGGTTTATCCAGATCATTCATTTTTTGAGATGCATGGGGACGAGCATAGTTTAAGTATAGGGGGTGATGAAACTTGATTTCATCATCTTAATTCGCCAATATTAACCCCCTTACTTAAATTAGTATCAATAAAAACCAGATAAAACATTGTATATATCTGAGTCATAGAATAAATAAAAAATATAAAAAAATAACAGAAGCAAAAATCGTAGTGTTTTTGTACCCTTAAAAATGCTCACAAAAATATTTCTCCCTTCATTTGACCTCATTTCCATTTTTGATCAACATGAAACTTGTAGATCTCATCCAGATCTACAATTTTCATGTTTTGAGTTTTTCCAAATTCAGCCTTCTTCTCCCTCATTTTTCATATTATTTATCTAAATAACCTGATTGGGCCATGCGGAACTTTCTGGTTGTGCCATGTGGCCTGCTTTCTTGCATGCTATGTGCCATCCATCTGCCACCGTTCGATTGCCTTCTTCTCCTTCCTTCCCAACCGTTCCCGCATCCAATCTCCACCGTTCGATCAACCATCAGAACGAATCTCTCCCATCTGCCAGCGCCTCTTTCTCCTCCCGCCACGTGGCAACCTCCGTCACCGCCCGATCTTCTCCATTACGCTCTCATATCAGCCATTGGCTCCCGCTAGGATTCTCCACCCTTTGATCATCTCCAGATTGCATCTGGGTCGTTCGTTGCCGCCTGCCTTTCGTCATGACACGTGGCGCTCTCGTTAGCCTTCGATGGCGTCCTCATCGATCTGATCCGAATTGTTCACGAGTGCCCATCTCTCGACTGTTGGATCCCAAGATCCAACGACCGTGACTCTGTCTTCTACCTCCAGATGCCCTTCTCTCTCCATGATCTCAACTTCGAGCATCTCACCCCCTTCCCATTTTCACCACCTCCTCAACCTTCCCCTCATCTTCCTAACCACTCCACGGTCAAGCCCCCACTTCCTTCTTCCTCGCGAGGCCCATAACTCTCCACGTCCCCCCAACCTCGCTCCAAACCGACCCTTCAAACCACGATGTCCACCACCTATTTACCCCCTTCAAATATACCGTTGTTACTGCCAAATAAACTTGTCTACTTGTATGTGGAGCTCTGCCCATCCCCTCTCCACCTCCCCATGATGGGGGAGGCCAGATCGAAGGTGAGAAGAAGGCGGTTCCTCCAGTGAGACCCTAGGCCATGATAGGCCTTGCCCCCCAATGCTCGCTCGTCGACAAGCTGCTTTGAGGGGTCGCCGGAGTCCAATGATGACCCGAGCTCAACTCGGAGCTCAGCATAGACCGTCCCATTCACCAATTTCCTCTAGGTAAGCTCTCGATATGTATTTGCATTTTCTTTTAATTTCTTGTATTTTATTAGCCTAATCCACATGCTTCCACCATCCATTGTTCATCGCCCGAGCTTCATCACGCTTCCATCTCCTTTGCACACCCCTCCCATAGCCTTCTCCCTTTCTCCATGGCCGGTTCACCTCCACCCCACCTCTTCTCCACCTTGATGGAGACAGAGCTCCGTCTACCATCTCTCCACCATCCTGAGACCCCATTTCATTCACAAGCTCCCACATATGCACGATTCAACTATTATATTAATAGTACAGGTACAAATTGCTCAATGGACGAAGTTCTCTTCGGGGTAGATTTCAAGTTCACCATCGCCGATGATTACAAGTCGGTGATTACAAGTCGTCACCCTCATCCAGACCACCCCGGCGAGTCATGGACGTCGAAGCTTCATCGCCAACTCCTCCAGATGCTTCACTGAGCTTCTGATGCTTCACCATGGCCTGGCGGAGCTCAGATGGCTTTGTCAGAGTCCCAATTCCATCATCAGCCTTGCTTAAGAGGAAGACCCTTAGGGAGTACAACTACCGTCCGATTGGCGAGATCGGACAGTCCACAATGAGCCACGTCGCCACCATACTAATGTCCAATTGCCATTTGATCTCTTTGATCGGATGATTCACAGGAGTCCACGTCGACATCCTAAACCTCCACTTCGCTCCTCCAGGTGCAGAGCATCTGAGCCTCGGCCGAGCTTCTGCAGGCGACACGTGACCCGAGCCTTCCCTGAGCCTACGATGGACGCCGAACCTTGCCCCACAAGCTTGGTCACATGCGGGCTGGTATATTTGCAGGGAGGCCCCTCATCCTTCTTCAAATTGCGCTCAGGTCCTGACATCATGTGTAAACCACACGTGCCTGGGGTAAATTGCACCTGACCCCTACGAGTTTTAATAATTGCAAATTTACCCTAACACGTGTGGGAAAATTATTGGGAAGGCCTCCCAAATTTTTATATTTTCTTATAGTTCCTTCCAAGGACCTGTTTGTAGTATTATCCTATTTATTTTGCATGTTTTGTTATGTTTATAACCCTAGACTCTTTCGTTGATATCTTGAGAATCCGAGCTCCGTTTGAGTTGATTATAGTTGTCTTTCAAAGCTTGTTTCATTATCTTTCTAATGGCATGGATTTTTCTCTATTTTGACACTCTTGATTTTGATGATTAATTTTACTAATGTAGTGTCTTTTATATAATGATTTCTCAACACTTATATTCATGCATCAATGAAATTTACTTTGATAATTGAAACTGAAGTTGATTATCATATATTGCTCAATGATTGCAGATAGGAAGGGCATATTTGTATTTATCCACATTTGCTTCTCCTTGCATGCTAAAATAAAAAATTGTGTATCTACATGTATCTGCATTATGTCTTTATGTGTATTGACCTATGAACTTTTAACTTAACATTTAATCTAAGTAATAAGAGTCTAGATAATAACTTAAGAGGCTCGGGTCCCTGAGTTTGACCTTTGGCTTACTCAAGTAAAATAAAAATCGACCGCTTGATTTGATTGAAACATTAATGAAGTGTCTTTGATGGATCCGATTCGGCCAACTACACCGCTAATTCCACTTAACTCAGAGGCTAAAATTCGGGTTCGTCAGGGTGGCTACATCACAACCAACCCTTTTTCTTCTTTACTCATAGAGGAAGATCATTGCCTTGGTGAGATCAATTTGATTTTATTATCTTCAACTATGTCTCACTCCAATCCTTTCTTTGATGAATGTGACATAGATATAGATAAAATGCCTCCTAAGAGACAAAACGGGGAGGAGGAAGAATGAGAGGATCCAATGCATGTAGTACTGGAGTAGAATCCAAGCAAAACCAAGCACTTATGAGAGCACGAATTGGCAAGTTACAGTTGGGTGGAGATTCAGCTATAGACACAACATACAACCCTGGGCACTATAGATGGTGAATTGGTTGACCCCAATCGAGCTTGAAGTTGAATATGAGTTGAAGTCGTAGTTTCAGAGTTTCTTACCTAATTTTCATGGGAATGCACATGACAATCCATATGCATTCCCTAGGGACTTTGAGTTAGTTTGCAGTAACCTTAGGCATCCTAGGTTAGCCATGACTACATTTGGATCAAATCTCTTCCTTTTTGCTTAAAGGATAAGGATGATTAATGGATGAAGAACTTGGGGTAGTTATAACTACCTTTGTGCAGTTCAAGGACCTCTTTCTGAAGAAGTACTATCCTTTGAGTAGAACTAATTTGATGTGCTCATGCATCACGAGTTTCTCCCAACTTTCCAATGAAGCTTTCTTTGATACATGGGAGATATTCAAAGATATATTGCAAAAGTATCCTTGTCACGGTTTAGAACCTATTATCTCCGTTCAATCTGTTTATTATAGTTTACATAATGAGTTGTAGGGTTTGGTTAATGCTGCTTGTGGAGGCAACTATACTTCACGAGGTGCGGACACCATCTGGAAGGTGTTCGAGAAGATGAACGAAATGAGTAGAGCACATACCGTGAGTAGAGCTCACTTAGAGACCCTCATATCATTCTTATCAAGCGGGGGAGTGAAGGCTACATTGGATCCTTTTAACATAGGCATTATAACAGACAAACTCATAGTAGTTAAGAGGATTAATAAGGGGATGGATGAGTTGGACAATAAATCATCCAAACTACCTAAGTAGATGGCAGAGCTTTCTGAGAAGGTATCCAAGATGAGGGTACTTTTCCTGACTGCATCTGCAGCTCCCGCATACCGTGCTCACCATATTCAGGAGCAACATATGTCAGGGTCATCACAACCATGGGTAGAGGATCATCCTTTAACCCATTCTTGTCAGCAGCAACCACCTTCTGTAGATACAGTTTCGGAGGAGCCTTCACAGGTGTGGGAGGTAAATGGTGTGTGATACACCAATGACCCTGCCTGGCAGAGGAGTTGAGGGAATGTTTCTCCTACCAACATCCCCAGACACAACACGTCATTTACTCCTACACCTCTTCCAACACCATAGCGCTCTGGAGCCATCCCATACCAAGCACTGAGGCAACAATAGCGTCAGTACGTCCGTCAGCAGACCTACTAGTCAGGCCAGCAGGGCTGCATGTTCAACATCTCACCTGATAGCAGCATTTCCATGGCCATCAATGCCAATTTTCACGTTCTTCTTTACCTTCTTCTTTACAACAACATCATTCATCTACATGTCCCACTGATTTTTAGAGGTGGATTCTTGAGGAGTTGTGTTCCTACATGAATGAAGTACATGATTTGAGGGTTGATCTCAATCATCTTTCCCGACTACATGATGAGCGCGTTGCACCTTCTACATCAATTCCCGTCCAGCTCCAGGCTAATCCCAATAGCTTGAACAAGCCTCGATTGTAGTAGTCTGATCAGGTATACTACTTAGATTCTTACAAATCTAATCATGAGATATTTCCATTTGATTGTGTTAATCATATATCTATCAAGATCGGATAGACTGTGGTCGCACCTGATCGGGTAAGGGATAGGGAGAGAACCGACTTTGAGTCTTAGCCTGAGGAGACTCCAGAGGATGATAAAGCCAGACATCTTCATAAAGAGGATCACGAGGGAGCAGACTTCCAGGAGAAGAATGAGGAGTACGAGAGCTGAGCAACATGCATCAAATTTAGAGCCTATGGAGGACCTTTCACCTTTGGTTGAGTAGAATGCACATTCAGCACACATTCCCCAACCTGTAGTAGATGATTCAATTGTTATTTCAAATGTAAAAGATTTAGTTGTGACAAACTCAGTTTCTAGAGATAGTAAAATGCATGTTTTTATTTATGATTCTGAGTCGTCACATTCTTCTTTAGCTATCCCTTTTCCCCGTGCTCTTACAGTAGGAAAGCGCATCATAAATAAGATTCAAAAATATAATCATGAAATGGCACTATTTTGCAGAGATAAGATAATGGTTAAGGTGCCATTTGATGAGTATGTCCATTTATCTTGTTTTTCGAAAATACTTGAAGGTGAAATGTACACATAGTAGAGTTAGCAGTAAGAAATGGAACAATTATGTCAAGGCACATGTTCTCTTGGTTGCCACTACATTTTGTCTCAAGAACCAACATTTGCCAAAGAATAAGAGAGATTTATGTGCACATTATGTGGTGAGTCATATCAATGACATAGCATTTGCACGCACTCTCCTATATAATGGCTCTTCGATCAAATTGTTACCTTATGCCTTATATGAGAATTTGAAGTTGGGACCTTTACGCAAATCTAGAGTTGTACTTCAGTTTGCAAATAAGTTGATGAAAAAGGCTAATGGTGAGATCAAGGATGTTATTATCTCAATTGAGGGACAAGACTAGGGTGGAATTCACTATCCCTGATATGGACATCCCCAATCATTGGAGAGAGTCACATATTATCCTTGGGTGGCCTTTTCTTAGGACTTCTAGAGCTTTATTCGATTATCACACATAAATGATGAAATTCCGTTCTCTAGGTGGAGAAGTGGAACTAAATATGAAGCATATGAAATGTCAATGACCTCATTTCGAGTCTAGAATAGACTTCTCTTCACGTTCAGATGCAAACTATGATGTAATTAGCACAGTTGAGATTTGGAGTCATAACATGACAATACATAGCGAGACCCTCTCATCTAGAGGATAGTGTATACAACATAATTGTTGAGACAACAACCGAGTTCTAGAGTTCTACAACACCCTATTCCCTTGGTGACTTAGAAGTACCTTTGGACTTGTCAGTTCTTTCTCCTTTGGAACAATTAAGGGAATTAGATGATGAGTCAGAAGTGGCTCTGGCTGAATTACCATGTGTCTTTAGCAATCAGGATCCTTATTCTTCAATTCAGTTGGTGGACAAAATTACAGATATTTCATCTCCACTATGCAGTATAGATCCAGATTCAGTGGCAGTTTAGCAAGATGTTCTTGATGATTCCTATTTTCCAAAGTTGAAGCCACTACCTCGTACACAAAAGTATTCCTTTCTTACGGAACCAAAGAATAAGTTTCTTGTCATTATTAACTATAGGTTAATTGTGGAGCAGGAGACTAGGTTACTAGACGTATTAGAGAAGAACTGCAAGGTTTTAGGATGGATAGTGTCGGATCTCGTGGGTATTAACCATGCAATCTGTTCAGACCATATATGTTGAAGATGATGCTAGACCTTCCCATGAGTTCCATAGGAGACTTAATCCAAATCTACAGGAAGTGATTAAGATAGAGATTGAGAGATGGTGTGGAGCGGGTTTTATTTCATCCAATCTCTGACTCCAAATGTGTGGCCCCTTTACATAGTGTCCTGAAGAAGTCAAGAATTCAGATGGTCAACAATGAGGAGGGAGTTTAGATTGTGACATGAGTACCCATGTCGTGGAACGTCTGAGTCGATTATAGACGTCTGAATTCTGCAACCAAGAAAGATCACTTTCCCCTACCTTTTATTGATTAGATTTTGGAGAGATTAGCAGGGAAAGAGTTCTTCTATTTTCTTGATGGGTACTCAAGATACAATCAAGTAACCATTGTAGGATATGGTTAGATCCTCAAGCGCATCACGGAAGCGTGATCGTCGTATCGGATACGACGAAGAACGACTAGTCGTACTAGTTGTTCTATGCAGCGGAAATTAAATTTTTTTTCATGTGACGAAACCACATGATCCAAGAACACTTCTCGGATCGTTTCATCTAAATCACAAACAAGTATTAGGGTTACCTCCTGAAGCGTGGTTGTGATCGAGTCTCTAAACGAAGAGGCCTCCTGTCTCAAGTCCGATCCGACGGAGGAGACGCTTGCGAGCGCGGGGATGAACCGCGTGCTTCTCGCAATCCATGTTGATGATCCAAGCGGTGGATCTCCTGATCTCGACACACAAGATCCGACGTCATCTTGATGAGTGAGGCGCACCGAAGGAGACGGAGATCCACGAGCAAAGAGTCGGGCAGCATAACGGCGACGCTGCGGCGATGGAGAACCTCTCTAGGGCATCCATGGTGGACGGCCATGAGAGGGAGAGAGAGAGAAAGAGAGAGATTTGTTGTCTCAACTATTGTGTAAAGAAGAGCAAAGGGGTGCCTCTCCTTTTATAGCTTTTTGGGATCCATGGATCTCAATCCATGGGACAACACAAATCCAGAGGCTCTCATTGATTGTGTTTCGTTTAATGGCCAAGATTTGTGTTGGTAAAAACCAACAACAATTAATTTAATTTAGATTAAATATATATTGATAAATCAATATAATTCAATCACCAAATTAAATAAAGATCTCTTGGAGATCATAGGAGAGAGAGTCCCTCCTTCCATGTTGGAAGGAGGGGACGGCCACACATTCCTAATAGGAGTGGTGGCCGTCCACTCCATATATATGGAAGGTGGCTCTCATCTCTATATTGTAATATCCAAGATTATGTAACAACTTTTGTTACAAATTTTTCTATAAAAATAATTCACAATTATTTTGTAGACATTGCAATCTTGCCATTGAAAAATTTGTGAATCATATTCACAACACAAAATAAAATGTAAATTACATTTTCAATTTAATGTCCAATGTGAATCCAATTCACATTAACATTTAATTAACAAATGTAAATTACAAATAGCTCTCTCTTATATATTATAAATCACATTTATAATATGTATGACTAATATGGATATTTCTATCCACATTATTCATATCCATGATAATTAAATCACATTTAATCATCTTGGATCTCTATTCTCTTGTTCTCAAATAATATGAATCACATTCATATTATTCACATGTTTGATAATCAAATCATATTTAATTATCTAAGATAACTCTCTCCATAATATGAATCAAATTCACATTATTTATGATAATTAAATCACATTTAATTATCCATTTTCTCAACGCTTGGATACATATATCAACAATGAAATTATCCTGAACTCTTTTAATGATAATGCGCTTTCTCCGCAGATACATGGAGATAAGGACAGGGCGATTGTATTGTTTCATGTATAGTGACTTGGATATTGAGATCATATCTCAAATCCAGATCGCGGGCCTCCCATGGGTGCTTGATTAAATCAAGACCGTAAATCTTATCATCTCATTGCATCTGAATCACATTCAGATCAATGTCCAACATTTGGACTAAGATCAGATTACTTTTCGACTGAGAGGGGTTACTAAAATCCAGACCCATTTCATCACTCCCTATGAATGGAAGCGTCATGGTTATACAATCGTTTATGATCACATCACCCTCCGGTATTCCCAATACTTGTACATCCTGCATACTGGAAGACTCAGAATAAACCCGAAGTATTAGATCAACTTTATACTATCTACTTCAGGGTTTTATCAGTAAGTTTCTCATTCGATCATTGGGAGTTAATATCGATCATATACTTTCTAAAAGTATAAATCATACCAAGGTCTTGATCATATACTTTCCAAAAGTATATATCAAACCTACAAATTCAGTCAAGCTTCCAAAGCGAGATGACCGTGCATGGAATTTGATTCTTCCCAATATCTCATGAGTGAGCTCATGCCTTCCGGTTCAGTAATGAACATGTATGAGCCCTTTGAGAGATCGTATTACTCATATGCCCTTATATGCACACCAACGCGCCGGTGTATAGACCTCGGTTAGGTCATCAACCTATTGGTCTGCCAAATGTACATACTTAGACATATAGTAACACATCTGTCTCCGGTCAGAGGATGCATGCCTATATCATGACAGCATACGATATAGGACTTTGGTTATCTCGATCTCGTTAAGTCAACTCTTTGACCTAACTAATCTGACACCTCCGAATCTCTATTCCTATGCAGAGGACCTGCATCAAGAGGTCGGTCATATATCAGCCTTTAAAGATAAGGATTGCCATCTCCTACTCAGGCTGGAGATCATCTCTTAACAATCATTTGACGGTGCTTGATGAGTCCTCAATCTAACCCTTTATATATTCATCCAAGCACCAGCCTCTATAATTCAATAGTTGAATCAACAACTGTATGATTATTAAGATGGCCGTGGTACATAACCCTAATTGTACTAAGGGAACTATTATTCAAATTATTTATTCTTCATATCAGATCAGGGAATGATATTTGCAATAACATTTATTGCAAAATGACTCGTCGTGGGCTCTCATGTCCAACAATCTCCCACTAGCCCAAAGAGCCATTAATGGACTAATCATTTAAACCCGCACTCATGTAACAATCATAGGCTATTTAGAAAATAGCTGGTTAAGCTGATCAGTCACTCTATTCCCATGAGACTACGCCAAGTCCTTTTACGACACTTGCATATCCCCAGTAACAGTTCTCGCATCAAATGCAAATGTTGCGTCTTATGCAACCAATACTCAATCTTGTTAGTTACAGTGTCCTTGACACTACAACTTAACAATTATCATAACCAGTATTCCCATAATCCTTATTAGAATATCCTTATTCCTGGAGATCACTATCTCTTAAGGTATCCACAGTTAAGACCATTTAGATTTCTATATGTAAAGTCTTAAGCTTTTGAAGATGATACTTTTGAGATCACTATCTCAAAAATCTTGTCATCTATGAAGATTTTGTTATTACTGCAATCAAGTGTTTTATCTATATAGTAGAATTAGTAACACTTTACTACTCCCACTGTATGGTAGATATCTGGCTTCTGTACATCTAGCATACACTCAACTTCTCGTAATTAATGCACAAGTGCAAGTAGTTCTAGCATTCACTTCCTCAACTCTTTGAGGTGCTATCCCTTTAGACAGGTCAGAACCACATCTTAAGGGATGGAAGCCTTTCTTGAAATTTTCCAAAATTGGAATATGTTCAAGGTGTACTACTATTGTGACAGTCCCGATACCCTCTTCTCTTTGCTTCTGAACACCTTCAGAACTAAGATCCAAGAGGTATCCTTGAGATCATATCTCAAGTTATGGAACAACCAGATTAGAAAACACTTATTATTATCCTTATATCATTTTAAATGATTAGGATATCATCTACATTTAGCACGATGAACACAAAAGGCACTCCCACTAAGCTTCACATGGCTCATCCAGATTTTATCTGAAATCATAACATTTGTAATTTCATGAAATCTTATGGTCCAACTTCAAGAAGCTTATTTGAGTCCATAGGTGGATTCCCTAGCTTGCAAACCTTGCTTTCCTTAACCATGAAGCCCTGGGGCTACTTCATGTGAATATCCTCAAAGAGGTATTCATAGAGGAATGCAATATTGACTTACATCTTGAAGATGTAATAGTCAAGTTGTGTAGCTAAGGTTAGCAATATTTTGATGGTTTTAAGCATGGTCACCGAAGAGCAAGTCTCATCGCAAGCAATGTCTTCTCTTCTGGTGTGTAGCTCATGTCTACGAACCGTGCTTTGAAGGTCTCTACCTTCTCATCAGGTTCTCTTTCTCTTTAAGATCCATTTACACCTTTACAGGTCTTGCCCATATAGGTGGATCCTCGAGGGTCCATATACAACATTTGTATATGAAGTCTACATTAGACTTGCTAACATTCATCTATCCATGCTATGATCTTCAGAAGCTTCATCACATGAAGTTCGATCATTGTCAGATTTCTCCGACACATGGAATCCTTCCTCAAACTCATTTGAAGAGGTTTTACTATTTCATCTTTAATTGTCCTTTTAGTTTCCAATTTCAGGAGCCTCATTATCTTTTTAAGAATGAGTTCCTACACTTCATTTTTATCTTGATTCTTAAGAGTCTCTACATCTAAGAATCACATTCTTAGAGATGAGATATTTTAAAAATCTCAAGGTCATAAAGTAGGTATCCAATACCATCCTTTATTTTCCTAATGAAGCAGCACTCTCCAGTGCTAGATTCCATCTTGTATGGAACCTTATTAAGGATATACATTGTAGTCTCTACTACACATATATACCTGGAAACTAAGGGATAATTACGCTAAAAATCATCATTGATAGGATCATGTCACACATGATCCAATTGTATCTCCCTATAACTCTATTGAGTTAAGGTGTGTTAGGAGGATTGAGACAGAAATGATATTCATATCTCTATAAGGTATCCTTTGAATTCATCTAACAGGTACAGGCTACCTAGATTAGATCAAATTCATTTATCTTCCTTCAAACTTTGGTTCTAAACCAAACTTGTGAAATCTTTGAACTTTTCAAAGGTTTCTAAGTGAATAGAAGAAATCTCATATCATACATAATCATCAATAGATATCACATATCCATAATGTTTACTATGATATAGATGATCCGCATATATCAATATGTATGAGATCCTGAGTACCTTGACATCTTACACCATTCCCAAAGAAGGGTGTATTGGACATTTTTACTTTGAATACAATATTCATAAGTATGTAAGTTTTGAAAATTTTAGACATTCTAAAGTTTCATTTCTTACCATTCTATTGATCAAATCAATAGACAAATGTCCAAGGTTTGATGCTAGATCCTTGTCAAATGATCTTCATCCTCCTATTGATCTTGGGGTTTAATTTCAGTATTTAGAAATGTTAATGAACCATTCATTAATTTTCTAATTTTGTGGAGTCCACTAGATATTAGATTACTATCTGAAATATGTCCATCACAACTCTTTATGATAGTTCTATCTTACAATTCATGTTTATTTCCAACATTTAGAAACAAACAATGAGTGTATTCTTATATCTAGGTCATAGAGACATTCTCTAAGACTAAGGGCTCTCCCACTGAAATTAACAAGTCTATCAATCCAACATAGATTGTTGCAACAATTGCATCAATATCCATGTGGATAACTATAGACCTTAAGATCAAATTTTCCAGTCTTCTTAAAACATTTGAAACCCATTGCAAGTGTTATAGAAGATTGAGATATAATTACAAGATTTTAAGCAAGTCAATTTCAATGATTTATATGTAGATTATTCTGATGCTCTATCCGAGTCCTTCTCTAAGGATTCTAGACAGACTTGATAGTCATACTATCAACACATCAACTTACTGCAGTATTGGCATTCATCCAACTCTTTGGATGACATATGGAAGTCATAGATGTACAGTCAACTCTTTGACCATACTTCTTACTCGGGTCCAACCCATGCTTCCACTGCGCTCCCTTTATCCATAAACAACCATTGCTTAAGACTAAGGATCTCTTATGTCAAATTCAAAAGAATTCAATGTAAGAGCATTTCAACATTTATACATGCTTCATTAAATTCCTACAATATGAATATTATGAAGCTTCATAAATGACTAGAGTATAAACAATAGAATAATGACACTCATCATGTCTACATCCATCTAGACTCATAAAACATTGGTTCAGGTAGGTATTCAAACATTTTGAATACATCATCTCTTTTGGAGCCACCATTCTGCACGATGCAGAGAACCACGTCATTCATGATTAAATGTCAAGAGCACATATGTATGCCAGAACATCTTCTTAGATTTATAAGGATTAATTGACAATTGTGATCATCATCGACATGTCACTTCCAAAGTACATCCGATGAGATCAAGCCTATAGAGACATACAAACCCTAGGGTTGTAGTCCTACTATCCATTTAATTGTCATTCCTCATTATTATGAAGAAACTTGCACATTGCAACCACATACATTATGTGTCCAATGTAAGTACAATATCTGGATCATGAGTCCAATCCATGATATTTTACTGGTTATTATTGAGTACAATATTGGGTGGGTTTAATGAAGGATTATCTGAAATAAGAAATTTGCATAAATAAATATATATATATATACACACATTTTACTTTGATTTTGGAATTTTTATATCGAAGTTGTCTTGCCTTTTCAACATTGAAAGTTCATTCCCTTAATCACTTTCAATGTAAGAGATATACTTACCATTATATCTCAGCAAGATCTGAGATCTCCTTCCTTATCTTTGTTACATCCCAATAATATGAGAATCTGCAACTCCGATAAAAAGAAGCGGGAACACATTCCGCCTTGCAAGTCCAACTTGCATTTCCCAATTCGGTCTTTAACACCCGGGCCCACCACCCCTAAGGCGATGTTGACCTGTCACTAATTGAACCAACTGTCAACAGGAATAGTACTCGCTATACGCAATCCAATATCACCCCAATAATATGAGGATCCGATATTGGGGTCACTACGTATACGACCTTACTCTTTAGAGAAGCAAAGAGCCCGATCCAGATGCACTTGCATACAGGAGCTGTCACTTCGGACAGGCGTCTCCTACATACAATCCCTGGTGACGGAACCCTTCTCCTTGACGGGAGACCATGGATGTCACTTATGTGATCCTCCATATCATATTCAAATTCTAATTAATCATTATGAATCATATTCATTATGATTAATTCTTCCAAGGGAAATAACATCTCTATTCATAATAGAGTGTTTTAATTTTAATTGGATTCTAATTAATCTAATCATATTAAATTAATGATCCAATTATTATCCAACAAACAATTTATTGTTACTTGAATTATGGTATTATCTCAAATACGTATTATTTCGAATTTTAATAATTAGAAATACATCACGATTTCTTAAGCATTATACTAACCCTACCCGCTGTCATGGCCAGTACTGACGAGAGTGAGACGGACCACATACGTTGCAACCCACAACCCCAATGCTCTCCGACTAGACACCATATCCACCTCGGGAAAGGATAATGCAAAATAGATCACTTTGTACTTGAGATGATCATCGATTCTTCAACCGAAATTATACCATATAATAATAATCAAAACAATTTTTATTAACATTATAATGAGGTTTGCTAAACAAATCCCAAGTCATATTCAAGCAACATGTTGGTTGGAATGTAGATCATGTAGATCATGTAACCTATTAGTGATCTAGATCACATCTAATCAAATATTGGTTAAGGCAATGCCATTTAAGTAAATAATTATCATCAAATATTTCACAAATATTTATGCACAATTATTCCAGGAAATTAAACAATTTAATTTCATTAATTGATTAAATGACAATCAGTAGATTCTTGATTAGGAAAGTATTTCCAGCAGTGACCCTCACATACTAAAAATACCATATCTCAATCAATTTAAAACCAAATTAAGCAAAGTAAGTTTAAGTTCTTAAAGTTTGCTAACTTGATTTAAAACAGAACCTAAGTGATTTGTACACATTTCAAGGTGTTTCAAATCCGCAATTAACATTTTAATTACGTCATGATCCGCAGTCCTCGAAACAGTGGATACATGTTCACTAAAATGAACATAACTTGAGCATACGGAATCCAAATCACGCAAACTTAGATCCTAAGGTTTCCTTATTTAATGGGAAACAAATTCTAATTATTATTTTTGTGTTTACACATCTTAAACAGTGCCGAAAATAATATCAAAACAGAGATGCGAAAATGAAATGCAATAAAACTTTTGCAAGCCCTAATGAACCCAAGTCGTCCTCGGTTTATTGATCGAATCCAAAAACACCGACCTAAGGCTCTGATACCACTTGTAGGATATGGTTAGATCCTCAAGCGCATCACGGAAGCGTGATCGTCGTATCGGATATGACGAAGAACGACTAGTCGTACTAGTTGTTCTATGCAGCGGAAATTAAAATTTTTATTCATGTGACGAAACCACATGATCCAAGAACACTTCTCGGATCGTTTCTCTAAATCACAAACAAGTATCAGGGTTACCTCTTGAAGCGTGGTTGTGATCGAGTCTCTAAACGAAGAGACCTCCTGTTTCAAGTCCGATCCGACGGAGGAGACGCTTGCGAGCACGGGGATGAACCGTGTGCTTCTCGCAATCCATGTTGATGATCCAAGCGGCGGATCTCCTGATCTCGACACACGAGATCCGACATCTTCTTCACGAGCGAGGTTCACAGAAGGAGACGGAGATCCACGAGTAAAGAGTCGGACATCATAAAGACGACGCTGCGGCGATGGAGAACCTCTCTAGGGCATCCATGGTGGATGACCATGAGAGGGAGAGAGAAAGAGAGAGAGAGAGAGAGAGAGAGAGAGAGAGAGAGAGATTTGTTGTCTCAACTATTGTGAAAAGAAGAGCAAAGGGGTGCCTCTCCTTTTATAGCTTTTTGGGATCCATGGATCTCAATCCACGGGACAACACAAATCCAATGGCTCTCATTGATTGTATTTCTTTTAATGGCCAAGATTTGTGTTGGTAAAAACCAACAACAATTAATTTAATTTAGATTAAATATATATTGATAAATCAATATAATTCAATCACCAAATTAAATCAAGATCTCTTGGATATCATAGGAGAGAGAGTGCCTCCTTCCATGTTGGAAGGAGGGGACGGCCACACATTCCTAATAGGAGTGGTGGCCGTCCACTCCATATATGTGGAAGGTGGCTCTCATCTCTATATTGTAATATCCAAGATTATGCAACAACTTTTGTTGCAAATTATTCTACAAAAATAATTCACAATTATTTTGTAGACATTGCAATCTTGCCATTGAAAAATTTGTGAATCATATTCACAATCCAAAATAAAATGTAAATTACATTTTCAATTTAATGTCCAATGTGAATCTAATTCACATTAACATTTAATTAAAAAATGTAAATTACAAATAACTCTCTCTTATATATTATAAATCACATTTATAATATGTATGACTAATATAGATATTGCTATCCACATTATTCATATCCATGATAATTAAATCACATTTAATCATCTTGGATCTCTATTCTCTTGTTCTGAAATAATATGAATCACATTCATATTATTCACATCTTTGATAATCAAATCATATTTAATTATATAAGATAACTCTCTCCATAATATGAATCAAATTCACCTTATTTATGATAATTAAATTGCATTTAATTATCCATTTTCTCAATGCTCGGATACACATATCAACAATGAAATTATCCTGAACTCTTTCAAGGATAATGCGCTTTCTCCGCAGATACTTGGAGATAAGGACATGGCGATTGTAGTGTTCCATATATAGTGACTTGGATATTGAGATCGTATCTCAAATCCAGATCGCGGACCTCGCATAGATGCTTGATTAAATCAAGACCGTAAATCTAATCTTCTCATTGCATCTGAATCACATTCAGATCAATGTCCAACATTTGGACTAAGATCAGATTACTTTTCTACTGGAAGGAGTCACTAAAATCCAGACCCGTTTCATCACTCCCTAGGAATAGAAGCGTCATGGTTATACAATCGTTTATGATCACATCACCCTCAGGTATTCCCAATACCTGTACATCCTGCATACTGGAAGACTCAGAATAAACCCGAAGTATTAGATCAACTTTATACTGTCTACTTCAGGGTTTTATCAGTAAGTTTCTCATTCGATCATTGGGAGTTGGTATCGATCATATACTTTCCAAAAGCATATATCATACCTAGGTCTTGATCATATACTTTCCAAAAGTACATATCGAACCTACAAATTCAATCAAGCTTCCAAAGCGAGACAACCGTGCATGGAATTTGATTCTTCCCAATATCTCATGAGTGAGCTCATGCCTTCCGGTTCAGTAATGAACCTTTATGATCCCTTTGAGAGATCGTATTACTCATATGCCCTTATATGCACACCAGCGCGCCGGTGTATAGACCTTGGTTAGGTCATCAACCTATTGATCTGCCAAATGTACATACTCAGACATATAGTAACACATCTGTCTCCGGTCAGAGGATGCGTGCCTATATCATGACAGCATACGATATAGGACTTTGGTTATCTCGATCTCGTTAAGTCAACTCTTTGACCTAACTAATCTGACACCTCCGAATCTCTATTCCTATGCAGAGGACCTGCATCAAGAGGTCGGTCATATATCAGCCTTTAGAGATAAGGATTGCCATCTCCTACTCAGGCTGGAGATCATCTCTTAACAATCATTTGACGGTGCTTGATGAGTCCTCAATCTAACCCTTTAGATATTCATCCAAGCACCAGCCTCTATGATTCAATAGTTGAATCAACAGCTGTATGATTATTAAGATGGCCATGGTACATAACCCTAATTGTACTAAGGGACCTATTATGCAAATTATTTATTCTTCATATCAGATCAGGGAATGATATTTGCAATAACATTTATTGCAAAATGGCTCGCCGTGGGCTCGCATGTCCAACACCCATCACCCCTGAGGACAAGAAAATACCACTTTTACATGTCCTTTCCGCACACACGCATTCAGGCGCATGCCTTTTGAGCTATGCAATGCCCCGTGCATTTTTCAACGGTGCATGATTGTCATGTTTGCCGATATCGTTGAGGATTTCCTTGAGTTCTTCATGGATGACTTCTCGATCCATGATGATTCATTTGATTTTTGTTTAGTGAACTTCTACCGAGTCCTTTAGAGGTGCATAGAGGTGAATCTGGTACTCTCCTGGCAGAAAAGTCATTTTTTGGTTAATGAGGGTATCATTTTGGGGCACGCCATCTCCAAAAAAGGAATGGAGGTCGACCCTTCCAAGGTAGATGTGATCAAAAAACTTTATCCACAAACCAATATCAAGTTTGCGAGGTCAATTTTGGGACATGTCGGATTTTATAGATAATTTATTCAGGATTTTTCTAAAATTGCCCATCCATGACTGAGTGATGAATCTCAATTTCATCACCTTTATTCTATCATTTTGGCCTTAAAAACCCTAGCTAATACATGTAAATAGCATTAATTTGTGCAAAATAGCATTCAATATTTATTGCATTTATCGTGTAAATAATACGATTTTTAATGCCAAAATTATAGAATAAAGAGAAGTAAAGAAAATGAATAAAATATCAAAGATATTTTATGACCCTAAACACCGAGACCAAGTCAAGAATTGAGTTGGTCGACAAAGAGTAAATTAGGAGAAATAAGGGCCAAGAATACAATAAAAATGCTAATTCTTTTATTCATTATTTAAGCATTTTTGACACCTATTTTATTCTTTATTATTTATACATCAAATAAAGAAACTTTTAACATGGAATTTGTATATAATAATGTAAATAAAAAAACAAAATTAAGTTTGTACAAAAATAATATATAGTGTACCTTTTATACATAAAATAAAAAGCCAAAAACCCAACTTCACAGACCCATATATTTCAAATAAAAACTCAAAATATATCAAAATTACTATAATTTTATATAACTTTTCACATGCTATTTAATGATGGTGGTTTCATATTTTTTTGGAGTTACGGTGTTAAAGTTAAGTTTTGGACCCCATTGTACATTATACTCGATTGGAATATTCGATTTATTCATCCTTTATTATTTTTATAGATTCGTATTTTTTATAATTTTGTAATATTAGTTATAATATATTTACATAATAAAATCAAAATAAAACCACAAAGAACACATAAAATAAAATAAGTCTATGTGAAAACATAGACAAAATACCTATCGTTATACCTGTATGTAAATAAAAGGGAAACTTATTCTTTTATTCTTTATTCATTTATATTTTTATATTATGTAAATATTATCTATATTCTATTAAAAATATAAACCCAAAATAAAATCCAATAAAATACATTAAATAAAATAATGTACAGAAAACATAGATGAAACACCAATCAATATACCAACATAATATACATAACTATTTATTTAAGTGTACAAATAGTATCATAAAAATAAAATAAAAATATATTTATATATATAAAAATATGTTATAAATTTATAAAATAAGAAAATAAAATAATAAAATAAAATATAAAAAATAAAAATAAAATAACCAAAATATAGGTAAATATACCTATAATTATACCCTTAAAACTAACTACTATTAAACAACAACAAAAAATTAAATAAAATCATAGAAAAATATTCACTAGAAATAAATATTTTTTTATTTTATACGAAAAATAAATAAAATCATTTATTATTTTTAATAATTTATTCCTTGATAAATCTGTTGTTTTGTCGTTTAACGGGCCTACGTAGCTCGCTGATAGAGCTCCGCCAGTTGACCTCTTGTCAACTGCCTCTCTAGTCACCTAAAGTGATGCAACCTGTCAAATCCCCTATTTTCCCCCATTTTCTCGGCTGATCTATCAATCCATCAGCGTCGGTCTCTTCATGGGAAATGATCCGTGCTAGTTGTACATACACGTCGAGCCCTTGTATCTCCTGTACATACCTCGATCCTCTTTATTTTAGTTGGTCTAATAAGGGTGCCATATTGTATATAAATAACCAAATCCTTCCTTCGTTGATTTTTTGGTCATCTCCAAGCCATAGAGCCATCGCGTTTTGGCCAAAGAGCATATCCCCATAACAGGGGGAGTCCCCTGAGGTGCTGGGAGCTCACGGAGGAGGAGGTGCGCCCAAGGCCTCCGTCGACGGCGACCTCTGCTCCCTTTCCTCCTGGGAAGATATGAGCTGCGCATTTTTATGTTTTTAGTTAGTTTTTAGTTCTTGCAATTTAATCTCGCATTTAGGTTAGTCATTAGACCTTAGATACAACGTTAAATGTTTGATTCGTACTTCGCCGGATCTTCGCTTCGGTGAACCTCATTCACCATGCCTCGCCCATCATTTAACCCCACTACCACCTCCATATTCTTTCCCAGTCATTTCCCTACGCACCACCACCTCCCATTCACCTAGATCCAATGTGGATCTGGAGGTTAGGTCCTTCCCTCCGCCACATTGCTGGAGGACCTCCGCCGCGCTTCACTTTCGCCCAATCCCACCAAATAAGTCCCCAGGAGCCCCGTATCCCTGTTTGTTATCTTTCTGCAGGTACTGGAGGGCCGAGCGACCCCTTTGGGGTCGAAATTGGGATCTTTGCAGGTACCTGGGATGCCTTTCCTTCCTCGACCTCGCGGAGGAGCTCCGACGAACGTCGGAGCATTTGGAAGCCCTCAGCTGATAGAGCAAGGTCCTGGGAGTCTTTTTGGACTAGTAGCAGTTCAAGGGATCGTCGGACGCACACGCGCCACCAGATCAAAGATCGGGGATGGGGTGGTTCTTCCCTGCTCTTCGAGTCTTCGTCTCTGTCGTTTGATCGTCACCTCGCTCTAGATGAAAGGTCAACCATCAGATCTAGCTACGTCTCGAACGTCAGACTGCGCCCAGCGATCCAACCGCTGATCGATGAAGGGATATCGCCGCATGAGAACGCGCCACGTGTCCAAGTGAACGCCTATCGACCATTGGATGGCATGCTACTTTGTGGTAAAATACCATTTCACCTCACATGTTTGTGTATTTATTAAATAGTTTTGTAAATAAAGTGTAGTGTTATAAATAATTAGGATTTTTGCATGTGATCCCCCATAGTTATCACAAATTACTGGTTCCTCCCCAGGTAGAGTCACGTGTAGTCCCATGTGATGGGTCTTTTGCATAGAAAACCCTAACAATTTTGGTATTTATTTAAAAGTTCAATAAAATTGAAAAAAATGTATATTCATGGGTTATTTACACTTGAGACCCTATTGAATATTTTTATTGCAAAAAACCCTTGTTAGGATACATATTTTATGCTTTTCGTATACTTATTAAATAAATCTAATGTGCTTCGAAAAATACAGAAAAATAGGATTAAGTGCCTCACATCATGCACTTTCATGCTGTGATTTTTCTTCGCATTTTTTGCATTTAATTTATTTATTAAAAATTAAATGGAGCCTATTTTTGTACTGTTTAACTTACAAAATCCAAAAAATATAAAACATCTCTAAAAATTTATATATGGTATATTTTGTCCTATTTTACCGGCAATCCAAAAATCACAAAAATAAGGGAAAAGAAAAGGCTAAAATTGAAAAACCCCAAAATATTTCATAAAAATATAAAAATTCATTTAAAAATCCAAAAATATGTTTTTGTATTTTAGAATTTTTTATATAAATCCTTATATATTAAAATTGATTTGGATAATTTTGGATCTTATTTATTCTTTTAGTACTCGAATCAATTCTAGGTATTTATTAAAACCCTTATTCGGGGTATTTTTGACTTTAAAAATACATAAAAATCAGTATAAATTCCAGAATAATAACAAAACATTAGAAAAAATAAAAAGCACAAAATATTGTATTTACTGTATTTTGACTATTGTTACATATTTTTATATATCACTACAAGAAAATACAGTTTTTGCGACTACGAAGTTGCTACTACATGGGATGGCATTGTAGTCGCGGGTCCTTTAACCACTATTTAGCGACTACAACCCCACCATGTGGCAGTCGCTAAAGTTTTACGACTACTTGTGGTCATCACCTGTGGTAGTACGTTTTTGCGACCACGTTGCAACCACACTGTAGTCGAAATGTAGTGGTAAATTTTGGCGAAAATTTTAGCGGGCTCCCGCCAATCAAACTCCTAAATCCGCGCCCCTCTACCCCACTCCTCGTCCCCGACCCCCTGGAAACCCCTCTTTGTCCTCCCAATCGCCCCTCCCCTTCCCCCTTCTTCGACCACCGACAACGCCTCTCCTCCACGTCCCCGTTCTCCTCTGGCCGCCTCTTCCTCCACCTCCCTCTCTAACAATCCACCATCCGACCTCCCTCCTCCTCTCACATATCCACCTCCGACCTCCCTCCTCCTCTCGCATATCCACCTCCGACCTCCCTCCTCCTCTCGCGCATCCACCATCCGACCTCCCTCCCCCAACCTTACATCCCCAATCCGTTGCTTGTTGGTGCTTGGCCTTACTGCATTCTGGTATTCTTCTCATGGTTTATTTTTTGTGATTTGTTGCTGTGATTTAGTTGATGCCGAAGCTTACTGCATTATTGTATTCTTCCTGTGATTTTTTGATAATTTGGTTCTTTGACAATCGTTGTTGCTGCAGTTTCGACTATAAGAAGTTGTTGTGGTGGTGTCTTTGTTATTTCCTTTACATTGCTATTGTTCAGGTGTCTTTTTCTTTGGTTTTTTTAGTAGGTGATTCTTGACCTTATTTGTTAATTGGTAATGTTATATGCTTGTGGTTTCGTTATTGGTTCTCAGCCTACAAGTTTTACTGGTATGTTCCCTTCCAATCAGAAGTAGGAGGCACCTGATATTGATGGGAATGTAAGAAAGAGATAATCAACTTGCGCAAATCAGTTACCAAATTGCTAAGTTGAGACTATCCTTGGAGTTCTGCAATGTGACCATTTGCTATAAATAATTGTCGATCCTCTAATGTTTTAACCATTTTGTCTGATGACAATATATACGGTTGCATTTGATATCTAGGATATTATTTTGTAGAGTTCGATATTTTTAATCTATATAGTTTTGGATTGTCTTATTTTGAGTATTTATTATAATGTATGTTTAATGTGTTTCATGAGAGGTTTTTTGAACTATATTCCTTTTAAGGTAGCGGCTTAATGTGGAGAAGGCGAAATGGATAACTTATGTTACTGATGCTGGACAACAAGAACATTTTGATAATATATTCATTGTAAGGAGCCCGTTGTTTGCTTACTGCATTTTCCTACATTGCATTTCCTCCATGTTTAGTCTTTCTGAACATTTTATTTTTTGTCCCGAGCGACAATGATGGCAGGATGGTTTCCGGATGCTCAATCCAATTCATATCCTAAAATGAGTCATGTTAGCTTTTGGTCTTGTTCTTTGTTCAGATGGCAAGAGATTCCATACTCGCAGCTCTGAGGTTGTCCGATTAGTTGATTTACTTGATGAGTCAGTTATATGTTGCAAAAAAGAACTTAGTCAGTGCCTGGAGAGTAATGGTAAGATGTGGGGAGTTTACTGTATTTTTTTTATTCTTTGAAATTACTTATGTTGGTTAATGTATTTGCACGTGTTGTTTATCTTCCAAGGTAAACTTTCTGAATGAACGGAGCTAGAGATTCAAAAAACTGCTGAAGCAGTTGACTATGGTGTTGTTAAGTAAGTTGTTTTTATTTATATTGGAATTGTTGTTATCAGGACATTGATGCGTTCTTCACAATAGTGTTATCATGTACTTTCAGCACATAGCTTACGTTCTTAGTTTTGTACTTTGGACAGGGGACGAAGAATCTAGTTTTTCTCATTTTTAGCATTGTAGGACCATTGCTTAATTTGTCAGTTGTTAGCTATAATAATAACCCTCTCTTTCCTTTTATTGGCATCTCTATCTTTATTACCCATGTTTGTTCCTTACATGTGTGAAACAACATCAATATCACCACCCAAAGTCTTTTCCCACTTTGAATGGGATTTGACCATATGGATTCATTGTCTTCAAATAGTTCTAGTTTCTGTTCCACTGAAACTTATATCTACTTTGGGTTAGTAACATTGTTGCATGTTTTTTATCCAATGATTACCAACGTTGCTTATGGATGGTTTCTCCATCTTGATAATTTCAAATGTTGAGAATGATATGTTACCAGGCCATGGAGAGACCCCACTAATGCAACCCTCATCTTGCCGTTAGAGAAAATCATAAAGAGGATTTTGATCAGTCAATGTCGTCAAGGCACGTGCATATGCAGTCATCCGCAAATCTCTCTTTAGAAAAAGTTAGAGTTTGCTGACAATTTCATGCAACTTTCTTTCTCTCCCATTCTCTTGTCTTTTATATGGAGGCCTTCTTTCCAAGGTAGTAATTTTGTAAGCTTTGTTTGAGAGGATGATGCCCATTTTGCTGATATAAACTTGACAAACAAATGTCTGCTTCATTGAGTCCTACACAAAGATATCTTTGACTTTTCTTCTGGTTCATTGCCTTAGTTAATATATGTACTTTTCATCAGTTTAGGATTTCAGTGGCTATTTAGTGACCAACTTCATGCTATTGATGAGTTAATCCACTTTCTTTAATTGGAAATGTCTATATGTCGACAACGTTGGTATGATCTGATGTGTTTAAAAGACTTACGATTGATTGTTGCACTAGTAGAAATCATAGAACAGGCCACGATAGAGTATCGTCACTTAACGTCCTATTATCGTGGCCCATGACTTTTAGCCATGGTAATTTTACCGTGGCTATCGCCACCGTGTCAAATAGTTTACCGAGGCCAAAGAACGTAGGCATTTGCTACAATAACATTACCGTGGCTATAAATGTTAGGCCACGGTAAGTGTACTGTGACCAACACAATGTAGTTCTTTATTCTAAAAATAATCTCCAAAAAAAACTACCACTATGAGAACCATAGGCATTTCCAGAGAGATGGATACAAGTCCTCTATGCACAAATCCGAACAAGTCACCCATTCAGTGGGAATTTGCAACCTCTTAGTTCTGATACAAGGCTTCGAAGGACTTCCTTTTCATTATAAGTTTCTATTGTCCTTATGTTTTCCTTCTATCTTTGAGGACGTGAAAGCTCCTTCAAAACTATTAAGAGTTATATTAACCCAGCCAACCAATGTCGGCTCTATGGCATTGACACAGTTCCGTGAAGCCGTGGCACCCTAAGAAAATATATCCAATATCCTTTGGTTCATCTCAAAAGATAGTGCAGGTAACGTTCTCAATAAAGCACATTTCAGGGGTACTTCATAATTTGGCTCTCTATTATATGTATATTTATCCACTAGGCATCATTCGAACACACTTGAACAAGCATCAACAAACACAAATAACCAAAGTATATTTTAAACACTATATGTGCATTCTTTTGCAGCTCAAACATTTGCTCACGTCAATACCACACTCAAATTTGTTGCCAATGCTCACAAATTGGATTCCACTACATAGTCTAAAAAAGAATGTTATATGATTGTACTGCAGTACCAAAAAAATCGAATCTCTCATAAAAATCAAACCCTTACATTGTTCCCATAAGGTGCACTCTTCTTCTGACTAAACGTCTTATGGCTCGTATCCACAACACACTAAAACATTGAAAAATAACTTGTTAGTGCATAATCTTCTCCATGCTCATTTCCACTACTCATTAAGATCAAACATTGAATCAAACTTTATGTTGTATAATCGTGAAGTCGCATCATATGAGCCACAATTTAGGAGAGAAATAGCCAAATAGAAGGTGGATTAGAGAAGATCGAATTGCAATGGATTGACTACGGGCGAGTGGAGATTACAGGAGTGGTTTCATCGATGGAGATGACTCGATCTGTGAGTGAAGGAAAGAGCACGACGACAACAACAACAACTAACGGCGGTGGCTGATCTTACACGATGCAATGACATCCACGTTTTGTGCTCCAAGGAGGAGGGAGGCAGGAGGGACAAGAGAAAATAGGGTTTTGAGATGTATGGTTTTAGGAGGGAGGGAGTCATCGCATGAATGGATTTTGGAGGGAAAGGAAAATAGTTAGAGGGAAAGTCGTGGTTTTAGAGGGAAAGAAAAAGGAGTTAGTGGGAAAGTTTAAGAATCGGTTTATTTTACATTGAATTTAGCAATGGTTATAAAATCATCACCATAAATCATAGGCCACAGTAATTGTATCGTGGATTAAGTCTATCAACTACAGTATTTGTATCGTGGCTTAATAATATTGACAATGGTATTTTCTGTAGCCAATAAATTAAGGTCACATTTATCTACCATGCTGATACTTTTTGGCCTCAATAAATTTACAGTGGCCTGATTCTGTAGCTAATACACTATTTTTAGTAGTGTTGTTTACTTGGTTTGCATCTTACGTAGGTTTGATTGTCGTGGGAGCCTCCATGCAATTTCTATATGTTGTCTCTGTAATAGATAGGTATGAATTCTATCAATGCTTTGCTTTTAACGTCAAGCTCTGGCATAAACGAGGAGAGTTATCTATGTTTGCAATGAATATTTAACATAAAGCATGTAATATCTCAGCACATGTCATTATTTTGTTACATTTGGATGTTAATTGATCAACAATGATTTTCTTATATTAGACTACTGCTTATGAATCGGTTTTTTATTGTTGATTTTTTATTATACTACAATTCCAAAAGGTCATGAGGTAGAAGATGATTATGAAGAGGAAGATGGAGAGAAGGAGGATGAGGATTATACCACTACATATAGAGTCTCGCATCGCAAAGGAGTTGTGATCTCAGAACGTACGGAAAATAAAAAAGAATCCAAAAAAACTGACAGAGAGAGGAGGGACAAGGGGAAGGCAAAGGAAGGGATTTTTTTCAAGAACTTTAATGTATAGATGTTAGTCATCAACTTGTGCTTTTCTTGAACTTGAATGTTAGCTTTCTATTATCTTGAACTTGCAACTTTTTAAATACATTTGCACTTTTATCATCTTGCTTATATATATATATATATATTAAGTGTGTGTTGAACTTTGTCTTTATACAAGTAAGATTGGTTCTTCTCAAGCATGATTGTATTAGGTTGTAACTACAGGTTGGAAGATCTCAATAGGCTTGGGTGATTATATTAGCTGCTATGATATTAGATTGTATTATACGACAGGAGAATCATACAATGTAGGTGGTCACTAATGAATCCGTGATTCATCACTCTAAAAGTTGAAAATAGAGCTTTGTTCCCGAGTAAATAGCAGTATATTTCCCCTTATCTTGCATAATTAGCATTCATGCATGAAATGATAACATTTGCATTTTAGTATTCATATTTGCATAAAATAAGAAGTCAATTTCACTTGTAAATATTCACCTGTATATTTGATAAAATACCTTATTTGTATATATTTTATACTAACTCCGAATACAATAAAACCAACTCTATTGTATATATATGACTAACACTAATTAAAGAAAAATATCAAAAAATACTAACTTGTAAAATTGACCAATAAAACCCCAAGCCAAGTTTGAAATCATGAACCTTAAAATGTGCATCTCTCTCTCATACAACCTCGAATTACGTCTACTCACTTTTAAAGTAATATACATTCAAAGACCTTCGAAACAAGACCAATTTCATCAAAATCGGAGCTCGTGTGCAAAACTTGGGTTTTGGGCCCCTTTTGTATATTGTACATATTGACCGTTTTGCCCCTGTATTTTACCATTTCATTTTCTTAATTATTAAAAATGCAAAAAAATTAGATTAAGTTGTGAATACTCCTCTCATAATTTTTCTAACTTTATTTTGATTTTTCCCTCTTTTAAAAATGACAAAAAAATTACAAAAGATAAAATGCGGTATTTTATATCTATAAGGTACCACCCAAAAATACATTTTGTACAGATGATTTTCTTTGATTTTCAACCCATCACGAAAGTTGTAGATCTCGTTGAGACGAGCAACGTTCGTGTTGACCACTTTTTGATTTAATCCCTTTTGTTATTTCTTTTTGATTTTTTACATTTAATTTTTGAATTTTTTTAGGAGCGACATGTGGCAGCTCCTGGAGCCGCCATGTGTCACCCCATTTTTTATTATTTTATTAATTTAGGATTTATCTTATCATTTTCGGATTTATTATTTATTATTATTTTACTATTGATATTTTAATTATTTTTAGTAGTCTATTATATTATTATATTATATTATTTATTTTATCCCCTTTTACCTCTTCTCCCTTACTTTTCTTCCACTCCAAGTTAATAACTCCCCTCTACCCCACTCTCTCCATCCTTCTCCAACCTCCTCCTCCCCCTCTTTATCTTTCTTCCACTCCTCCCTTCATCTTCATCCGCCATTCTACAAGGGAGAGAGGTTCGAGCCCCGTTTAATCCGTGAGGTGACAGCTCCCCCTTAGACGTTGAGCGACGACAACCAGCAGGCGAGATCCGCGGTTTTTTTCCGCGTAGCGAACTTCCCGTCAAGATCACAAAGCTTCTCCGATTTCTTGTTGAACCGGATCGAGGCCACAACCGGAAGCCGTACGACACGGCTCCACAATCCGACGAACCACACAAGTAAGTATTCTCTATCATTCCCTTGTCATTTTTTAATCTAATATTATTTGCTCATCTTGTTTATCAAACAAAAAAATCACACCATCATCTCATTTATCATTCACCACAATCACTCATCATCCTCATTTTATTTCATCTCCATACATCTCACATACTCAACCACATTGCATTTTCTTTCTCTACATCTTTCCCTGCTTACAAAGAAAATCACATAAAAAAATTACACCACCACCATCAACATCATCACCAAATCACCATCTTTCCACCTTTTCATTTTCATTATTATTTCCTGTAAAAAAATATAAAAAAGTGCAAAAGGAAAAAAACAAAAAAAAATAATAAAAAAGGCTAAGGTCCTGCACAGCCATCGGCCGGCAGCACCCGGCCTCAGCCTCCTTGCGGCCGCCAACACCACCTCCACGCCAGCGGCCTCGCACCGCTCTAGGCCTTCACGGCCGAGCTCATCCGCCGGTTGCATCCTTTGCCACGGAGCTCGGTGATGACATCCCGAGCTCCGCCTTCTCTCCGACGAGATCCGAAGGCCCTCACGGTCTTCGTTGCAGCCACGCCGCTCTGCCGCGTCTCTGCCTAGCTCCGTGCTTCGTCGAGCCACCGTCCTGCGCAACCTTCGTCTTCACCGACCCGTCATCAACTTCACCTCTTCGCCGACGACATCCGCAGCTTCAGCTACGTCTCCGACCAACCTCCGACGTCACCGCCACTGACACGACAACAATCACCTCCAACGCCACCACCCACTCCGCCGAGCTCCGCCTAGTGTCCCCGTCTCCACCTTCTCCTCCGGTACCGCACCGGAGTCTCGCCCGTTCCGCCTCGACTTCACGCCACCGCCAGTTTCAACAGCCACCGGAGCACCGCCGACGCCACCTGCTCCGGCCATCGTCAACGACTCCACCTCGATCGGCTCCTCCGTCGCACTCGCCACCGGCCTCCAGGGCCGAGACCCCGCCACGTGCGTAACACGTGGGGCGGGGGACGTCAGCAACCCGTCATCAACCCCCGGTGCTCCTCCATATTGTTGCCAGGTCACCTAGCCAGAGGTCACGTGCAGCGTACGTGACCCTTTGGAAAATTTGCATTCACGCCGCCGGATCTTTCGGTAAATGCATTATAGTCATGTTGCATTTTTTATAGTTATTTATTTTAATTTTATTGTACGTATACCCCTGTGTTCCCCAATCATTTTCGACTCTTCCTTACATTATTTTATCAATCCAAAAATTGCATTTTATTCTACACCTAATTATCTACATTCGGACATATTGTGGATATTTGTATGATTGTTGGTTAATTAATTATTAATTATTTTGTGGAAAATTGCATATTTTGCCCACTTTGTGCTCTTAAATCTGCCATTGATTAACCGTTGTTCTAAAAATCCCTGAAAAATCACATATTGTAGAGATTTTTGTGCTTGACATTGTGCCCAAAAAGATTTGCATTTGCATGCATCGTTTGCCCTGTAAAAATCACTTTGCACATTTCACTATTTGATTTTCAATAGGTATTAGATCTCACATTTTTTAGGTTTAGAATTTTTCTGAGATCAATCACCTAGTGATAGATCTTAGATAATTTTGGTTCTCGAAAATAAGTAGGTCTAGTATTTATCATAATTAAATAATGAAATTCATTTTGTTTGCATTTAAAAATCCATAAAAAAATTCAAATTGCATCCAAAAATTCCAAAAAAATTACAGTGCATTCAGTTTGTCATATCTCACATTGTGACCAAGTTTCATATTTTTCGGATATCATTTGAACGAAATTGATATTTTAGTCCCTAAAATAGACCGCATTTGCATCTTGCATCCCTTATTTCATTGAAAATTCCAAAAATAAACCACATCGAAAACCGAACACGAAATTGGATAGACATAATTCTAGGTTGTTCCTTTGCCTCCTTGTGATCGACCTTGGGACTTACCCAAGTAAAATAAACATAAAAACAACTTGATTGAAATTGAATATTTTGTGTGGTTATTTTCTTGACCGTTTCCGATCGCCGCCTACAACGAACGACATTTATTATTTTCACTCATGACAAATAAAAACAACTTCTTAACACGTGCAATTTCAGACTCGTCAGTCACTGATTATTTTTTTATTTGGATAACAGAGTATACGACTACATTGCTACTGCATTGCTACCACTGTAGTATCAACGTAGTAGTAATGTGGTCACAATTGAGTGGTGTGTGGCGGCAGAAACATGATCTACTACTACATTTCGACTACCTTGTTACTACAGTGATAGAAAAGTAGTAATAATATGGTCGTTATTACTAAAATAGTGGTGGTCGCGTGGTCGTTGAGTGGTCGCTCTTTATGGTGGTATTGTGGTTGCAAACTCGTGGGACTATAGTCGCAATATAGACGATGGTATATGACTGAACTGCGACTATATCTCGACTCTCAACAACTACATGTACGACGACATAACGGCTACATTGTAGTCGTTAAATATTTGCGACCATTTCGGCCCGACCACACATTTTGCTACTACATGTGGTCGCAAATGGTCATTGCGACCACATTGGCAACACCTTGCCACCACGTTGCTACCATATTTGTAGTCGCAAATTCTGCATTTTCTTGTAGGGTATATAGTATATATACCTTATATTGTATATATATACATATATGTATATATATCTTATATATTTAAATGAAAAAGAAAATAAAAATAGAAAATTAAAAATCAAATAAAAAAACTATAAAACCAAAAATAAAATAAAAATATAAAATTTAATACCCCAAAAATAATAAAATTGGACAAGAGATAAAAGGCAATTTTTTGACTCCTACCTTTTTCTCCCTGTGTTCGACCTCTACACATGCTCACGCTTATACACATTTTGTTGTAGAGTTATAATAAATTTTAACTCCACATTTTTTATATTTAATTGCTTGATTTTTGTTGTGGGTTAATTGTTGATTAACCAAGGTTTTTCCTGGGTCGCTACGACGATTGTGTCACCACCTTATGTGAGACATATTTTGACCCTCGAAATATCGCACTTATCAAATGACACCGTTGCCATGGAGCAACACCGCTTAGTTGGAGATTCTTTTATTTTTGTCTATTATCTCTTGTTCAATTATTTATTGTTGCATTTATTTATTTTTGTTATTTATTTATTCTTATTTGATATAATTGTGAACTGTCTGACACTCCTTCATGTTTAAATTTTTTCGAGGGACCGTGACACGACGAAGGACCTCTTAGGAGGACCTATGCACCCAAGCAAGGCAGAGCCGGCCTTCTGACTGAACCGACAGGAGAGAGCAACCAATCCAGATTTGGAGGAATTTTTGAGACAACTTTTGGCTTCAATTCATTCACATTTTTCTTAAACAAATTTAAATTTATGTGAGAGAGTACTTATATATGTAATAATTTGGGCTCTCACATGTACATCGAGTTCTCGAGGTCCACTGCCTGAGGAATTGTTCTTTTGGGGGCCTCGCCTATTTTTTTTTGCATTTTCTCACCTTATTTTATTTTTTTGATTTTGTTTTATTTATTTTGTGTGAATGATCCTTAGTTTAAGAATTGTGTGCTCAATAGATTAAAGTCCAAAGCCTAATATATATTGCATGTACCTATAGATTCTCCTCTGGACTTAGTGAAATAATAAATGTTGATTATTTAGATTTGAACCCGCACGCCGTGAGAGACATCATATAGCGCTAGCAGGACCCTTTATGGCGGACTCTGAGATGTCTCCAAGACCGAACCTTAGGGTTTGTTTCCAAATAATTAACATAATGTGCTTCACGATAGTAGCAGTTACTATGCTAAAGAGATTTCATCATATTGCACCTCATATAGTTAGTTTTCAATTCTGTTATGCATCCCACAAGGAGAGAACTATGAAGCACTGTAAGTCTTCTGACTTTGCATGCATCATCGATTTCCGACTTACATTGCTTTTTCGATCTTCTCCCTCTGATTTTTCTTACCTAGGATGTTGAATGGAATTGGGAAACCGATAGGACATGCATTGAAAAATAACCAAAAAAATAATAACCTAAATAAAATTGGGACTACTAACTCTATTGGACTTTAAAATAAAAATATAATGGATTCATTGCTTTTGGGGGGAGCAACCCCCTCGTTGTTTGTGCATTTTATTCCTACATACACGCTAAGGATTAGGGCCCGAATGCCAAGCCTATCTTCGGTGTGTACAACTTTTTATTGATCACCTAACTCTAAAATCGACAAGATAAAAAGACCACATACTCGGTCTTCATTGTGTTGAGTAGGTGAATTGGGGGTTTGCTTTGTACATTAATTGTGCTTTGAGTTCATTTGCATTTTTCATCTCTCCTTGAGTTGTCGGTCCCATCCGTGTGCGTATTTTCATCATTGAGTCCTTCTATCCCCCTTGTCCATATATATTTCCTCATCTGCATTCGATTCATGATATTGGGTCTTGCACTTCACCTTTGTAGCCAGACTTTGCGGCTTTTCTTCTTGTCCATATCACCCATATCTAGTCCGATCCAAGGAGACCATCTCCTTGAACAACAATTTTGATTGTGTCCACCTTCATCTCGCCCACTCTCCTCGTGCCCTCCGTATTATCCCTTCTATCACCAGGGATTGTTGTGCTTGTAGGTATAGCCTGCATCGAGGTTTATGACTTACATTGATTATTTGAATAAGTTGGGCCCTTTTTAAGGATGTCGAGATTGATATGCTACTTTTTGGAGGATTTGTCTTCTGATATGTGCATAGAGCTTATTGATGATTTTAATGATTGCACAATTTCTAGGTGTGATGCTTTATTGAGGATTTTCTATCACGCACACCAGATTGAGGCTGTGAAATATTTTAATGATTTCATGATGATTTCATGAACTATGACTGATCTATCTATTTTGAAGTTCCTTCCACCTTGATTTGGAGGATTGATTGACTATCTTGATATGTACTTCAGAACGACGGTGTGCAGAACCTACATGACTTCACTCATCTCCCTGATTGATCCATCCTCGATCTCTTGACTCGCCCATCCACCTGTAGCTCACCTGTGGCTCTTAAAGGATTTCTGTACACATTTTTGTGCCATCTCAGTTGATTTGATTGACTCGAGGGATGCATTGCGATTGACCTGATTATTTGTCTTCCCTCACATGATCTTATGCCCTCCTGATGATTGATTGATTGCATCCTTTTGAGAACCTGAGATGTGATGCCAGCAATCCCAAGACTTGATTGACTTAGTTTGCATTACTTCCCGAGGGCTATTCACGGGAGGATGCAACACATTCTCTTTGCTTAGTTATCTCACTGTTTGTGCTGCTAATATGTTGGAGCAGGAAACCGAGTCGTCTGATTTGACTGTTTGACCTTCCTATCTAATTACGTGCCTAATCTGTAGGTACACGAGGCCAATTTCCCTGATGCCTTCAAATCTTCTCTCCTTGACAGTCCTCATAAGGTTGAGTTCCACTTTTCTGATTATTCCTTGCCTAGTTCACAGTGCTCTCCGAGGGTTATCTATGAGAGACTATGACATTTTTATAGATCTACCGATCCCTTCTACTGGTAGCTGCTCTGTCGCCTGCTGAAACCGTTCTGACTGACTCCTTTGAGTCTTCTCTCCTTGACGACCCTCGTAAGGACGAGATTTGATATGACTATTCATTTCTTAGCATGCATTGTTCCTCGAGGACTATCTCCAAGAAAGTGCAACATTTTCTTTACGCTCAGTTCTCCATGGTGATTGTGCCTCCGATCTGATGGAGCACGGAACTGAGTCGTCTGATATGCTTCCGCTCCCCACTACCTTCTTGTGTATCCGATCAGTTGGATCTTGGGAGCCATTTGACTAGACTCCTTTGAGTTTGCTCTCCTTGACGGTCCTCACAAGAATTATCCATCTTCCTCTGAATATTCCATGCTTAGTTGGCAGCATGTTCCCGAAGGTTATCTGTGGGACGTTGTCACATGTTCTTGATTTGTCGGTCTCTTCTGCTGGTAGCCGATCTATCACCTACTGAGACCGCTTCTGTCGATCCGTCTGATGGATCTGACTCCTTTGATTTCTCTCTCTTTGACGACCCTTGCAAGGGTGAGCTCTACTTATTCATTGACTAGCATGTATTACTCCCCGAGGGTTGTCTATGGGAGGATACATCGCTTTGTTGGTACTCATCTTCACTTTTGGTGCCTCCTCTCTTGGAGCATGAAGACGAGTCTTCTGATTTGTGTACTTGGTCTCCTCTCTGGTTGTGTCTCCTATATGTTGGAGCACAGAGCCGAGTCTTCTGGCTACTTTGAGATCTTTGACCCATCTTAGTCTTCTTACTTTGAGGACCCTCACAGGGTAGAGCCATGTGGTGTTCAGTGTATCCCTGTGATTTTCTGATATTATGATCACCGTATATCATGCTGCATTGAGAGTTTCCTACTCCTCATTTTTATACCTTTCTGAGACCATGATTTACATGGAGGATTCTACATTGTTCCTTCCTCCTCCATGTATTACGGTGTAGGCTCTGATCTATTACTCCCTTCCTTATGAGCCAATGATTTTTATCATGCTATCAGTTCTTGGTTTAGTTTTCAATCTATTTTCCTCGGTAGTTGACGCCCACTTGATTGTATACCCCGGTGTCTTTTTGTTGTCTGACTGCATCCTCGTTCTCATAGGGAGACGATGATAAGAGTACGGTATTCGCATCTAGATATCGTTCTGTACTTCATCATTCTTCACTCTTTGTATATATATGTGTTGTGCATTCTATTCATTCTTTCTCCTGTGTGTCATGTGTACCTTAGATCCTCGTCCATATCTGTGTGTCTATACTTAGGACATACCTTGTCCTATGTATAGGGGGGTACATCCCGTGTTGTTCTTTCTCTGTCTATTTCATCACTCTTGTTGTTACTTATACTTAGGGAGCTTGACCCTAACTAGGAGAGTGATGCGTACATTTGCTACGGTCTTTTCATCTATCTGTAAATCTTTGTCTTTTCTTCTTTTCCTTTTCATATTTCTTTCTCTATAGTAAAGGTGTCGCCTCTTTTTGTCAGTTTTCTATAATTAGGATGTACTTTGTCCTAAGTATAGGGGGGTACACCCCATATTCTTTCATTTTTTGATCCCCTCCACTGTCTCCTCTCTTGTAGATTTGCTCTACTATACTTAGAAATATCTCACCCTAAGTATAGGAGGAGATAACCCCAGCTGTGATCCATTTATTCCCACCCTTGACCCTCCCTGCCTCGTGTAATGTCTGCTATACTTAGGATTATTTGATCCTAAGTATAGGGGGGACAATCAACTTCTCATTCATTTATCTCTTCTTTTTTTCATTTCTTATTCAATCGTTATAGTATAAACTTTTCTATACTCGGTACGAGTTATGTCTTCTCTTTTTCTTTTCGATCTATGAGGACATAACTCATGCTAAGTATAGTGGGGTCGTATATACTATATATATACTTTAGTCATAACTCGTACTTTCGTATTATTATTAATAAATATGGATAAAAGTACTATATAATTCATTAAAAACCAATTAATAATGTTTTTTATTCCTTAAACTATTTTTGTATATATTGATTAATAAATCATGTTAAAAATATTTTTACAAAATGATTTGAAAAATAATTTGACCAGTTTGGAAAATTTTTTGTGAAATATTTTCAACCTTTGTAAAAAATGTTTTGATTTGTAAAAATTCTTTTCTTTAATAAAAGCTTTTGAAAAACCTATTTGCAAATGGTTTTGAAAATGAGTGTAAAAATATTTTTGAAAAAAATCTATACTATTTGAGAAATCTTTGCAAAATGGCTTTCAAATGTTTTTAAATATTTGCAAAAAATTATTTTGTACTATAGTTTTCAAATAAATTTGAGGAATAAATGCATAAAACTAAATATAAATATAAATAAAATAAAAATTCTTTATCAAATGTATATATAGACCTATACATAACATCTTAAATTCTTTAACTCTTGTAGATAAATAAAAAGGAAGCACACCCATATAAATAATTGTGGCATACTTTTTATTTTTTTGTGCGAAACTCTTTTTATTTTTCAAATTGTTTTTGAAAAATTGCATCATTCTTTGCAATCATTGTACATAGCATTTTGCATAGAATTCTTTTTCAGATTGAGCTCGATGATTGAACTAGTCTAGTACAGTTGAAGATTGGAGCTTGGTTGGACCTTACTGCACCTACTACGCTTGAACCTATGAGAACTAGGTTTAAGGTACTTCAGGTCCATTGGGATTTAATTCTTTGAGACTCAGGGTAGGTCCAAGTCACCTCAACTGACTAACTCGAACTTTTCGAGATGCACGCATGACTTTTATCGGTAGTGACCTAACTTGGACGCTTGCATCATTCACTTGGCTCAACTCAGTTGGAGTGGTAAGGGGATTTGATTTGCTGGCGTGAGACGCACACGAGTGGAAATATTCATCCTCTTATAGGGAGGAAGTGCACCCCAACCTGGTCTAGTTGCCATGAAGTCGAATGACAAGAGAGTGTGGGTTGCAATAATGCTTCAAAAGAGGGATAGTTTTCTAAATCAAGAGGAAAAAGTCCTTATGTAAATGCTGCTGTAAATAGTATTTCAAAAAAAAGAAAAAAACAGTGTCTGTAGCATAGAAAACAAAATAAATGCCTCTCGGAGTATGTATATATGTTGCATAGGAAATAAGCAAGCTTGAGCATCAAAGTTATAACATGTGAGTTTGTAGCTAGATGAGATGACTACACTAGTCATGAATCCCAAGATAGGTAGATACACCGGCTACCGTCCATTCTTTTCTTCACCTCCTCCTCTTGAGTGGAATGCCACTTGAGCTTATAAGGGAATACCCCCCCTCCCCGAGGACAGAGTGTTGGGATTGGGGAATCATTGGGTTGCCATTAAGAAGAAGTCAGTCCTTTTGTTATTTCAGTTGGGGAGAGCCGCTATCACTTACACTAATACAAGTCATCTTCATAATCATAAGGGTTTGTGCATGATGTAGGCTAGTCCTGACATGGCTATTGAGGTTGTTTGAACCAAGTTCTGTGACTCTCGAAGGCTATTGTGTTTAAAATTTGGTTCCCGGCCTGGTTCCACACACATTATCACATGAAGGTCTAACCTGAGCTCCAAACTTTGATTTGTAAAGATAAGTTTAATAATTGAAATCGATTCTATTTATTTCTTTCTTTTTCTTTTTTTCTTTATTATTTTTGTACTTATTGCATAAGTGTTTTCGAGGGACTAATAAAGGAAAATATGGGGGGTGATGAGTTGCCATTTCATCACCTTTATTCTATTAATTTGGCCTTAAAAACCCTAGCTAATACATGTAAATAACATTCATTATTTTTTACATTGTGTAAATAATATGTTTTTAATTACAAAATTATAGAATAAAGAGAAGAAAAGAATAAGATTAAATATTGAATATATTTATGATCCTAAACTCTGAGACCAAGTCAAGAATTGAGTTGGTCGACAAGGAATAAAGTAGGGGGAGATAAGGGCTAATAATACAAAAAATGCCAATTCTTTTATTCATTATTTAAGTGTTTTTGACACCTATTTTATTCTTTATTATTTATACCTCAAAAAGAAACTTTGAACATGGATGTTGTAGATAATAATGTAAAACAAAAGAACAAAATCAAGTTTGTACAAAAATAATATACAATATACCTTATATATACAAAAAAGCCAAAAAACCAACTTCACAGATCTATATCTTTCAAATAAAAACTCAAAATATATAAAAATCACCTCTAATTTTATATAACTTTTCACAAGATATTTAATGGTGGTGGTCTCATATTTTTTAGAGTGACGGTGTAAAGTTAGGTTTTGGATCCCCATTGTACATTATACCCGATTAAATATTCAATTTATTTATCCTTTATTATTTTCACAAATTCCTAATTTTTATGATTTTGTAAATATTATTTATAATATATTTACATAGTAAAATCAAAATAAAACCACAAAGAACATATAAAACAAAATAAGTCTGCAAAACATAGACAAAATACCTAACGTTATACCTATATATAAATAAAAAGGAAATTCACTCTTTCATTCTTTATTCATTTATAATTTTATAATATTGTAAATATCATCTATATCCTATTAAAAATATAAACCCAAAATAAAACCCAATAAAAATACATTAAAAATAATGTACATAAAAATGGATGAAATACCAATCAATATACCTACATAATATACATAACTATTTACTTAAGTGTACAAATAACATCATAAAAATAAAATAAAAATATATTTATACACCTAAAAAAAGTTATAAATACATGAAATAAGAAAATAAAATAATAAACTAAAATATACAAAAAAATAAAAATAGCCAAAATATAAGTAAATATACATATAATTATACCCTTAAAACTAACTACTAATAAAAGACAAAAAAATTAAATAAAAATCATAATAAAATACTACATTAAAAACAAACATTTTTTATTTTATATGAGAAAATTAATAAAATCATTTATTATTTTTAATTATTTATTCTTTGATAAATATGTTGTTTTGTCATTTAGTAGGTCTATGTGGCCCAAAGGCGGAGCTCCACCAGTTGACCTACGGTCAACTACCTTTCTAGCCGCCTGAAGTGACGTAGCCTGTCCAATCCCCTATTTTCTCCCATTTTTTGGTTGATCTATAAATCCATCATCGTCGACCTCTTCATGGGAAATGATCAGTGCTCATTGTACATATACGTCGACCCTTGTATCTCCTATACATAGCTTGATCCTCTTGATTTTAGCATGTCAAATAAGGGGGTCCATCTAGTATATAAATAACCACCTCCTTCCTCCATTGATTTTTTTGGTCATCTTCAAGCCCTAGAGCTACCGCATTTCGACCAAAGAGTGTATCCCAGTGACAGGGGGAGTCCCCTGAGGTGCTGGGAGCTTGCGGAGGAGGAGGTGCACCCAAGGTCGTCGTCGTTGTTGACCCTTGCTCCTTTTCCTATTGGGAAGGTATAAGATGCACATTTTTTCAATTTTATTTAGTTTTTAATTCATGTCAAGAGACCCAGGGGTTGAAATTGGGATCTTTGCAGGTACATGGGACGTCGTTCCTTCCTCGACCTTGTGGAGGAGATCCCGCGGACGCCGGAGCATTTTGAAGCCCTCAGCTGATAGAGCAAGGCCCCATGAGTCTTTTCGGACCGGTACCTGATCAAGGGATAGTTGGATGCATACACTCCACTAGATCGATGCTCGGGGACAGGGGAGTTCTTCCCTGTTCTTTGATTCTCCATCTCTACCGCTCGATCTTTGCCTCGCTCCAGATGAAAGA